>CM042854.1:992578-1163894 GCA_023658055.1 Thaleichthys pacificus
AGACTCAAGTTTCAGTTCAACTTTTCGAAAACTTTTTGTGGAAATTCATTTTTCAACCATTAGAAACGTGTTGTAGTCACTTTTTTTGAAATATTTGTGAACTTTTTTTTACATTTTCAACCTTTAGAAAAATAATAGTCAAAATAATTTTTCAACCTTTCAAAACTTTTTGTGGAAATCTTTTTTTTCAACCATTAGAAACGTGTTGTAGAAACTTTTTTTGAAAATATTTGTGAAACCTTTTGAAAATATTGTTGTGAAACCTTTTTTGAACAAAATATTTGTGTTTTTTGAAAATAAACCTTTTTGAAAATATTTGTGAAACCTTTTTTGGAAAATATTTGTGAAACCTTTTTGGAAAATATTTGTGAAACCTTTTTTGGAAAATATTTGTGAAACCTTTTTTTGACATTTTTTCAACCTTTAAAAACTGTTTTGTGGAAATCTTTTTTTTCATCATTAGAAACGTGTTGTAGAAACTTTTTTTGAAAATAAACTGAAACTTTTTTTGAAAATAACAGAAACTTTTTTTGAAAATAACATGAAACTTTTTTTGAAAATAACTGAAAACTTTTTTGAAATAACTGAAACTTTTTTTGAAATATTGTGAAACCTTTTTGACATTTTTTCAACCTTAGAAAATCATAGTCAAAATAATGTACAAATAATTTTTCAACCTTTCAAAACTTTTGTGGAAATCTTTTTTTTCATCCATTAGAAACGTGTTGTAGAAACTTTTTTTGAAAATAACTGAAACTTTTTTTTGAAAATAACTGAAACTTTTTTTGAAAATAATGAAACTTTTTTTGGACAATAACTGAAACTTTTTTGAAAATATTTGTGAAACCTTTTGACATTTTTCAACCTTTAGAAAAATAATAGTCAAAATAATGTACAAATAAATTTTTCAACCTTTCAAACTTTTTGTGGAAATCTTTTTTTTCATCCATTAGAAACGTGTTGTAGAAACTTTTTTTGAAAATAACTGAAACTTTTTTTGAAAATAACTGAAACTTTTTTGAAAATAATTGAAACTTTTTTGAAAATATTTGTGAAACCTTTTTGACATTTTCAACCTTTAGAAAAATAATAGTCAAATAATGACAAATAATTTTTCAACCTTTCAAAACTTTTTGTGGAAATCTTTTTTTTCAACCATTAGAAACGTGTTGTAGGAAATTTTTTTGAAAATAACTGAAACTTTTTTTGAAAATAACTGAAACTTTTTTTGAAAATAACTGAAACTTTTTTTGAAAATATTGTGAAACCTTTGACATTTTTCACCTTTACAAAAATAATAGTATGAAAAGTTTTCTCCTTTCAAAACTTTTTTCCCTAAACTTTGTTTAGAAAATATTTTTTCAACCTTTCAAAACTTTTTTTTCAAAACGTTATTTTTACACACACAGTAGAGGAGAGAGGTTCTGAGCCCACCTGGTCCATCGCAGGTGCTCCATGGAGTCACAGAACTCCTCGTTGTCTGAGTCGCCACGGTGGATCAGCTCAGCATCGCTGGGATCTGAAACACAACACAGTTCTACATTTACATCTTTACATTTCAGTCGTTAGGACGCTTTTTATCCAAAGCGACATAGTTAAAGCAGAAGATGAAGGATCAGAAGTGCAGAGTTCTAAATGTGTTTCGGTGGTCAGAAGTGCTTCGGAAAAACTTGTTACTATGTCTACAGGACAAGTGCTGAGTGATTGACACCTGTGGCAGAGTCATGAAGTCAGCGCTCAGGAAGAATATCAGAAATAATGTGATGTGTTCACACACACTAAGAGTGTGTGTGTTTGGGGAGGTGGGGATGTCCCAGAACATCCTCCCAGACTCTGTTCTATCATAGTGACATCAGAGTGTGAGAAGGGGGGCGGGGTTCTCACCACTGAGGTGTCCGTTGAGGTGCCTGTGCGAGGGGCCCTGTGGGGGGCCCTGTGGGGGGCCCTGTGGGGGGCCTACGGAGCAGGCCAGCTCCTCCTCCTCCACCTCGCTGTTCAGGGAACTGTGCGTCCGTTGGTGGCGGAGGACACGCTGGAAGCCGCGATGCCATTGGTCAGTCTGAACCCCGACCTCCAGCGCCAGTCCTCCACCCTCAGGAGACGAGGATCTGGCCTCACACCTGGAACTGGAACGTGGTGTGTGGGTGGTGGTGGGGGGGGGGGGGGGGGGGGGGGGAGGGGAATAGAGAAATACAGAAAGGGGGAGAGAGGGAGAGAGAGAAAGTCCTTTGGAGAGAGACAAGGAAGAGCAGAATATGAGTGTCAGAGAGAGTGTAAGAAGTGTTGTATTGAACAGCGTAGCGTATAGTTAGGTTGTTCTAAATGTACTTAGAGAAATGCCTACAAAACTGCGGACTGTTAAACAAGGTTTCCAAACTTTTGTATAGAATCGTCATAGAGGAAGACAGGAGAACTGTCCTGCAGTCTAACCACTCTTCTCTGTTCATGTAGAACATGAACTTCCCAGCTGCTGCTGTTACCTCTGTCCTCCTCCTGCAGATGTTCCTCTGCATCTTCATCTTCATCACTCTCATCATCATCCTCATCATCACCATCATCATCATCAGCAGCATCACTGCTCCCCTCCTTGCCTTCCACCTTGGTCTCCTCCTCCTCGCTCACTGCTGATTGGCTCTCTACACCATTCCAAACTACGCCAGTGACATCAATTCCTGTGGTCGTGAGCTCCTCAGTGGGGTTCTGCAGTGCGTCCCACAGATCCCCAAATCCTGCCCAGCGTGAGATGGGGAGGGGGTGAGGAGGGGAGGGGGTGAGGGGGTGAGGAGGGGAGGCAAGGAGGTGAGGGGTGAGGTGGCAAGGTGAGGAGATGAGGAAGCACTACTGTAACAGGCACCACTACCATCTAGGACACATATCTTTGACGATGATAAGTGACTGGAAATAAATCCCACTATCATCAGGTCACTATGGGAAAAGACCTGGACACACAACCCTACACAGGTTACCATGGAGACCAGGACACACTACACAGGTTACCATGGAGACCAGGACACACTACACAGGAGCTCTGCTACTACGGAAACTGACACACTACACAGACCATCACGAAGAACTGCAAGAAACTCACAGACTATACACACCATCACGAAGAACTGCAAGAAACTCACACACTACACACACCACTACCGGTAAATAACACTACACACAGCACTGCTGGTCTACAGGTCAGGTGGGCTGGGCCACCAGTAGACTTGCCTTCCATCAGCGGCTTGTCAGCAGGCCCTCCGAACCCAACTGGCCAAGAGAGACACAAACACCAGTCAGCCAGGGTCAGGGGTCAAGGGTCAGGAAGCGACAGTCCTACCTACACTGTAGTGTGTGTACGTGTGCTCAGTGGATAGGTCCTTCAGGGGTCCTGAGTGCTGGGATTTTAGTCTGGCACCTGAAGCGGACGCAAAAGGCCTGGTGAAGGGTCTCTTGTCCTCCTCCTCCTCCTCCTCCTCCTCCGCGCCTCCCTCCACCTCCTCGTAGAAGTTCCCCAGGAGCTCCAGCAGAGCCAACACCTCCTCCGTCATCGGGAGCGTTTCCAGAATCTTCCAGGACACGTCAACACAGTTCTCCAATTAATTCGTACTGTTAACACCGTTATTGCACTTACTTTTCCAGTTTGTTCTACTGTGCAGCAATGCTAGAACCCATGTCTGTACTCCAGGAAGAGATTAACCAATCAGACCACTCACCAGCTGGATGTCATCTATATACGCCGCCATCGCCTCCTCCCTGGTCATCTCCCCTAGCGACCGCCACGCGTCCCTAGCAACACAGCACATGCCAGTGAGTCACCAGCTGATTGGCTGACCTGAGGTCAACTCACAAATAGGAATCAAAACTTTATATGGTATTTTGAACACAGTTTAAGGCTGTTTGCCACTTAGTCTATAACACCAAATGAACATTAAGTGAATTATGTTTCCGTCATCCTCTCCCCTCCCCTGCTTTCCCCTCCTCCCCTCCTCTGCTCTCCTCCTCTCCTCTCCCCTCCTCTCTCCTCCCCTCCTCTAGGAAAGAAATAATTTAGAGTACCATTTGGCCTTGCCAGCAGTGTCCCAGAAGCCAGCTGGCCGGGGCCTGTAGCAGGGGCCACTGGTAGCCTGCTGGTAGTAGCTGTAGAACATCATCATCATGTCATCCGAGGGCTGGTACGGACCTGGGGGGGAGGGGGGGGGGAGAACGTTATATTGATATCAACCTAATTATGCTTCAGAAAAGCTAATCAGCTAAACACTCACTAGCACTAGAATAACGGTTCTTGTAAGAGCCGGTCCCTATAACCCCGCCTACTGGGGCGTTTAGTAGCCTGTATTTACTATGAAGGCTAAACCTGTCAGGATTTAGGTTAACCAATCCCAGACAGCTTCTATGGAGGAGGCTGGTGGCAGAGCACATAACCAGACGTAAACACGGTCCTTCAGTGAAACCGCTGTCCATTAAGTTTTTTAATTGCTCCCTGAACATGGTGTTCTCTACACGACCGGCTTGACTTTACAGACAGGTCTAACTGACAGCGCGGTCTGTCTGGGCTAATTCAGTTATCCGGGAGGGCAACTGTGGATGCTAGGTTACCGTCTTCAGACAAGCTCCGTATCACTCTGACAGCAGCATCGAATTTGTTCTCAAGGGAGGCACTATCGGCCTCACACGCCATAGTAGTCCCGAGCCCCACCGGCATGGTCGGCTAGTGTTC
Organism: Thaleichthys pacificus; assembly: GCA_023658055.1. NCBI lineage: Eukaryota > Metazoa > Chordata > Actinopteri > Osmeriformes > Osmeridae > Thaleichthys > Thaleichthys pacificus. The sequence goes on from CM042854.1 coordinate 997,284, forward strand.
ACGTCCTCGGGGTGATCGATTACTGACAACAACAACAAAAAACATGTAATAAATAAAAAGTTTCGTAATGTCCTCGCGCAGTTGCGCTGTAACGTATTGTACAATAGGATAAAGCATCTAATGTCTCAGGACAATTAAGCTACTTAATAAAATGACCTCCGTATAGGCCTAAAAAGATGATTATATCAACAAGACAGCGATCTAAATGAGAATTATAATGAATGTACCAAACCGTCAGAACAAGTCTGACGGTTTGGTACTAACCTCTCTGAGTTTCATGTCTTCGGGGTAAATTAGTCCTTGGCAACCCGCATCCGATGGGTGCTCATCCTCAGATTCGGTATCTAAAACACCGCACATATGATTCACAAATCTGCTAGGGATTAGTAGTTTCGGTAGCGCCTCATTTACACTACGCTTGAGCAAATCCTTTCAGAGTTTCTCCTACAAAACCCAGAATGCTCTACGGTTGACCAGGTCTCAACGGGAGGTGTAGTTTTAAATCTGCAAATTCTAGTGATTTGTAGGAGTTTGCGTCCACTCATGATGATTGTCTTAAACTTGTAAGCTTGTGTATAGTCATACTTTGTAAAATCCTGTTATTTAACGAAGTGGGCACCTTGTTACAATTGTACCAATGCGCTGCTTAGCAACACTGTTGCAGAATGCTCTGACAGGCGGCAGAACAGTGTAGTTTTTTTGTCCAACGGCACACAGCGATGTGCTTCGGTTGAGCGCTGTGATTGGTTAAACGACACATCTAGTCAGGAAGCTAGTCCAATCAGCGTCAACATCGATTACGAGCCCGTTGAGGAATGCAACGGTTGTGTGAGACATGTAACCGAGAGCAGGAGCTTCACCACAGGGGGAGCCCCTTCCGCACCGCAGCTAAAGCATCATCGCTGTGGCCAACTGAAAGGAAAGGGACGAGAGAAATGCAGAGGGATGTAAAATGGCAGAGCTACAAATGCTACTAGAGGAAGAAATTCCGGCCGGCAAACGAGCGCTCGTAGAAAGCTATCAAAATCTGTCGAGGGTCGCAGAGTACTGCGAAAACAACTATGTACAGGTGAGGACGAATAGCTTAGTTGAAATTGTGGATTCCGGTGGGATATTTGTCGGGTTTGCATTGGTAGTTGTGGGAGTGGGTGACGCCGGGGACAGGAAACGTTGCCTTAGAGAGAGACCACCGACCGCTGTCTGTAACACCGATATGAAACTAATTTTTGTGGATATTAATTAACAGCTGTATTCAAGTATTTAGAGCTGATATTGTGCTTAACCACAGAGCGCACGGTGTATTGTTTCAAGCAGTGATTGTGCTGCTTTCATATCCCATCCACGAGTCTGTTCGATGTCAAATTACAAAGCTGTTGGGGGATTCAGAGGGTGTGTCGTTGTTATGACCGAAGGCTGGTCAGTGATTTTAGTTTTAAGCAAATAGATGATCCTACACAATAGTTCAGGTCCCTCCGCCTATATTTTGTTGTGCCAGACAAGGCCACCGAACGGTGTTACTATCGGGGTCTGTGCCGTGACTGAAAAGCTGATTGCCTCGGTCGTAGCGGTTTTCATCAATCGTTGTATCAGCGATTGTAGCTCGCTTCAGCTCATCCGTCTTGTTCTCGTTGCAACCCTTTAACAGTGCTCAGATAGTCTCTCTGTCTATCAATTCAAGAGGTAAAAAAATCGTTAAAATACGGCATTAACGGTGGCATACGATATTGACGAAATTATAGGCATGGAAACGGCATTGTAAATGGCCTATGCAGTGTTGATATTAAACGGCAAATATTATATTTTATACTATATGTTTTTTTTTGCCGAGACTTGTCTTGTTATCTGCGCCGGACACAATATATTCTGCCTAATTAATAGGGTCAGGGTGTGTGTGTGTAGTCCGTGCCCGAAACTTGAAAGCGTGGCTGGGTTTTCTGATGTGTCTCCCTTGGTGGGAGCAGCACGCGAGCCGTTGTGTGAATGGAGCGGGCTTAGGCTCGAGCCTTCAGCAGTTTCCACCCCTTTGTGCTCGCGCGTGGGGGCTGCGGATGTGACCCTTTGATGTCTGGTGACTCACCGTCAGACAGTTCACACTGAAACACGTCCATGTTGGCGCGGGGGGCTCGTGGCTTATTAGGGAACCGTACACACGCTATAAGTTACCGGTCTGGAAACGGAGAGTAGGGATCTGAAATTATCAGTTTGTGCCCAACCTCCTGTTTACTCAAAGATCTTCACTACTAAATTCGTGCTCACATTCGTGGTTGCTGATGTACACAGCTCGCTATTGAGTGTTGCTGAGGTAGCATCTCCGCTGTGACTAAAGGATACGTGTTCTGTGAGCAAGAACGGATCTGCACCGCGTCTCTGACGGCACATTTCCTATCAGAACCATTTTCTGCGCGTCTGTTCCAAGAGGAATTGATGTAACAGCCGCAATCTGGAATGTCACCGTGGATCGCATTGTTTTACCATTCCGTTTTGTTCGGGAACACCTGGCTGAATCATGAATCGTGCTAAATCGTAAAAGGGGAGGTGGGGTTAATCAGGAATGATTAAACAGTCAAAGGTGGAGGCCCAACGTGGTGCTAAAACACTTATATCATCACTAAATCACTATAATATCACCATCACTGATATATTACTTAAAATCACTTATTATATCGTCATATCACCGTTATACCACTAACCATTAACAGTCACTGTACCCTCTGCCCCCCCCCCCCCCGCCCCCTCACCACCCCCCGCCCCCTCACCCCCCCCCCGCCCCCTCACCCCCTCACCCCCCCCTCACCCCCCCCCCCCCCGCCCCCTCACCCCCTCACCCCCCCCCTCACCCCCCCCCCCCGCCCCCTCACCCCCCCCGCCCCCTCACCCCCCCCCCCGCCCCCTCACCCCCTCACCCCCCCCTCACCCCCCCCCCCCGCCCCTCACCCCCCCCCCCCCCCCCGCCCTGCCCCCCGCCCCGCCCCCTCACCCCCCCCCCCCCCCCGCTCACCGCCCCCCTCACCCCCCCCCCGCCCCCCCGCCCCCTCACCCCCTCCTCAGGAACACTTGTAGAGCCTCTGTGATGTGTCCTCAACTAAGTTCAACGAGAAAAAAAACTCAATCTCTTCCCCCCAAACCCCCCCCCCCCCACACACACACACACACACTCATGGCTAAGTGGGTTTAATTGAGCAGGTAATTGTCATCATAATCTCATCATGTTCAGACAAGTTTCCAAATCAGCAGGCTGAGTTGAGATCACATTATCCCAGGTCGCTGAACGCATCAGACTAACCTGTCATGCTGCCACACATCACATCACATCACTCTTCAGCCCTTTGCACAAGCAAGGTCACAGGTGGCTTTGCAGTTGCCCGGTGATCGATCCTTATAACCAACCTGAACCCTCAAGAAAAGCGAGAACCTGTTAGAACCCTGGTGAGGAGCAGCTCAGTGAGGGTTCCCCTCCTCCAGACACGGACCAGAGGCTGGGTTCTACTATACAGTAGAGATGAGAAGCTGGGTTCTACTATACAGTAGAGATGAGAGGCTGGGATCTACTATACAGTAGAGATGAGAAGCTGGGTTCTATACAGTAGAGATGAGAGGCTGGGTTCTACTATACAGTAAGAATAGAGGTGTGTACCAGTGTGAATAGGTGAAGACACCAATGTTAAGAGGTCTGACTAGTTTAGTAGAACAACAGCAGGGTTCCTGCGTCAGTTTTGGCTGTGGTTAGCTGCCTCTGTTGTGGCTTCCTGTTGGTGTGTGTGTGTGTGTGAGTGTGAGTGTGTCAGCACTGCTGTGGTGGATTGTGGTTTTGGTGCAATTCAAATATACATTTGAACAGGAAAAACAGATGCCCTGATTTGCGTACATGCATCTGGATCCTGAACACATTTTTAACACATGCAGGCATGCGTGCGCATGTGTGTGTACGCACACGTGTGTGTGTGTTGACTGTGTGTGTGTGACTGTGTGTGACTGTGTGTGTGTGACTGTGTGTGTGTGTGTGCTGACTGTGTGTGTGTGTGTGTTAAGGACAGATGGCCGCACTAGTGGGGAGGAAACCGCTCCTAATGAATTTCCCAGCATTCCCGGAGGCAACAATCTCACCATGCACCTGTTCCTTCTCACCAATGGGGTGACAGTGTGAATTCCTGTCTCTTCCTGTTTCCCCTGTTGCTGTCTGCCTGGGTCACCAAGGCCACGCGTTACCATGGAGACCAGGACACATGCACACACAAACAACACACACACACACACACAGCTAGCATGGACCATTGCTATTTATAGAAAATCTGTGTTTTGGTTTTTCCTCTGTAGCAGACCGGAAGGGTACGGTGTGTGTGTGGTGTCACTGAGTGTGTGTTTGGACTTATTTTCTCTTCTCTCCCTCTCTCCCTCCTCTTCTATCTTTTACCCCCACTCCTCCCACCACCCTTCTCTCTCCTCTCCTCCATCATCCCCTCACTCCATCTACCTACCTCCCCTCTGTTTGCCTCCCTCTCTCTCCCCTCTCTCTCTCTCTGTCCTCTATCTCTCTCTCCCCCCTCCCCCAGGCCCAGGACAAGAGGAAGGCCCTGGAGGAGACCAAGGCGTACACCACCCAGTCCCTGGCCAGCGTCGCCTACCAGATCAACGCTCTGGCCAACAACGTGCTGCAGCTGCTGGACATCCAGGCCTCGCAGCTCCGACGCATGGAGTCCTCCATCAACCACATCTCCAGGTACACACACACCTGGACGCACACCTGGACACACACTCACTGGACACACACACTGCAACTGGACACACACACCTGGACACACACTCACCTGGACACACACACCTGGACACACACTGGACACACACTCACCAGGACACACACACACTGGACACACACTCACCTGGACACACACACCAGGACACACACAACCAGGGACACACCCACCTGGACCACACTCACCTGGACACACACACCTCGGACACACACACCTGGACACACACTCACCTGACACACACACCTGGACACACACTCACCTGGACACACACCTGGAACACACACGCACATCTATATGTGATATCTAGATGAGATATCAAATGTAATGTTGATGTTTTAGAGGTGATGTTTTAGATGACATGTCCACTACATTCTCCTCCCAGCTGAGTGGCCATCTGCTGTGACAGAAGCCAGACAGACGAGGACAGACAGATGTTCATTAATGTGAGAGAGAGACCAGAGGAGAGGAAGAGAGAGGGAGGGAGAGAGAGACCCAGAGGAGAGGAAGAGAGGAGGGAGGGAGAGACCCGACGGAGAGAGAGACCCAGAGGAGACAGAGACAGAGTTTAGCTCCGAGAGGGTTACACAGTGTGTGTGTAGACTGAGGTCCAGGACTGGCTAACATATAGAACACCAACTGCTTTATGACGTTTTTTTTTTTTTTTTTTTTTACAAAATTTGCCCCTTCCCCTTCATTCACTCACCTCTCTCCCCCCTCTTCCTCTCCCACTCCCTTCCTCTCTCTCCTCTGTTTCTCTCTCTCGCACTCCCCAACTTTCTCTCTTCTCTCTGCCCCTCCAGCCCTATCTCTGACAGGAAGTAGAAGGAGGGGTTCCTGAAAGTGAGGCTGGGTGTGTCCGCGTAGTTTCCTGTCCAAAAATAAACTCAGTTATTTATTTACGCCTTTCAACAACAATGTAAGAGCAGCTGCCACTGGGTGGTCTCTCTCAGGTCCTCTTCTGGTCAGGCTGGTCTCTCTGAGGTCCTCTTCTGGTCAGGCTGGTCTCTCTGAGGTCCTCTTCTGGTCAGGCTGGTCTCTCTCAGGTCCTCTTCTGGTCAGGCTGGTCTCTCTCAGGTCCTCTTCTGGTCAGGCTGGTCTCTCTCAGGTCCTTTGTCTCCACTCTTGCGTATCTCGCTCTCTTTTTCTCTCTCAACTGTCTTCTTTATCTGTTGTGACTGGAACTCCCTCCCCCTCCCCTCCCCCTCCCCCTCCCCCTCCTCCCCCTCCCCTCCCCCTCCCCCTCCCCTCCCCCCTCCCCCTCCCCTCCCCTCCCCTCCCCTCCCCTCCCCTCCCTCCCTCCTCCCCTCCCCCTCCCTCCGCCCCTCCCCCTCCCCCTCCCCTCCCCTCCCCTCCCCTCCCCTCCCCTCCCTCTCCTCCCTCCCCTCCCCCTCCCTCTCCTCTGACTGGATGGTTCTGAGTGTGGAGTTAGAAGAACAGTGATTGAAGTGTCTCCCTCCCCCTCCCCTCCCCCTCCCCCTCCCCCTCCCCTCCCCTCCCCTCTCCCTCCCTCTCCTCCCTCCCCCTCCCCTCCCTCCCCTCCCTCTCCTCCCTCCCCTCCCTCTCCCTCTCCTCCCCTCCCCTCCCCTCCCCTCCCCTCCCCCTCCCTCTCTCTGACTGGATGGTCTGAGTGTGGAGTTAGAAGAACAGTGATTGAAGTGTGACCTCATCAGCACACATCATTCCACTCAATTGCTGCTCCAATTCTTTGGCTCTCGTGCAGACAGATACTCACATGTACACGCACTCACCAACGCACGGACACACACGCTGTGATGATGAGTGACAGGGCTGATGTGGGACTTGAGCCGCTATCCTCCTGGAGGGTGCTCCAGCCTCAGGCTTTAGCTCAGCGGGTTAGGTCCTGCTGAGAGGAGAAGTTTAACCACTACAAAGGTCCTCAGATGACATGCTCACTTGCTCAAGTCCAAAAGTTGTTTTCTGTTTCTCTCGTTCTCTAAAACTCTTTCTAAATGCTCTCCACTCTGTTCCCTGTCTGTCTCTCTCTCTCTCTCCTTCCCTCTCTGTCTCTCTCCTTCCCTCTCTCTCTCTCTCTCTCCCCTTCCCTCTCTCTCTCTCTCTCCTTCCTCTCTTCTCTCTCTCTCCTTCCCTCTCCTCTCTCTCTCTCCTTCCCTCTCTGTCTCTCTCTCTCCTTCCCTCTCTGTCTCTCTCCTTCCTTCCCTCTCTGTCTCTCTCCTCTCCTCTCCCTCCTCTCTCTCTCTCTCTCTCCTTCCCTCTCTCTCTCTCTCTCTCTCTCCAGACCGTGGACATCCACAAGGAGAAAGTTGCTAGGCGGGAGATTGGCATCCTGACCACCAATAAGAACACGTCACGCACGCACAAGATCATCGCCCCCGGCAACATGGAGCGTCCTGTGCGATACATCAGGAAGCCCATCGACTACACACTGCTGGACGACGTTGGGCCACGGTGTCAAGGTAAGAGCTCCCACCAGAGGAGAGGAGAGGAGAGGAGGGGAGGGGAGGAGAGAGGAGGGGAGAGGAGGGGAGGAGGGGAGGAGGCTAGTAGAGGAGGAGAGGAGATGAGTCAGGTTATTCATGGTCAAAACTCGGCCAGTCCAAGATCCATAGGAGGTCCTCAGTCGGAGGGAGAGAGAAGAGAGAGAGAGGGAGAGAGAGATGAGAGAGAGAGAGAGAGAGGAGAGAGAGAGAGAGAGAGAGAGAGAGAGAGAGAGAGAGAGAGAGAGAGAGAGAGAGAGAGAGAGAGAGAGAGAGAGAGAGAGAGAGAGAGGGAGGGAGGGAGTGGTGGATGGAGAGAATGTGGAGAGAACAGAAAGGACACAGTGAAATCTTGGCTAACCCTAACACCATCCAACCCCCCTGGTGAAAAGGATCTTTCAACTCTTTCCGGATCATTCTTCATCTTTTATTATGACTTCCCGGGATCCATCCATCCTCCCTCCCCTCCTCCTCTTCCTCCCTCCCCTCCTCCTCTTCCTCCCTCCCTCCATGCTGTATGTGTTGTTAGAGTCTTTGTGTGTGTGTGTGTGTGTGTGTGTGAGCGTGTGTGAGTGTGAGTGTGGACAGCTCATTATCCCTGTCCTCTCGGCCTGAGACTGGGCCGTGGGGGGGGCCGTCCCAAAACCATGACAACCTCCTCCTTCCCCTGGACTCCCTGTCACCATGGCGACCCCCCAGTCAGCTGTCAGCCTGACGGGCCGTTGCCATGGAGATCACCCTTAGGGACAGTCTCCACAGTTTCCAGTGTTTTAACCAATAAGAACAATCAGTACTTACAATCTCGACCAATAACCACAAATGTTAGTTCTAACTCTGTCTCAATGTGTCATTAACCAATCATATCACGTGATGCTGACCTTCTAACCAATGAGCATGTGTGTTTGTCTCTCCTCTCTCTCTGCCACCAGTGGCTTAAAGCCAAGGTAGGAACATTTCTTCCTGCTTCCCAGCATGCAGTGGGCCTCCACATGACCACACACACCCACACAAATGCACAACATACACACACACACACACACAGACAACACACACACTCAGATTGAGCCCCACTCAGCAGTCTGATCTTGTGTTTCCTCTTGCAGCAGCAGGGAAACAGCCAGGCGGGCCGGGGGCAGGGACCCTGTCCAGAACCAGCCCCCCCACACAGAAGCCCCCCAGCCCCCCGCTGGCAGGACGGGGCACTCTGGGGTACGAGGACACGCACTCACACACACACACACACGCACTCACTCTCAAACACACACACACATACACAGATATGTATCGATACAGCTCAATGGTCAATCTAAAATGTTCTAATGTAAGTTTTGATGTGTGTGTGTGTACCTATGTGTGTACCTGTGTGTGTGTGTGTGTGTACCTGTGTGTGTGTGTGTGTACCTGTGTGTGTGTGTACCTGTGTGTGTACCTGTGTGTGTGTGTGTGTGTACCTGTGTGTGTGTGTGTACCTGTGTGTGTGTGTGTGTGTACCTGTGTGTGTGTACCTGTGTGTGTGTGTGTACCTGTGTGTGTGTACCTGTGTGTGTGTACCTGTGTGTGTGTACCTGTGTGTGTGTGCGTGTGTGTGTGTGTGCGTGCGCGTGTGTGTGTGTGTACCTGTGTGTGTGTGTACCTGTGTGTGTGTACCTGTGTGTGTGTGTGTGTGTGTGTGTGTGTGTGTGTGCGTGTGTGTGTGTGTGTACCTGTGTGTGTGTGTGTGTGTGTGTGTTCCCCAGGCGTAACACCCCCTACAAGACCCTGGAGCCGGTGAAGCCCCCTGTGGTCCCTAACGACTACATGACCAGCCCTGCTCGCCTGGGCAGCCAGCACAGCCCCGCCCGCACTGCCTCCCTCAACCAGAGGCCACGCACACACAGGTACACACACACACAGGTACCCACGCACACACAGGTACACACACACACAGGTACACACACACACACGTACACACACGCACACAGGTACACAACCAGCACAGCCCCACATGCACTAAACACGTGTAATGTGTGTGGCGTTAAATGTTCTGCAACTTGTCATCATGTATTTCCCCTCTCTCTCCAGTGGCAGCAGTGGGGGTAGTGGCGGCAGGGAGAACAGCGGAGGCAGCAACAACGTGGGTGTTCCTCTGGCCGTGCCCACCCCCTCCCCTCCCAGCCTGGGAGCAGGTGAGACACCCCACACACACATCCTCTCCTCTCACCCCCCCTCTCTCTTCCTCTCCTCTCTACTCTCATCCCCCTCTCCTCTCTACTCTCATCCCCCTCTCCTCTCTCCTCTCATCCCCCCCTCTCCTCCTCTCACTCTCCTCTCTCCTCCTCTCACCCCCCTCTCTCCTCCTCTCACCCCCCTCTCCTCTCCTCCTCTCACCCTCCTCTCCTCTGTCCTGCAGCAGTGACAGCAGGTGTCCCCCAGGGTCCTGGGCTGGGTCCTGTCCCCATGTCCCAGTTCGGCACCATCTCCCGCCAAGTCTCCCGCCACAACTCCACCACAAGCTCCGCCTCCATGGTTAGCGCCACGGGAACCTACCGCCGGGCGCCCTCCGGCTCCGCCCACTTCTCCGTCTCCCAGCAACCGCCGCACCTCAACGGAGGCCCCGCCTACCCCCAGAACACGGGTACCAGACCACGCCCCTTTCTGCAGTGTGTGTGTCAGGATGCTAGCGGCTCCTGGTGTCTGTTTATGCTCTGCGGAAGAAGCTTACTGCTCTACTGACAGTCTCTCCCCCCCTCTCTCCTCTTCCACTATCTCTCCCCTCTCCCTCTCTCCCCTCTCTCCAATCTCTATCCATCCCTCTCTTCTTCCTCTTTCTTGTTTTGTCAATGTCTCTGTCTATGTATTGCTTGTGTGTGTGTGTGCGTGTGTGTGTGTGTGTGCGTGCGTGTGTCCAGTGGCTATAGCTCCTCCCCCTCCTATGGTCCAGCTGACTCCACAGATCCCCCTGACAGGCTTTGCAGCCAGAGTCCAGGAGACCAGTAAGTACCACACACACACACACGCACACGCACCAGGTCTTTTCTGTGCTACACCTTGCTAGTGTGCTCCGTCTGTCTGTTGCCATGGCTACAGCTGGTGGTCAGTGTTCTACCTGGTCTGATCACATGACCTAGTGTGGTGAGAACACAACTGAGCATTCTCTCTCTCACACGCTCTCACACACACTCTCTCACACACATATACACACATATACACACGCTCTCACACATACGCTCTCACATACGCTCTTACACACACACTCACACACACACACACACTCACACACACACTCTCTCACACCCAGTGTGTTCCTCCAGCCCTCAGTGTGTGAGCTAAGGGAAGAGGACAGGGAGGGTCAGCCAGAGTCTCCCCAGCTGTACGCTCCTCCTCCTGGGCCCAGCTCTCCCTCTGCCTGCCTCACAGCCCTGGAGCTCCACTGCCCTCTGGTGGACAAACACAGCGTGCAGCTGGAACTGGCCAGCGAGGACCACACAGGCAGACAGGCAGACAGACAGACAGGCAGGCAGGAAGGCGGATTGACAGACTGACTGAAAGGCAGACAGACGGGAAGGCAGACAGGCAGAATAGATAAATAGATCGGTAAAAAGATGGATGATCATTCATAATTCTAACCCCGGTCTGACCCCCCTCCCCCAGTAACAGACAGCCCGGGTCCCCCTCCCCCGCCCCCCCCGGAGGATGTGGCCCTGTTTGAGGAGCCCTCGCCGCCCCCCCCTCCGCCCCCCGTGGACTACGAGGAGGACGAGGCGTCTGTGGTGCACTACAACGACCCCTACGCCGACTCCGACCCCCAGTGGGCGCCCAAGACCTACGTAGAGAAGGGTGAGAGCCACCCCTGACCTCTGACCCTTAACCCCTTCTGCCCCGTGGTGGCAGTCTGTTACTAGACCCTCTCTCCCTTCATCTCTTCTCTCACTTTATCTCCTCCTCTCTCTCTTCCTCCTCTCCCCTTATCTCCTTCTCTCTCTCTTCCTCCTCTCCATTCATCTCTTCTTCTCTCCCTCCTCTTGCTTTTTAAACGTTCTTCTTCTGTATATTTTTTTATTTTCTATCACTGTATTTTAATCCCCTTCTCATTATTTAACCTCCCCCTCTCCCCCCCCCCCCCTAGTGGTGGCCATCTACGACTACTCCAAGGACAAGGAGGATGAGCTGTCCTTCATGGAGGGCGCCATCATCTACATCATCAAGAAGAACGATGACGGCTGGTACGAGGGCGTGTGCCACGGTGTGACCGGCCTCTTCCCCGGGAACTACGTCGAGTCCATCATGCACTACGCCGACTAGCCCCGCCCCTGCTGACTAGCCCCGCCCCCGCCGACTAGCCCCTCCCCTGGTGACTAGCCCCGCCCCTGGTGACTAGCCCCGCCCCTGCCATCAGCACTGTCATCTCCAGCGGAGCGTAAACATTTGATGAGGCTGAGCTGGTCCTTAGGGGTGTGTGTGTGTTGGGTGAGGTGTGTGTGTGTGTGTGGGGGGGGGCGGTGGTGGTAATTAAGGAGTTACATGAGTATAGAATGCATATAAAAAGATTTGAGAGTTGAAATGTGTATTCCTGGTGAAGCTTCCTGTTTTCGTTGTATACATTGTACATACCGTGCCGTGACATGCTGCCTGACTGTCTGTCATTGGTGTTCATACCTGTCAGTCTCCATCAGTGTCCTCTGATTGGTCTGTTTTAATCAACGTGGAGCCATGATTTGAATAGTTTTGCGACATTTTCTTTTTATATACTATCATTTTATTTATATATTTTGGAGTGCCATTTTGTACTGCTCTAAGTTTGGCCAACTGTGACTCAATGAGAGATTTTACGATGTTAAAAAGAAATTCTATATTCTGTCATGATTGTTTTTCTGTGTTGTCTGGCCACTGGACTGCTCCTGCCTGTACGGCAGCAGATGTAGAGACTGATGATTCATCACAGCGATCTGTCGTTTGTCCTCTTGCTATGGGGCATAGCTGAACCTGGCCCGCTGCTGCCATGACAACCTGGCCCGCTGCTGCCATGACAACCTGGCCCGCTGCTGCCATGACAACCTGGCCCGCTGCTGCCTTGACAACCCCCCCACCACCACTGCACGTTACCGTTGTTACAGTTCAGGCTCCGCCTCCTGTGTGGCGACCTCGTCCTGGTGAATGTAGCTCCGCCCCCTGCAGACCATGTGACCTCTGTCCAGGATCTCCCGCCCTGGTGGGTCTCCATGACAACTCGGTACCACACCTGAAGGAGTAACGTTGTGTGTTCGTAGAGCGTCCTACGACACGACATAAGGCCTAAGTAACACGACACAGTGCCTCGTGGGACCTGTCGTGGTTCTTGTCAGCGAATCAGGTAGCGGGAGGGGCGGGGCTGCTCTACCTTGGACAACAACAACAAACAATAACAACATGACTGCTCTGACGCTGATACAGGGTGGGATGTATGATGCTGTACGTGTGGTGTTGGATGTAAGATGTTGGATGTAGGGGTTAGGTCACGATCACAGACGGCTGACAGGACAGGCCTGAACCTCACCAGGACATAAGCCTGAAGAACTTCATTCATTCAGAGTGTTTTACTACTACTGCTGCACACACACACACACTGTCTGAACACACACACACTGTCTAAACACACACACACTGTCTGAACACACACACACTGTCTGAACACACACAACTTCCAACTATCGATTGTACTTTTTCATCAAAGGTCTTTCTTTTTGGTGTGACAGAAAGAAAAGAAAAACAAGTTTCCGAGCTTCTGGACTGTTCCATGTGAGGATCCAAACGAGGTTCCTCTCCGTGTACAGCTCCAATGTTTATATGGTTTCCTAGCAACATGGTTTCCTAGCAACGTGGGAGAACCGCTCACATGTAGAACGTTGTTGTTGTTGTTTACCTGCAGCGCCTCGCCGCTCCGTCTCTCCTTTCTGTTTCTTCTTCTGTGGAACGTGAAAGGTGATGTGTACCTGTGTGGAGGGGAGCAGAGCCCAGCTCCTCTCCAGGTGTGGAGGAGAGCAGAGCCCAGCTCCTCTTCAGGTGTGGAGCAGAGCCCAGCTCCTCTCCAGGTGTGGAGCAGAGCCCAGCTCCTCTCCAGGTGTGGAGCAGAGCCCAGCTCCTCTCCAGGTGTGGAGGAGAGCCCAGCTCCTCTCCAGGTGTGGAGGAGAGCAGAGCCCAGCTCCTCTCCAGGTGTGGAGGAGAGCAGAGCCCAGCTCCTCTCCAGGTGTGGAGGAGAGCAGAGCCCAGCTCCTCTCCAGGTGTGGAGCAGAGCCCAGCTCCTCTCCAGGTGTGGAGGAGAGCAGAGCCCAGCTCCTCTCCAGGTGTGGAGCAGAGCCCAGCTCCTCTCCAGGTGTGGAGGAGAGCAGAGCCCAGCTCCTCTCCAGGTGTGGAGGAGAGCAGAGCCCAGCTCCTCTCCAGGTGTGGAGCAGAGCCCAGCTCCTCTCCAGGTGTGGAGGAGAGCCCAGCTCCTCTCCAGGTGTGGAGGAGAGCAGAGCCCAGCTCCTCTCCAGGTGTAGAGGAGAGCAGAGCCCAGCTCCTCTCCAGGTGTGGAGGAGAGCAGAGCCCAGCTCCTCTCCAGGTGTGGAGGAGAGCAGAGCCCAGCTCCTCTCCAGGTGTGGAGGAGCTCCTCTCCAGGTGTGGAGGAGAGCCAAGCTCCTCTCCAGGTGTGTACATACGACCATGTGCTCATACGACCATGTGCTCATTGAAATGTATGTACAGGCCTTTTTGTAATAAACAGCTCGTCAAAACTACACTTGTCTGTTTGACGGGGGCAGGGCAGAATGTGGGTGTAGAGGACAGGGAGTGGCTGGAGGGGGCGGACTGGATATATGAGGTACACCACAACCAATACAGTAAGGAGATCAGAGGGTAGATATAAATCTACAAAACTAGAAGACTGAACCCCATGTTCACTGTCCAGGTTCAGTTTATGTACCAGGCACAATGTATCTGACCATGTACAGTGTGATTGTCATTATATGTGTTGCATTTTTTAAAGGTCTGGTGTAGAATGCATGTCAGGTTATCAAAACAGGTTCAACTGATGACATTTTACAACAGTTTATGCCATCTCAAAGTCCACAGCTGTACACAAGTGTAGATAGCGTGACTGGCCCTTGAGCAAGAGGGAAATTCCCTGTTAGCCTTTGGAAAGTACCGTACTTGTGTCCAGTGTGCGAATTATACAATGACAATCGGGGGGGTCAACTCAGTGCCCCCTCCCCCCCCCCCCCCCCCCCCCAGGGACGAAGTTCACCCCTGACACCGCCCCAACCAAGTAAACGGCACGACAACGCACTACTAAAACTACAGACACTATTGTTTGTAGTCATTTCTTTCTGAAATAATCTTGATCTTTACAAAATTAGCAGAGTAACATATCTGACGGTTCATCACAACATAAGGTTGTTGGAAATCTCTCCAGACTCTGACAAGCAATGAGACAGACAAATGAAGCTATCTTGCTTGATATAGAGCTAGCGATAGTTAGCTTTTAAGTTGGTGGTTAACCATGTTTCTATCATTAACATTCTTGTGAATATTCTACAGCTAATTATCATTACAAATACATTCGTGACAGATTGTTGGGGTATTAGATAGCAAACTTGCCTTTCTTGCACTTTCTCACGACGCAGAACGCACCGCTACACTGAGGTGATTCAACAATCTTCTGTATTGCACACTGCCTGGTCACTCGCGCGCGGTGTTTCTTGAGTTTTATTGGGCACTGGTCACTCGCGCTGTGTTTATTGAGTGAATTTTGACTATGGCAGTCAGTGTAATAGTGTGTGATATTCCCTGCCATAAAGTCAACATTTCTGTGTATGGCCAACCTGTTATTGAATGAATATGGTGACTATATTGTGATATTTACTATTACAGATAAGAACGATATATAAATGTATCGACCCCCCCGACCTGTGGTTTTTACCTCTTTTGGGGGGGTCCGAGCCTTAATCGGGGGGGTCAGACCCCCCAAAACCCCCCCGTAATTCGCACACTGCTTGTGTCTTCGCACAATAAGTTGTTTGCCTTGATATGTTGCCTTGTTTAGTGACAATTCCAATAGCAGACCTGTCAGTGGAGTCTTCATTCCTCTGAAGTAGCTTCCACATCACGGAGATGCCTTTGTCTGCTGTCTGCTGAGTCATGGAGGAGAGACAGGTGTCTGTGGTGTGGACGACAAACAGCTTCCCATCGACCAGATCCTCTCGCCATTCAACGGTGTGAACTGCCCAGCCCTCATCGGCAAGCCCAAGGCGTTCTTCATCCAGGCGTGTCGGGGAGGGGGGGAGATGTGGGGAATAGAGGAAAAGGATGCAGTGCTTAAAGAAAGCTGGGTGGATCAAAAGAACTCTAAGCCATCAGAGGCCGACTTCCTGGTTGTCAGGTCAACCGTGCAGAATTATGTTTCCTATAGAAGTGCAAAACTTGGGTCCACATTCATCCAGACGCTGTGTAGCCAGCTGATCTCAGACTGCCCCAGGTATGAATCACTACTCACACAGCTGAGACAATCCTAATTATGGCAAGAAAAACGTGAACATTTTATAGCACATGTTCAAACGTCTGCAACTTTTTGTTAATGGTGAGTTTACATTTACATTTAGTCATTTAGCAGACGCTCTTATCCAGAGCGACTTACAGTAAGTACAGGGACATTCTCCCCGAGGCAAGTAGGGTGAAGTGCCTTGCCCAAGGATACAACGTAATTTGGCCCAGCTGGCACAGGGAATCGAACCGGCAACCTTCTGATTACTAGCCCGATTCCCTAACCACTCAGCCACCTGACTCACCTGAGTTATGATGTTTACCGTTTCTCTTGGCAGGGGGGAAGACATTCTGACCATCCTGACTAAGGTCAATGACAAAGTGAGCCAGAAGGGAGGCTACTGTAAGAAGATCCACAGCAACAAGAGGGAGGAGATCTCTTCTACCAAACAGGTCTCTGAGGGCACCTTCACCCTGAGGAAGAGGCTGGTGTTTCAGCAGCAGACCCAGGCCCTGGCTGAAGCACCCAGGATGGTCTGTGCTCCTCAGGGGCGTGTCCAGGGGCGTGTCCAGGGGCGTGTCCAGGGGCGTGTCCAGGGGCGTGTCCAGGGGCGTGTCCAGGGGCGTGTCCAGGGGCGTGTCCAGGGGCGTGTCCAGGGGCGTGTCCAGGGGCGTGTCCAGGGCCATGGCCAGCAAGAGGGTTGCACAATACAATGATTTTAAAGTTTGCATTCAGTATGATCTGATGGAAGAAAGATAGAAATCTTTGTACTTTGTACTGTAATCTGTAAGTACTTTGTACTGTAATTTGTACAAAGTACTTCATGCTTTGAGACCACAGGCTGTTTTCAAGAAATATATTAATTACCCCACAAGGGTCTAAATAGAAGACCCAGAGAGTGTGAGGGCAGTGGGTCTAAATAGCGCCTCTGCCCAGGTGCGGGTGATCAGGCCTCTGCCCAGGTGCAGGTGATCAGGTAGAGGCATCCAGAAGAAATCAACTCATATTAACTCCTCTCACCTCTCGTCTCACCACCGTAATCAAGAGCAAGATGGTGTGTTAGCCTTGTGTGAATATTGAAGTTAGGATTTTAACTCAGTTTGACCCCAGTCTGACCCCATCCCAAACCTGCTTAATCACAATCCACAAACATACACTGTGAACTGAACTGTCAGACAGACATGGGAACAAACTGAGTCTCCAGCAGTCTGGACCACCACACAGACAGCCTCCTGTGGATTAGTGTTCATCTTAATCTCCTCACACATAGATATTGTGTTATCAGAGAATCCAGCAGTAGATTATGTACTATGAACAAGCCCTTAGATGGCGCTCTAACAACTCCAGATGCAGTTCTCTGGACAAACCCTTAGATGGCGTTCTAACACCTCCAGATGCAGTTCTCTGGACAAACTCTTAGATGGCGCTCTAACACCTCCAGATGCAAACAAAGAACAAAACAATCAGATGTTTCCTCTGAATATTTTATTATAAAAGTGTAACAGTTTAGTAACTCCTCAGGGATTAATAGGGAGCCATTCATAACCTCGCTTTAGCTTTGTTTCCAGAGCTCTACTAAAGGGCACCAGCTGCACAATATACTGTACAAATGAACTTCACACACTTGTGCATTATCCTGATTAAATAAATATATAATGACAAAAAGGAAATAAATATAATTTAAAAGTATAAAATCAACATCAAAAGTGTATCTTCTAAATACTGCAGTTGCAAAGTAAAACATTGTAAACATTCAATTGTATAAAATAATAAATATTCTTTAAAAAAAAATGTATATTAGATTACTCACTAGGAGACCAGCTGATAATGAGCTTCCTTCAGACAGACAACACTGTTACTGTAACACACACACACACAGATTATAACTGATCCTAG
Organism: Thaleichthys pacificus; assembly: GCA_023658055.1. Taxonomy (NCBI): domain Eukaryota; kingdom Metazoa; phylum Chordata; class Actinopteri; order Osmeriformes; family Osmeridae; genus Thaleichthys; species Thaleichthys pacificus. Next base: position 1,014,860 of record CM042854.1, read on the forward strand.
ACATCCGCCATCTTGGATCTAATGACGTCAGCCATCTTGGATCAGAGGACATGTAAAGTCAGTGGGCTTCGCAGAAACCAGGATCCAGTGTCAGACACGTTTGTGCAAAAACTAAACAGAGGAACATGGTTTCCTCCACCTGGGAGGGTGAATCCAGTTAAGTTGTAACTCGGTACCACACACACACACACACACACACACCACGTACACCGAATGCACACACACGTACACTGAATACACAAACATCCGTTACTCTCAACACACACACTGACACACACACCCACATACCCCCGCAGACACACACACTCCCACACACACACACACACACACACACTCTCTCTCTGCTCTAGACGTGTGTCATGGCCAGGTCCTCCTTGCTGCTGGTCTTGTCTCCGTGGCGACAGCAGCCCTGGCAGCAGAGCCCCACCAGGAGGAGGGTGAGGATGAGGAGGGTGAGGAGGATGACGATGGCTCCCACTATCACCCCTGTGCTGAACTCTGACAGGAGAGAGAGAGAGAGACTGATGAGACTCTGCCGCCACAGCATGTGTGTGTGCGTGTGTCAGTGTGTGTCAGTGTGTGTGTCAGTGTGTGTCTGTGTGTGTGTGTGTGTGCTCCTACCCTGGAAGATGCTCCTCTCTCCCCCAGAGCACTGAGGCCTGCTCCACTGGCCCAGCCTGCGCTCTGCTGGTCTGGAGGGCAGGTAGGCCGCTACGCTGAAGCAGTAGCTCTGCCCTCGGTCCAGACCCCCCACCTCCACCTCGCTCTTCCTGGAGGTCTGCTCCTTCTAACACACACACGGACACACACACACACACATGTCACACAGAGCTGGAGGCATGCCTGGCTCCCACACACATGTCACATTCTAACCGAGGACACAGTCTAACTCTACTGGGTGCAAAGGTGTCATTTTACCAGGGAAAACACTTCATGCAGTAGCTCTCATAACTCTATCGTGATCGGTATCAATATCAGACAAGTGTCACTGCTATTGTTGTTGTTGTTGTTGTTGTTGTTGTGCAGGTGTGTGCCTCACCTTGCCGGTGCTGCCAGCCTTGCTGTATCTGACCCGGTAGTGCAGGTCCTTCAGGAACACGTCTCTGATGCTCTGCATCACGCCCTCCCTGAACAGGGGGGTGGGGGGGTCGCTGACCTGCAGCCTCACCGCCGTCCTGTCCTCCCCCCACTCCACACGGAACTCTGGCCGGCCTATCAGGGCTGGGGGAGAGAGGGGGGAGGAGGGGGGAGGGTATGAACAGCAGGACAGACAGGTGGAAGGATGGATGGAGCAAGAGACAGAGACTGACAGACAGACTAACAGACTGACAGACTGACAGACTGACAGACAGACAGACAGACAGACTGACTGACTGACTGACAGACCGACCGACCGACCGACCGACCAACCGACCGACCGACCGACACTCATCAACAACACTCACTGTCTGTGTAGGGGTTGAACTGCGGAGCACGGGCAGAGGGGGGCTCCACCAGGTCAGAGGTCACGCCAGGTAAGGGCTCTGATAGGACGTCAGCCGAGTAGGTGGCCCTCAGGAGTCGGAGGTCGTTGGTGAGGTCACACTCTGTGTCGGAGGTCCTGATGCAGTGTGGGTTCCTCTTCCTGTTCTCGCCCAGCCTGCGGTGGACAGCTCAGTCAGACTGTGTGTGTGTGTGTGTGAGAGAGAGTGTGTGTGTGTGAGAGAGAGTGTGTGTGTGTGCGTGTGTGTGTGTGAGAGAGAGTGTGTGTGTGTGTGTGTTTGTGTGTGTGTGAGAGAGAGTGTGTGTGTGTGAGAGAGAGTGTGTGCGTGTGTGTGTGTGAGAGAGGTGTGTGTGGGTGTGTGTGTGTGTGAGAGAGAGAGTGTGTGTGTGTGTGTGTGTGTTTGTGCTAGGAGGCGCATTACAAATTAAATGTATTCTGATTATTGTCTGTGTACAAGAACAAGGTTAATTTACACCTGTGACCTCCTGATCTTTAGTCAAATGCTCGACCATTGAGCTGTAGTCATCCGCAGAATAACTACATTAAAGAATAAGTTAGCTAAATGTGTGTGTGTGTGTGTGTGTGCATGTGTGTGTGTGTGTGAGTGTGTGTGTCTGTGTGTCCTATCTGAGCAGCAGCTGACTCACTGAGAGAACTCCACCGTGTAGGAGAAGTTGGACGGCAGCGGGCCCCACTGCAGGATGGTCTTGAAGTTGAAGGAGACCCAGGTGAGCTCAGAGGCTGCAGGGAAGTGGTCTGGCTCTGCTGCTGAACCAGACAAGGTGTGGGGTTACAGATCACTATTCTGTCCTGTTCAGTCAAACTAGGAGTTTCTCCCCTCAGGGTGAGTTTTCTGTCGGTTCATCTGATCCAGAATGATCGTCCATGAACCGTTCATGAAGTCATCTATCACAGCTAGAACAAATCAACAAACGGCCACTCCAACAGAAACAACCCGTCAGTTTCCCCTGAGGGAAGACGAACACTGCACCAACTGAGCTAAAGTTCTATCGTTACGTACCTATACACTACGTCAGAAGATATGTTTTTGAAGTGATTATGAAGTGCAAACTTACCCTCCGCTCCGCCTGTGGCTGTCAGCGCACACAGCATCCCAAAAAAGCAGAGAAACGTCTTCGTTAACTCCATCTCGTTCTCGTGGTTTAAATCCAGAACACGTTATGTTTCACTAACTTGTCTAATATCTTGATTTATTCTTAGTCGACCTGTGACCCGTGTCGTCTGTCCTTAAATACCGAGATCTGACTCAGACGGTACCGTTATCTTGCTAAATAATACTCCTCTGTGGGACGCAAGCGCTTATAAAGCCTTTTACAGTTTAAGTTTCAAGTTGCAACTGTCGGAATTTTTTGTCTTGGCTCATGACTCATTTAACGCGTTAACTCCGCCTCCCCCATTCCCGCGGTCCGGCCTGAGATGCTCTCACGGGCGGAGAACTCCGTCTGCCGCCTGTCCGTCACCCTCCATATATGGTGATCCGGATAAAACCCTTCGCTTTCCTAACTGGTACCTGTGCAAGCTGCTGTTACAACCACAGAGCCTGGTTTTGACATCATGGACAGACCCACCACGCTGCTCTGATGCATTTAAATGACCACATTACAAATCAAATCAAATCCCAAAATACAAATCCCCGCCCTTGTGACAGTATATATGACAGGAGGAAATATATTCTCATGTAGGCCTATAGTAATATTTATATTTCATGTAGGCTACAATATAAACAAACAGTTATATTGTTTAAAAACAGAGGCCTATGGATCTGAAACCTTAAACTATGCATTTAATTTGACCATGGGAGCAAACATAGGCAGGCCTAAATGATGTGAGAAATTCAAGCCATTCTGAGAGCACAGGATTAGGACAGTCTATTCATTGAACTAATTCCTTCAGTCATTATTTGGAATCAGCGGGGAAACGCAGAAATTGACCGGTAATCAGATTAGTATAAACCTTACAGCGTGACCCGGCAGCGGAGGCCGAACTTGGGATGTACAGTTAACCCGACTACGGTTGCCACAACAGTCTTCAGCGGTTTTATTCATTTGCCGGACTACTGTGAGTCACGTGGAACTCATCATCTCCGCCGGCGCGTGCAGACTGGAGAGTTAGTGTGGCTATGAGCGCTATTATTAGAACAGCAGAATGAGTAGGAATGATGTGATGATATTCTCTGACACATTGTCTATCAAGGTACTACTAAGGAAATTGAACGATTAGCTGAATAATGTTGAATAATTATGTCAGTTTTCAGAACAGGCTACTCAGATGTGTGACGGAAATACACTCATAGATAACGGCCGAAGTTATGTGTATCATAGGATAAAATTAACTTTTTTTTTAAATCTGTTAACTTATAGCAGTAGTATAACTACTGTTGTCTCACCCTGAGCCTGACCCTACCCTATCCTGATCCTGATCCTGATCCTGACCCTGACTGATGAATCATGCTGGTTATAGATCCTGTAACTTGTCTGGTGCCTGTGTTGTGGGCACCCTGTCAGATGTTTCAGTCCCCCTGCATGAGAAGTGACTGATCCCTGCTCCTCCAGCCTCCCCATGGACCTTAAAGAACGTTCTCATGCCAGTTAAAGAACATTCCGGAACGTACCCCTGATCTCCTGTGAAGTCCAGCTCGGCTGTGAAGCTTGTGGTCCAAGGCTGTCATGTTGGATACATCAGAACACAACTCTGTGTCCTTGGGGTGCACGTGGCTCCCCATGTGAGACTGTAGACAGGAGAGACTGGAGACAGGAGAGACTGTAGACAGGAGAGACTGTAGACAGGAGAGACTGTAGACAGGAGAGACTGTAGACAGGAGAGGCAGACAGGCAGGAGAGACTGTAGACAGGAGAGGCAGACAGGCAGGAGAGACCAGCAGAGACCCAGAGCTAGGAGAGACTGCAGGATCCGTCTGACCCCATTAGGATGGAAAGAGAGTGTAGTGGGTGTTTGGAGCCAAAGGACACCATGATGAAGCAACCCTACTTCTCCTTTCCTTCTCTCTCTCCCCCCCTCTCGACCTCTCCTCCCTTTCTCCCATCCTTTCCCTCTCTCCCCACTCTGTCTCTCCCTCTCCCCCTCTCTTCCTCCTCCCCCATCCCCTCTCCCCCCCACCCGTCGCTACGGCGACCAGAGGTCTTGTGACCCCCGCTGGAGAGCGGAGGTCCTGACAGGATGTGAAGGACAGAGGAGAAAGGTCTCCGGTGTTTCAGTGGTGAAGAACTACTGCCTGTTTCTAGTATGAACCCAGACAATGTCTGCTGTCTGGTCCTAAACAGCCTGCCTGCCTTTCTGTCTGCTTGTCTGTCTGCCTTCCGCCTGCCTAGGCTGTCTGTTGGTGTGTGGGTGTGTGTGTACGTGGTGTAGTGTGCATTTGTGTACGTGGTGTGTGTTGTGTGTTGAGTACGGTGTTGTACGTGTGTGTGGGTGTGTGTGTACGTGGTGTGTGTGGCAATGTGTGTGTGTATGTGTGTGTGTGTGAGTACGTGTTGGTGTACTGGTGTTGTGTACCCGCCTGGTTCGCTCATCACTGTGTTTCCTATGGCACAGGCAGGAATGAGACTGTGAGATCAGTAACTGAGACTAAAACCAACTAAAGCAGACATACCAGATGGCTTAGTCAGGATCTATTCCTGGAAGAAAATTAAGTAACTCTTTACAATATATTTGCTCATATCCTTTCTTCCTTTCCTCTCTCCTCTCCTCTCTTCGCCTTCCTTCCTCTCTTCCTCTCCTCTCCTCACCCTCCTTCCTTCCTCTCCTCTCCTCACCCTCCTTCCTTCCTCTCTCCTCTCCTCTCTTCACCCTCCTTCCTCTCTCGCTCTCCTTTCAGAAAACCCACATCAATTCAATTCAATTGGCTTTATTAGCATTCAAGAAACAAATGTCATATTGCCAAAGCAACGGGTGGAGCCACATGAAACAGTATTCATACCATTACTATGACATCGGTATACTATTAATGTTACCAATAATCTGCTAACAACCAAACATGAGCATAATTCAGTTGAAAGATTAAAGCAGGAGAACTTTACAATAACCTTAAGATTGATTACGTAATAATATATATTATTACGTAATCAATCTTAAGGTTATGTTAAAGTTCTCCTGCTTTAATCTTTCAACTGAATTTGCCATGTTTGGTTGTTAGCAGATTATTTGGTAACATTAATAGTATACCGATGTCCATAGTAATGGGATGAATACTGTTTCTGTGGCTCCACCGTTGCTTTGGCAATATGAACATTTGTTTCTTAATGCTAATAAAGCCAATGGAATTGAATTGAATGTGGGTTTTCTGAAAGGAGAGGAGAGAGGAAGGAGGGTGAAGAGAGGAGAGGAGAGAGGAAGGAAGGAGGGTGAGGAGAGGAGAGAGGAAGGAAGGAGGGTGAGGAGAGGAGAGGAGAGAGGAAGGAAGGCGAAGAGAGGAGAGGAGAGAGGAAAGGAAAGAAAGGAATGAGCAAAGATTATTGTAAAGAGTTACTTAATTTCTTCCAGGAAAGATCCTGCTAAGCCATCTGTGTATGTCTGCTTTAGTTTGGTTTTAGTCTCAGTTACTGATCTCACAGTCTCATTCCTGCCTTGTGCCATAGTGGAAACACAGTGATGAGCTGAACAGGAGGTTACACACACACGTACACACACGTACTCACACACACACACATACACACACACATGCACCACACGTACACACACACCCACACACACGTACACACACGTACTCACACACACACACACACACGTACACACATGCACACACACACGTACACACACACCACACACCACAGACAGCCAGGCAGGCGGAAAGGCAGACAGACAAGCAGACAGAAAGGCAGGCAGGCTGTTAGACAGACAGGCAGACATTGTCTGGGTTCATACTAGAAACAGGAAGTAGTTTTCACCACTGAAACACCGGAGACCTTCTCCTCTGTCCTTCACATCCTGTCAGGACCTCCGCTCTCCAGCGGGGGTCACAAGACCTCTGGTCGCCGTAGCGACGGGTGGGGGGGAGAGGGGATGGGGGAGGAGGAAGAGAGGGGGAGAGGGAGAGACAGAGTGGGGAGAGAGGGAAAGGATGGGAGAAAGGGAGGAGAGGTCGAGAGGGGGGGAGAGAGAGAAGGAAAGGAGAAGTAGGGTTGCTTCATCATGGTGTCCTTTGGCTCCAAACACCCACTACACTCTCTTTCCATCCTAATGGGGTCAGACGGATCCTGCAGTCTCTCCTAGCTCTGGGTCTCTGCTGGTCTCTCCTGCCTGTCTGCCTCTCCTGTCTACAGTCTCTCCTGCCTGTCTGCCTCTCCTGTCTACAGTCTCTCCTGTCTACAGTCTCTCCTGTCTACAGTCTCGTCAGTCTCTGTCTACAGTCTCTCCTGTCTCCAGTCTCTCCTGTCTACAGTCTCACATGGGGAGCCACGTGCACCCCAAGGACACAGAGTTGTGTTCTGATGTATCCAACATGACAGCCTTGGACCACAAGCTTCACAGCCGAGCTGGACTTCACAGGAGATCAGGGGTACGTTCCGGAATGTTCTTTAACTGGCATGAGAACGTTCTTTAAGGTCCATGGGGAGGCTGGAGGAGCAGGGATCAGTCACTTCTCATGCAGGGGGACTGAAACATCTGACAGGGTGCCCACAACACAGGCACCAGACAAGTTACAGGATCTATAACCAGCATGATTCATCAGTCAGGGTCAGGATCAGGATCAGGATCAGGATAGGGTAGGGTCAGGCTCAGGGTGAGACAACAGTAGTTATACTACTGCTATAAGTTAACAGATTTAAAAAAAAAGTTAATTTTATCCTATGATACACATAACTTCGGCCGTTATCTATGAGTGTATTTCCGTCACACATCTGAGTAGCCTGTTCTGAAAACTGACATAATTATTCAACATTATTCAGCTAATCGTTCAATTTCCTTAGTAGTACCTTGATAGACAATGTGTCAGAGAATATCATCACATCATTCCTACTCATTCTGCTGTTCTAATAATAGCGCTCATAGCCACACTAACTCTCCAGTCTGCACGCGCCGGCGGAGATGATGAGTTCCACGTGACTCACAGTAGTCCGGCAAATGAATAAAACCGCTGAAGACTGTTGTGGCAACCGTAGTCGGGTTAACTGTACATCCCAAGTTCGGCCTCCGCTGCCGGGTCACGCTGTAAGGTTTATACTAATCTGATTACCGGTCAATTTCTGCGTTTCCCCGCTGATTCCAAATAATGACTGAAGGAATTAGTTCAATGAATAGACTGTCCTAATCCTGTGCTCTCAGAATGGCTTGAATTTCTCACATCATTTAGGCCTGCCTATGTTTGCTCCCATGGTCAAATTAAATGCATAGTTTAAGGTTTCAGATCCATAGGCCTCTGTTTTTAAACAATATAAACTGTTTGTTTATATTGTAGCCTACATGAAATATAAATATTACTATAGGCCTACATGAGAATATATTTCCTCCTGTCATATATACTGTCACAAGGGCGGGGATTTGTATTTTGGGATTTGATTTGATTTGTAATGTGGTCATTTAAATGCATCAGAGCAGCGTGGTGGGTCTGTCCATGATGTCAAAACCAGGCTCTGTGGTTGTAACAGCAGCTTGCACAGGTACCAGTTAGGAAAGCGAAGGGTTTTATCCGGATCACCATATATGGAGGGTGACGGACAGGCGGCAGACGGAGTTCTCCGCCCGTGAGAGCATCTCAGGCCGGACCGCGGGAATGGGGGAGGCGGAGTTAACGCGTTAAATGAGTCATGAGCCAAGACAAAAAATTCCGACAGTTGCAACTTGAAACTTAAACTGTAAAAGGCTTTATAAGCGCTTGCGTCCCACAGAGGAGTATTATTTAGCAAGATAACGGTACCGTCTGAGTCAGATCTCGGTATTTAAGGACAGACGACACGGGTCACAGGTCGACTAAGAATAAATCAAGATATTAGACAAGTTAGTGAAACATAACGTGTTCTGGATTTAAACCACGAGAACGAGATGGAGTTAACGAAGACGTTTCTCTGCTTTTTTGGGATGCTGTGTGCGCTGACAGCCACAGGCGGAGCGGAGGGTAAGTTTGCACTTCATAATCACTTCAAAAACATATCTTCTGACGTAGTGTATAGGTACGTAACGATAGAACTTTAGCTCAGTTGGTGCAGTGTTCGTCTTCCCTCAGGGGAAACTGACGGGTTGTTTCTGTTGGAGTGGCCGTTTGTTGATTTGTTCTAGCTGTGATAGATGACTTCATGAACGGTTCATGGACGATCATTCTGGATCAGATGAACCGACAGAAAACTCACCCTGAGGGGAGAAACTCCTAGTTTGACTGAACAGGACAGAATAGTGATCTGTAACCCCACACCTTGTCTGGTTCAGCAGCAGAGCCAGACCACTTCCCTGCAGCCTCTGAGCTCACCTGGGTCTCCTTCAACTTCAAGACCATCCTGCAGTGGGGCCCGCTGCCGTCCAACTTCTCCTACACGGTGGAGTTCTCTCAGTGAGTCAGCTGCTGCTCAGATAGGACACACAGACACACACACTCACACACACACACACATGCACACACACACACACACACACATTTAGCTAACTTATTCTTTAATGTAGTTATTCTGCGGATGACTACAGCTCAATGGTCGAGCATTTGACTAAAGATCAGGAGGTCACAGGTGTAAATTAACCTTGTTCTTGTACACAGACAATAATCAGAATACATTTAATTTGTAATGCGCCTCCTAGCACAAACACACACACACACACACACACTCTCTCTCTCACACACACACACACCCACACACCTCTCTCACACACACACACGCACACACTCTCTCTCACACACACACACTCTCTCTCACACACACACAAACACACACACACACACACTCTCTCTCACACACACACACGCACACACACACACTCTCTCTCACACACACACACTCTCTCTCACACACACACACACACAGTCTGACTGAGCTGTCCACCGCAGGCTGGGCGAGAACAGGAAGAGGAACCCACACTGCATCAGGACCTCCGACACAGAGTGTGACCTCACCAACGACCTCCGACTCCTGAGGGCCACCTACTCGGCTGACGTCCTATCAGAGCCCTTACCTGGCGTGACCTCTGACCTGGTGGAGCCCCCCTCTGCCCGTGCTCCGCAGTTCAACCCCTACACAGACAGTGAGTGTTGTTGATGAGTGTCGGTCGGTCGGTTGGTCGGTCGGTCGGTCGGTCGGTCTGTCAGTCAGTCAGTCAGTCTGTCTGTCTGTCTGTCTGTCAGTCTGTCAGTCTGTCAGTCTGTTAGTCTGTCTGTCAGTCTCTGTCTCTTGCTCCATCCATCCTTCCACCTGTCTGTCCTGCTGTTCATACCCTCCCCCCTCCTCCCCCCTCTCTCCCCCAGCCCTGATAGGCCGGCCAGAGTTCCGTGTGGAGTGGGGGGAGGACAGGACGGCGGTGAGGCTGCAGGTCAGCGACCCCCCCACCCCCCTGTTCAGGGAGGGCGTGATGCAGAGCATCAGAGACGTGTTCCTGAAGGACCTGCACTACCGGGTCAGATACAGCAAGGCTGGCAGCACCGGCAAGGTGAGGCACACACCTGCACAACAACAACAACAACAACAACAACAATAGCAGTGACACTTGTCTGATATTGATACCGATCACGATAGAGTTATGAGAGCTACTGCATGAAGTGTTTTCCCTGGTAAAATGACACCTTTGCACCCAGTAGAGTTAGACTGTGTCCTCGGTTAGAATGTGACATGTGTGTGGGAGCCAGGCATGCCTCCAGCTCTGTGTGACATGTGTGTGTGTGTGTGTCCGTGTGTGTGTTAGAAGGAGCAGACCTCCAGGAAGAGCGAGGTGGAGGTGGGGGGTCTGGACCGAGGGCAGAGCTACTGCTTCAGCGTAGCGGCCTACCTGCCCTCCAGACCAGCAGAGCGCAGGCTGGGCCAGTGGAGCAGGCCTCAGTGCTCTGGGGGAGAGAGGAGCATCTTCCAGGGTAGGAGCACACACACACACACACAGACACACACTGACACACACACTGACACACACTGACACACGCACACACACATGCTGTGGCGGCAGAGTCTCATCAGTCTCTCTCTCTCTCTCCTGTCAGAGTTCAGCACAGGGGTGATAGTGGGAGCCATCGTCATCCTCCTCACCCTCCTCATCCTCACCCTCCTCCTGGTGGGGCTCTGCTGCCAGGGCTGCTGTCGCCACGGAGACAAGACCAGCAGCAAGGAGGACCTGGCCATGACACACGTCTAGAGCAGAGAGAGAGTGTGTGTGTGTGTGTGTGTGTGTGGGAGTGTGTGTGTCTGCGGGGGTATGTGGGTGTGTGTGTCAGTGTGTGTGTTGAGAGTAACGGATGTTTGTGTATTCAGTGTACGTGTGTGTGCATTCGGTGTACGTGGTGTGTGTGTGTGTGTGTGTGTGTGGTACCGAGTTACAACTTAACTGGATTCACCCTCCCAGGTGGAGGAAACCATGTTCCTCTGTTTAGTTTTTGCACAAACGTGTCTGACACTGGATCCTGGTTTCTGCGAAGCCCACTGACTTTACATGTCCTCTGATCCAAGATGGCTGACGTCATTAGATCCAAGATGGCGGATGTCTAGGATCAGTTATAATCTGTGTGTGTGTGTGTTACAGTAACAGTGTTGTCTGTCTGAAGGAAGCTCATTATCAGCTGGTCTCCTAGTGAGTAATCTAATATACATTTTTTTTAAAGAATATTTATTATTTTATACAATTGAATGTTTACAATGTTTTACTTTGCAACTGCAGTATTTAGAAGATACACTTTTGATGTTGATTTTATACTTTTAAATTATATTTATTTCCTTTTTGTCATTATATATTTATTTAATCAGGATAATGCACAAGTGTGTGAAGTTCATTTGTACAGTATATTGTGCAGCTGGTGCCCTTTAGTAGAGCTCTGGAAACAAAGCTAAAGCGAGGTTATGAATGGCTCCCTATTAATCCCTGAGGAGTTACTAAACTGTTACACTTTTATAATAAAATATTCAGAGGAAACATCTGATTGTTTTGTTCTTTGTTTGCATCTGGAGGTGTTAGAGCGCCATCTAAGAGTTTGTCCAGAGAACTGCATCTGGAGGTGTTAGAACGCCATCTAAGGGTTTGTCCAGAGAACTGCATCTGGAGTTGTTAGAGCGCCATCTAAGGGCTTGTTCATAGTACATAATCTACTGCTGGATTCTCTGATAACACAATATCTATGTGTGAGGAGATTAAGATGAACACTAATCCACAGGAGGCTGTCTGTGTGGTGGTCCAGACTGCTGGAGACTCAGTTTGTTCCCATGTCTGTCTGACAGTTCAGTTCACAGTGTATGTTTGTGGATTGTGATTAAGCAGGTTTGGGATGGGGTCAGACTGGGGTCAAACTGAGTTAAAATCCTAACTTCAATATTCACACAAGGCTAACACACCATCTTGCTCTTGATTACGGTGGTGAGACGAGAGGTGAGAGGAGTTAATATGAGTTGATTTCTTCTGGATGCCTCTACCTGATCACCTGCACCTGGGCAGAGGCCTGATCACCCGCACCTGGGCAGAGGCGCTATTTAGACCCACTGCCCTCACACTCTCTGGGTCTTCTATTTAGACCCTTGTGGGGTAATTAATATATTTCTTGAAAACAGCCTGTGGTCTCAAAGCATGAAGTACTTTGTACAAATTACAGTACAAAGTACTTACAGATTACAGTACAAAGTACAAAGATTTCTATCTTTCTTCCATCAGATCATACTGAATGCAAACTTTAAAATCATTGTATTGTGCAACCCTCTTGCTGGCCATGGCCCTGGACACGCCCCTGGACACGCCCCTGGACACGCCCCTGGACACGCCCCTGGACACGCCCCTGGACACGCCCCTGGACACGCCCCTGGACACGCCCCTGGACACGCCCCTGGACACGCCCCTGGACACGCCCCTGAGGAGCACAGACCATCCTGGGTGCTTCAGCCAGGGCCTGGGTCTGCTGCTGAAACACCAGCCTCTTCCTCAGGGTGAAGGTGCCCTCAGAGACCTGTTTGGTAGAAGAGATCTCCTCCCTCTTGTTGCTGTGGATCTTCTTACAGTAGCCTCCCTTCTGGCTCACTTTGTCATTGACCTTAGTCAGGATGGTCAGAATGTCTTCCCCCCTGCCAAGAGAAACGGTAAACATCATAACTCAGGTGAGTCAGGTGGCTGAGTGGTTAGGGAATCGGGCTAGTAATCAGAAGGTTGCCGGTTCGATTCCCTGTGCCAGCTGGGCCAAATTACGTTGTATCCTTGGGCAAGGCACTTCACCCTACTTGCCTCGGGGAGAATGTCCCTGTACTTACTGTAAGTCGCTCTGGATAAGAGCGTCTGCTAAATGACTAAATGTAAATGTAAACTCACCATTAACAAAAAGTTGCAGACGTTTGAACATGTGCTATAAAATGTTCACGTTTTTCTTGCCATAATTAGGATTGTCTCAGCTGTGTGAGTAGTGATTCATACCTGGGGCAGTCTGAGATCAGCTGGCTACACAGCGTCTGGATGAATGTGGACCCAAGTTTTGCACTTCTATAGGAAACATAATTCTGCACGGTTGACCTGACAACCAGGAAGTCGGCCTCTGATGGCTTAGAGTTCTTTTGATCCACCCAGCTTTCTTTAAGCACTGCATCCTTTTCCTCTATTCCCCACATCTCCCCCCCTCCCCGACACGCCTGGATGAAGAACGCCTTGGGCTTGCCGATGAGGGCTGGGCAGTTCACACCGTTGAATGGCGAGAGGATCTGGTCGATGGGAAGCTGTTTGTCGTCCACACCACAGACACCTGTCTCTCCTCCATGACTCAGCAGACAGCAGACAAAGGCATCTCCGTGATGTGGAAGCTACTTCAGAGGAATGAAGACTCCACTGACAGGTCTGCTATTGGAATTGTCACTAAACAAGGCAACATATCAAGGCAAACAACTTATTGTGCGAAGACACAAGCAGTGTGCGAATTACGGGGGGGTTTTGGGGGGTCTGACCCCCCCGATTAAGGCTCGGACCCCCCCAAAAGAGGTAAAAACCACAGGTCGGGGGGGTCGATACATTTATATATCGTTCTTATCTGTAATAGTAAATATCACAATATAGTCACCATATTCATTCAATAACAGGTTGGCCATACACAGAAATGTTGACTTTATGGCAGGGAATATCACACACTATTACACTGACTGCCATAGTCAAAATTCACTCAATAAACACAGCGCGAGTGACCAGTGCCCAATAAAACTCAAGAAACACCGCGCGCGAGTGACCAGGCAGTGTGCAATACAGAAGATTGTTGAATCACCTCAGTGTAGCGGTGCGTTCTGCGTCGTGAGAAAGTGCAAGAAAGGCAAGTTTGCTATCTAATACCCCAACAATCTGTCACGAATGTATTTGTAATGATAATTAGCTGTAGAATATTCACAAGAATGTTAATGATAGAAACATGGTTAACCACCAACTTAAAAGCTAACTATCGCTAGCTCTATATCAAGCAAGATAGCTTCATTTGTCTGTCTCATTGCTTGTCAGAGTCTGGAGAGATTTCCAACAACCTTATGTTGTGATGAACCGTCAGATATGTTACTCTGCTAATTTTGTAAAGATCAAGATTATTTCAGAAAGAAATGACTACAAACAATAGTGTCTGTAGTTTTAGTAGTGCGTTGTCGTGCCGTTTACTTGGTTGGGGCGGTGTCAGGGGTGAACTTCGTCCCTGGGGGGGGGGGGGGGGGGGGGAGGGGGCACTGAGTTGACCCCCCCGATTGTCATTGTATAATTCGCACACTGGACACAAGTACGGTACTTTCCAAAGGCTAACAGGGAATTTCCCTCTTGCTCAAGGGCCAGTCACGCTATCTACACTTGTGTACAGCTGTGGACTTTGAGATGGCATAAACTGTTGTAAAATGTCATCAGTTGAACCTGTTTTGATAACCTGACATGCATTCTACACCAGACCTTTAAAAAATGCAACACATATAATGACAATCACACTGTACATGGTCAGATACATTGTGCCTGGTACATAAACTGAACCTGGACAGTGAACATGGGGTTCAGTCTTCTAGTTTTGTAGATTTATATCTACCCTCTGATCTCCTTACTGTATTGGTTGTGGTGTACCTCATATATCCAGTCCGCCCCCTCCAGCCACTCCCTGTCCTCTACACCCACATTCTGCCCTGCCCCCGTCAAACAGACAAGTGTAGTTTTGACGAGCTGTTTATTACAAAAAGGCCTGTACATACATTTCAATGAGCACATGGTCGTATGAGCACATGGTCGTATGTACACACCTGGAGAGGAGCTTGGCTCTCCTCCACACCTGGAGAGGAGCTCCTCCACACCTGGAGAGGAGCTGGGCTCTGCTCTCCTCCACACCTGGAGAGGAGCTGGGCTCTGCTCTCCTCCACACCTGGAGAGGAGCTGGGCTCTGCTCTCCTCTACACCTGGAGAGGAGCTGGGCTCTGCTCTCCTCCACACCTGGAGAGGAGCTGGCTCTCCTCCAACCACCATGGAAGAGGAGCTGGGCCTCTGCTCCACACCCTGGAGAGGAGCTGTGGCTCTGCTCTCCTCCACACCTGGGAGAGGAGCTGGGGCTCTTGCTCTCCTCCACACCTGGAGAGGAGCTGGGCTCTGCTCCACACCTGCGAGAGGAGCCTGAGGCTCGCTAGCTCTCCTCCACACCTGGAGAGGAGCTGGGGCTCTTGCTCACACACCTGGAGAGGATGCTGGGCTGCTGCTCTCCTCCACACCTGGAGAGGAGATGGGCTCTGCTCTCCTCCACACCTGGAGAGGAGCTGGGCTCTGCTCTCCTCCACACCTGGAGAGGAGCTGGGCTCTCCTCCCACACCTGGAGAGGAGCTGGGCTCTGCATCCACACCTGGAGAGGAGCTGGGCTCTGCTCCACACCTGGAGAGGAGCTGGGCTCTGCTCCACACCTGAAGAGGAGCTGGGCTCTGCTCTCCTCCACACCTGGAGAGGAGCTGGGGCTCTGCTCCCCTCCACACAGGTACACATCACCTTTTCACGTTTCCACAGAAGAAGAAACAGAAAGGAGGAGACGGAGCGGCGAGGCGCTGCAGGTAAACAACAACAACAACGTTCTACATGTGACGGCGTTCTCCCACGTTGCTAGGAAACCATGTTGCTAGGAAACCATATAAACATTGGAGCTGTACACGGAGAGGAACCTCGTTGTGGCTCCTCAACATGTGGAAACAGTCCAGAAGCTCGGAGGAAACTTTGTTTTTTTTTTCTTTTCTTTCTGTCACACAAAAAGGAGAAAGGACCTTTGACATTGAAAAGTACAATCGAATAGTTGTGAGTTGTGTGTGTTCAGGACAGGTGTTGGTGTGTTCAGACAGTGTCTCCCTGTGATGTGTTTAGACAGTGCGTGTGTGTGTTTAAGACAGTGTGTGTGTGTGCATGCAGCCTAGTAGTAGGTAAAACACCTTCTGAATGAATTGAAGTTCTTCAGGCTTATGTCCTGGTGAGGGTTCAGGCCTGTGCTGTTCAGACGTCTGTGATCGTGACCTAACCCATACATCCAACTACTTACATCCAACACCACACGTACAGCATCATACATCCCACCCTGTATCAGCGTCAGGAGCAGTCATGTTGTTATTGTTTGTTGTGTTGTCCAAGGTAGAGCAGCCCCGCCCCTCCCGCTACCTGATTCGCTGACAAGAACCACGACAGGTCCCACGAGGCACTGTGTCGTGTTACTTAGGCCTTATGTCGTGTCGTAGGACGCTCTACGAACACACAACGTTACTCCTTCAGGTGTGGTACCGAGTTGTCATGGAGACCCACCAGGGCGGGAGATCCTGGACAGAGGTCACATGGTCTGCAGGGGGCGGAGCTACATTCACCAGGACGAGGTCGCCACACAGGAGGCGGAGCCTGAACTGTAACAACGGTAACGTGCAGTGGTGGTGGGGGGGTTGTCAAGGCAGCAGCGGGCCAGGTTGTCATGGCAGCAGCGGGCCAGGTTGTCATGGCAGCAGCGGGCCAGGTTGTCATGGCAGCAGCGGGCCAGGTTCAGCTATGCCCCATAGCAAGAGGACAAACGACAGATCGCTGTGATGAATCATCAGTCTCTACATCTGCTGCCGTACAGGCAGGAGCAGTCCAGTGGCCAGACAACACAGAAAAACAATCATGACAGAATATAGAATTTCTTTTTAACATCGTAAAATCTCTCATTGAGTCACAGTTGGCCAAACTTAGAGCAGTACAAAATGGCACTCCAAAATATATAAATAAAATGATAGTATATAAAAAGAAAATGTCGCAAAACTATTCAAATCATGGCTCCACGTTGATTAAAACAGACCAATCAGAGGACACTGATGGAGACTGACAGGTATGAACACCAATGACAGACAGTCAGGCAGCATGTCACGGCACGGTATGTACAATGTATACAACGAAAACAGGAAGCTTCACCAGGAATACACATTTCAACTCTCAAATCTTTTTATATGCATTCTATACTCATGTAACTCCTTAATTACCACCACCGCCCCCCCCCACACACACACACACACCTCACCCAACACACACACACCCCTAAGGACCAGCTCAGCCTCATCAAATGTTTACGCTCCGCTGGAGATGACAGTGCTGATGGCAGGGGCGGGGCTAGTCACCAGGGGCGGGGCTAGTCACCAGGGGAGGGGCTAGTCGGCGGGGGCGGGGCTAGTCAGCAGGGGCGGGGCTAGTCGGCGTAGTGCATGATGGACTCGACGTAGTTCCCGGGGAAGAGGCCGGTCACACCGTGGCACACGCCCTCGTACCAGCCGTCATCGTTCTTCTTGATGATGTAGATGATGGCGCCCTCCATGAAGGACAGCTCATCCTCCTTGTCCTTGGAGTAGTCGTAGATGGCCACCACTAGGGGGGGGGGGGAGAGGGGGAGGTTAAATAATGAGAAGGGGATTAAAATACAGTGATAGAAAATAAAAAAATATACAGAAGAAGAACGTTTACAAGGCAAGAGGAGGGGAGAGGAAGAAGAGATGATGGAGGAGGAGGAAGAGAAGAGGAAGGAAGAGAGAAATGAGAGGAGAGAAAACACGGAAAAGAAGAAGAGAAGAGAAAGAGAGGAGATGAGAGAGAGGAGAGAGAGAGAACGAGAGAGGAGAGGAAATGGAGAGAGGGAAGGAGAGAGACGAGGAGAAAAAAGAGAGGAGAGAAGGAGGGGAGGATAAGGGGAGAGGAGGAAGAGAGAGAGAGGGGAGGAGGAGGTGGATAATTGGATTTAAAATTAAACAGTGCGAGGAGAGAGAATGATGAGAAGAGAAGATGTGTTAGTGAAGAAGTAGAGGGAAGAGGAGAGATTGAGAAAAGAGGAGGGAAGAGTAAAGGAATTGTGTGGTTATGGAAGGAGAACTGGGAGAGAAAGAAGTATGAAGGGGGATTGATGTAGTAGAGAGCGATGGGAACTGAGAGAGGGGTTTTTTTCTACTCTTTTCTAGGGTTCTAAGTAACAGAACTGCCACCACGGAACACGGTGTGAGTCGGGAAGGGGGCAGGAAGGGGGCAGACTTCAGAAAGAAACGGAAAAGGGGGGGTTTTTTTTTTTAAGAAGGGTGAGTCCCGAGATTGGTCTAACGGGGTGGGCCCCTCTCACCCATCTACTTACGTAGGTCGTGGGCGCGGCCCACCCACACTGGGGGCGAGTTGGGGTCAGGATTCAGTCGGCCGTAGCTAGGGGTCGTTTGTATTTTCTTGTTTGTGTTTTGCTTCGTTTTGTTTGTTCATGGATAGATTTTGTACTCTGTGTAGTGACACCACAGAGCGCCTCGTCCTCCTCGTAGTTCCAACGGGGGGCGGAGAGGGGCGGGGGCGGCGAGGGCTCCTCAAACAGGGGGCCACGTCCTCCGGGCGGGGGCGGGGGGGAGGGGGACCCGGGCTGTCCCCCTCCTGTGTACTGGGGGGAGGGGGGTCAGGACCCTGGGTTAGAATTATGAAGTGATCATCCATACTTTTTTTAGACCCGGGTCTATTTATCTAATTGCTGCCTGTCTGCTGCCCCTTCCCGTCTGTCTGCCTTTCAGTCAGTCTGTCCAATCCGGCCTTCCGCCTGCCTTGTCTGTCTGTTCGGCCTGTCTGCCTGTGTAGGTCCTCGCTGGCCAAGTTTCCAGCTGCGACGCTGTTGTTTGTCGCACCAGAGGGCAGTGGAGCCTCCAGGGCTTGTGAGGCAGGCAGAGGGGAGAGACTGGGCCCAGGGAGGAGGAGCGTACAGCTGGGGAGACACCTCTGAGCGTTTTGCTTGACCGCGTCCCCATTGTATCCTCTTGCCCTTAGCGTCCACACACGTAGGGGCTGCGAGGAACACACTGGGGGTGAGAGAGTGGAGTGTGTGTGCGTGCTGTGATTGTGTAGTGTTGAGTTGTGTGTGGTTGTGTGTTGGTGGTGTAATTGGTAAGAGGGGTATTCTGATGGATATGTGTAATATGCGATATGATTTGGGGACGAGAGCGGTATGTGTGCACGACGACTGTGCTATATGTGGGGTGGTTGTATATGTGTGTGAGAGAAGTGTTGGGTGAGAGATCCGACGGGTGTGAGGCGAGAAGAGTGGAGGTAGACAAATGCTCAGAGTTTGTGTTCTCACCAACACCTAGGTCATGTGATCTAGACCGATAGTTAGTTTCTGGTTTAGGTAGAAAGAGTAGACAGGGGGTTTTTTTTTCTTAGGTGGAGGGGTTTTTTTACGTATGGTTAGAAGAAATACCGACAAACACTGCTTCTACAACTAGTTAGAACCCAGAGGGTTATGAGAAGCACTGACCACTCAGCTGTCTAGCCACCATGGAACGACAGACACAGCGGAGCCACACTAGGCAAGGTGTGTTAGCACAGAAAAAGACTGCGTCCTGTCTCTGCCCTGGTGGTGCGTGCTGTGCAGTGTGTGCTGTGTGTGGACACTTACTGGTCTCCTGGACATCCTGGGCTGCAAAGGGCCTGTCAGGGGGATCTTGTTGGAGTCAGCTGGACCATAGGAGGGGGAGGAGTCTATAGCCCCTGGACACGCACGACACACACCCACACACACGCACACACCACACACAATCGGAGCAAAATTACATTAGAGCAGAGTACATTGTACCCAAACGAAAGGAAAGCGGAGAAAAAAGAAGAGAGGGAGGGATGAGATTGGAGGAAGAGGGGAAGGATGGAGGGAGGAGAGGGAGGGCAGACGATGGGAGGGGGCAGGATGGATGAGAGGGAGCGAGGGGTGAGAGAAAGACGAGAGAGAGGGAGGGAGGGGGAGAGAGCGAGAGGGTATGAGGGGAGAGGAGAGAGGGGAGAGATAGTTAGTGGAAAGAGGAGGAGAGAGAGAGAGGGGGGGGAGCAGAGACTCCGAGAGAGTACTTTTCAGTAGTAAGAAGCAGTAGGTCAGTAGGAGTGTAGCAGTAATAAGCTTCTGTCCGCACAGAGCATATTATAAACGGACAGCCAGGAGACAGCCGGCTTTTAGTATACTTTCTAAGCCATCGCTGACACACACACTGCAGAAAGGAGGCGTGTGTCTGGTACATGTTGCAGTTGTTCTGGGGGTAGGCGGGGCCTCCGGTGAGGTGCGGTCGGGTTGCCTGCGGAGACAGGAGAAATAGAACAGAGAGATAGAACCAGAGAAAGAACTTGAGAAGTAGAATATAGAAGTGTTAAAGAAAAGAAGAAAGAAAGAAATGAATAGAGAAAAGAAGCAAGTGGAGAAAGACCCAGAGAACGGAGAAAGAATTGAGGAAGAAGTGAAAGCCTAAGGTGAGGAATAGAAGAGGAAGAAAAGGAAGTTGGGCGGGATAAAAGCCGGACGGGAGCGCCGGGGCGCCCCGGCTGGTTAGGTTCACGTTGGCGGGCTAACCATGCGTAGGCGGAGAGCTTGTGAGTTGCGAGTTTTCTTGTTGTGTGGCGGGTTGAGAGGGAGCGAGAGAGGAGGGAGGAAGGAGAGAGGGGAGAGACTTGGCGGGACCGATGGGGGAGAAGAATATGGTGTTTCGCCGACTGGGACATGGGGGACCAGGACCAGCCCAGGACCCTGGAGGGACACTGCTGTCACTGCTGCAGGACAGAGGAGCCAGGACAGAGTGAGAGGAGCGGTTACTGGCACAGGTCGTTGAAGGTGAGGGAGGAGGAAGAGATGAGAGGGGGTAGGGTGTTGTGGGTGTTTGAGATGAGAGGGGGGAGAGAGAGGAGAGAGGGGGGTCGTACGTTTGGGGCAGGTCGCGTTTGAGCATGGGTAGAGTCATACTGTGAGAGGAGGGGGATGAGATGGAGAATCGCTTGTGGATGGAAGAGGAGTGGAGAGTAAAGAAGAGGGGTGGTGATGAGAGGAGAGAGGATAGAGGGGGTAACTGAGAGTAGAGAGGGGAGAGGGGGATGGTGCCAATGTATGTTTTTTTGAGAGAAGATTTGTGAGATTGCAGAGAGTGAGAGGAAGATGAGAGGCACGGGGGGGGTGTTTGATGATGTTTTGAGAGGAAGAAGGGATGTGTGGTGGTGGGGTGTCTCACCTGCTCCCAGGCTGGGGGGGAGGGGGTGGGCACGGCCAGAGTGAACACCCACGTTGTGTGCTGCCGCCGCTGTTCTCCCTGCGGCCACTACCCCCATTGCTGCTGCCACTGGAGAAAGAGAACGAGGGGAAATACATGATGAACGAGTTGCAGAACATTTAACGCCAACACATTACACGTGTTTAGTGCATGTGAGGGCTGTGCTGGGTTGTGTGTACCTGTGTGCGTGTGTGTGACGTGTGTGTGTGTGTACCTGTGTGTGTGTGTACCTGTGTGTGCGTGGGTACCTGTGTGTGTGTGTACCTGTGTGTGCGTGGCCTCTGGTTGAGGGAGGCAGTGCGGGCGGGGCTGTGCTGGCTGCCCAGGCGAGCAGGGCCTGGTCATGTAGTCGTTAGGGACCACAGGGGCTTCACCGGCTCCAGGGTCTTGTAGGGGGTGTTACGCCTGGGGAACACACACACACACACACACACACAGGTACACACACACACACACGCACACACACACACACACACACACACACACACACACAGGTACACACACACAGGTACACACACACACAGGTACACACACACACACGCGCACGCACACACACACAACACGCACACACACACAGGTACACACACAGGTACACACACACAGGTACACACACACAGGTACACACACACACACAGGTACACACACACAGGTACACACACACACACACAGGTACACACACACACACAGGTACACACACACACACACACAGGTACACACACAGGTACACACACACACAGGTACACACACACACACACAGGTACACACACACACACACACAGGTACACACATAGGTACACACACACACATCAAAACTTACATTAGAACATTTTAGATTGACCATTGAGCTGTATCGATACATATCTGTGTATGTGTGTGTGTGTTTGAGAGTGAGTGCGTGTGTGTGTGTGTGTGAGTGCGTGTCCTCGTACCCCAGAGTGCCCCGTCCTGCCAGCGGGGGCTGGGGGGCTTCTGTGTGGGGGGGCTGGTTCTGGACAGGGTCCCTGCCCCCGGCCCGCCTGGCTGTTTCCC
Organism: Thaleichthys pacificus; assembly: GCA_023658055.1. NCBI lineage: Eukaryota > Metazoa > Chordata > Actinopteri > Osmeriformes > Osmeridae > Thaleichthys > Thaleichthys pacificus. The sequence continues at coordinate 1,037,018 of CM042854.1, forward strand.
TGCTGCTGCAAGAGGAAACACAAGATCAGACTGCTGAGTGGGGCTCAACTGAGTGTGTGTGTTGTCTGTGTGTGTGTGTGTGTGTATGTTGTGCATTTGTGTGGGTGTGTGTGGTCATGTGGAGGCCCACTGCATGCTGGGAAGCAGGAAGAAATGTTCCTACCTTGGCTTTAAGCCACTGGTGGCAGAGAGAGAGGAGAGACAAACACACATGCTCATTGGTTAGAAGGTCAGCATCACGTGATATGATTGGTTAATGACACATTGAGACAGAGTTAGAACTAACATTTGTGGTTATTGGTCGAGATTGTAAGTACTGATTGTTCTTATTGGTTAAAACACTGGAAACTGTGGAGACTGTCCCTAAGGGTGATCTCCATGGCAACGGCCCGTCAGGCTGACAGCTGACTGGGGGGTCGCCATGGTGACAGGGAGTCCAGGGGAAGGAGGAGGTTGTCATGGTTTTGGGACGGCCCCCCCCACGGCCCAGTCTCAGGCCGAGAGGACAGGGATAATGAGCTGTCCACACTCACACTCACACACGCTCACACACACACACACACACACACACAAAGACTCTAACAACACATACAGCATGGAGGGAGGGAGGAAGAGGAGGAGGGGAGGGAGGAAGAGGAGGAGGGGAGGGAGGATGGATGGATCCCGGGAAGTCATAATAAAAGATGAAGAATGATCCGGAAAGAGTTGAAAGATCCTTTTCACCAGGGGGGTTGGATGGTGTTAGGGTTAGCCAAGATTTCACTGTGTCTTTCTGTTCTCTCCACATTCTCTCCATCCACCACTCCCTCCTCCCTCTCTCTCTCTCTCTCTCTCTCTCTCTCTCTCTCTCTCTCTCTCTCTCTCTCTCTCTCTCTCTCTCTCTCTCTCTCTCCTCTCTCTCTCTCTCTCTCTCTCTACTCTCTCTCTCTCTCCCTCTCTCTCTCTCTCTCTCCCTCCGACTGAGGACCTCCTATGGATCTTGGACTGGCCGAGTTTTGACCATGAATAACCTGACTCATCTCCTCTCCTCCTCTACTAGCCTCCTCCCCTCCTCCCCTCCTCTCCCCTCCTCTCTCCTCCCCTCCCCTCCTCTCCTCTCCTCTCCTCTGGTGGGAGCTCTTACCTTGACACCGTGGCCCACGTCGTCCAGCAGTGTGTAGTCGATGGGCTTCCTGATGTATCGCACAGGACGCTCCATGTTGCCGGGGGCGATGATCTTGTGCGTGCGTGACGTGTTCTTATTGGTGGTCAGGATGCCAATCTCCCGCCTAGCAACTTTCTCCTTGTGGATGTCCACGGTCTGGAGAGAGAGAGAGAGAGAGAGAGGGAAGGAGAGAGAGAGAGAGAGAGGGAAGGAAGGAGAGAGACAGAGAGGGAAGGAAGGAGAGAGACAGAGAGGGAAGGAGAGAGAGAGACAGAGAGGGAAGGAGAGAGAGGGAGAGAGGGAAGGAGAGAGAGAGAGAGAGGAGAGAGAGAGAGAGAGAGAGGGAAGGGGAGAGAGAGAGAGAGAGAGGGAAGGAGAGAGACAGAGAGGGAAGGAGAGAGAGAGAGAGACAGACAGGAACAAGTGGAGAGCATTTAGAAAGAGTTTTAGAGAACGAGAGAAACAGAAAACAACTTTTGGACTTGAGCAAGTGAGCATGTCATCTGAGGACCTTTGTAGTGGTTAAACTTCTCCTCTCAGCAGGACCTAACCCGCTGAGCTAAAGCCTGAGGCTGGAGCACCCTCCAGGAGGATAGCGGCTCAAGTCCCACATCAGCCCTGTCACTCATCATCACAGCGTGTGTGTCCGTGCGTGGTGAGTGCGTGTACATGTGAGTATCTGTCTGCACGAGAGCCAAAGAATTGGAGCAGCAATTGAGTGGAATGATGTGTGCTGATGAGGTCACACTTCAATCACTGTTCTTCTAACTCCACACTCAGACCATCCAGTCAGAGGAGAGGGAGGGGGAGGGGAGGGGGAGGGGAGGGGGAGAGGGGAGGGGGAGGGGGAGGGAGACACTTCAATCACTGTTCTTCTAACTCCACACTCAGACCATCCAGTCAGAGGAGAGGGAGGGGAGGGGAGGGGAGGGGGAGGGAGGAGAGGGAGGGGAGGGGAGGGGGAGGGAGGAGAGGGAGGGGAGGGGGAGGGAGGAGGGAGTTCCAGTCACAACAGATAAAGAAGACAGTTGAGAGAGAAAAAGAGAGCGAGATACGCAAGAGTGGAGACAAAGGACCTGAGAGAGACCAGCCTGACCAGAAGAGGACCTGAGAGAGACCAGCCTGACCAGAAGAGGACCTCAGAGAGACCAGCCTGACCAGAAGAGGACCTCAGAGAGACCAGCCTGACCAGAAGAGGACCTGAGAGAGACCAGCCTGACCAGAAGAGGACCTCAGAGAGACCAGCCTGACCAGAAGAGGACCTGAGAGAGACCACCCAGTGGCAGCTGCTCTTACATTGTTGTTGAAAGGCGTAAATAAATAACTGAGTTTATTTTTGGACAGGAAACTACGCGGACACACCCAGCCTCACTTTCAGGACCCCTCCTTCTACTTCCTGTCAGAGATAGGGCTGGAGGGGCAGAGAGAAGAGAGAAAGTTGGGGAGTGCGAGAGAGAGAAACAGAGGAGAGAGAGGAGTGGGAGAGGAAGAGGGGGGAGAGAGGTGAGTGATGAAGGGGAAGGGCAAATTTGTAAAAAAAAAAACAAAAAAACGTCATAAAGCAGTTGGTGTTCTATGTTAGCAGTCTGGCCTCAGTCTACACACACACTGTGTAACCTCTCGGAGCTAAACTCTGTCTCTGTCTCCTCTGGGTCTCTCTCTCCTCTGGGTCTCTCCCTCCCTCTCTCTTCCTCTCCTCTGGGTCTCTCTCTCCCTCCCTCTCTCTTCCTCTCCTCTGGGTCTCTCTCTCACATTAATGAACATCTGTCTGTCCTCGTCTGTCTGGCTTCTGTCACAGCAGATGGCCACTCAGCTGGGAGGAGAATGTAGTGGACATGTCATCTAAACATCACCTCTAAACATCACATTACATTTAGATATCTCATCTAGATATCACATCTAGATGTGCGTGTGTGTCCAGGTGTGTGTCCAGGTGAGTGTGTGTCCAGGTGTGTGTGTCCAGGTGAGTGTGTGTCCAGGTGTGTGTGTCCAGGTGTGTGTCCAGGTGTGTGTGTCCAGGTGAGTGTGTGTCCAGGTGTGTGTGTCCTGGTGTGTGTGTCCAGGTGTGTGTCCTGGTGTGTGTGTCCAGGTGAGTGTGTGTCCAGGTGAGTGTGTGTCCAGGTGAGTGTGTGTCCAGGTGTGTGTGTCCAGTTGAGTGTGTGTCCAGGTGTGTGTCCAGGTGTGCGTCCAGGTGTGTGTGTACCTGGGAGATGTGGTTGATGGAGGACTCCATGCGTCGGAGCTGCGAGGCCTGGATGTCCAGCAGCTGCAGCACGTTGTTGGCCAGAGCGTTGATCTGGTAGGCGACGCTGGCCAGGGACTGGGTGGTGTACGCCTTGGTCTCCTCCAGGGCCTTCCTCTTGTCCTGGGCCTGGGGGAGGGGGGAGAGAGAGATAGAGACAGAGAGAGAGAGAGGGGAGAGAGAGGGAGGCAAACAGAGGGGAGGTAGGTAGATGGAGTGAGGGGATGATGGAGGAGAGGAGAGAGAAGGGTGGTGGGAGGAGTGGGGGTAAAGATAGAAGAGGAGGGAGAGAGGGAGAGAAGAGAAAAATAAGTCCAAACACACACTCAGTGACACCACACACACACACGTACCCTTCCGGTCTGCTACAGGAAAAACCAAAACACAGATTTTCTATAAATAGCAATGGTCCATGCTAGCTGTGTGTGTGTGTGTGCGTTTGTGTGTGCATGTGTCCTGGTCTCCATGGTAACGCGTGGCCTTGGTGACCCAGGCAGACAGCAACAGGGGAACAGGAAGAGACAGGAATTCACACTGTCACCCCATTGGTGAGAAGGAACAGGTGCATGGTGAGATGGTTGCCTCCGGGAATGCTGGGAAATTCCATAGGAGCGGTTCCTCCCCACTAGTGCGGCCATCTGTCCTTACACACACACACACATACACACACACACAGTCACACACACACACACAGTCACACACACACACGTGTGCATACACACACATGCGCACGCATGCCTGCATGTGTTAAAAATGTGTTCAGGATCCAGATGCAAATCAGGGCATCTGTTTTTCCTGTTCAAATGTATATTTGAATGGCACCAAAACCACAATCCACCACAGCAGTGCTGACACACTCACACTCACACACACACACACACCAACAGGAAGCCACAACAGAGGCAGCTAACCACAGCCAAAACTGACGCAGGAACCCTGCTGTTGTTCTACTAAACTAGTCAGACCTCTTAACATTGGTGTCTTCACCTATTCACACTGGTACACACCTCTATTCTTACTGTATAGTAGAACCCAGCCTCTCATCTCTACTGTATAGAACCCAGCTTCTCATCTCTACTGTATAGTAGATCCCAGCCTCTCATCTCTACTGTATAGTAGAACCCAGCTTCTCATCTCTACTGTATAGTAGAACCCAGCCTCTGGTCCGTGTCTGGAGGAGGGGAACCCTCACTGAGCTGCTCCTCACCAGGGTTCTAACAGGTTCTCGCTTTTCTTGAGGGTTCAGGTTGGTTATAAGGATCGATCACCGGGCAACTGCAAAGCCACCTGTGACCTTGCTTGTGCAAAGGGCTGAAGAGTGATGTGATGTGATGTGGCAGCATGACAGGTTAGTCTGATGCGTTCAGCGACCTGGGATAATGTGATCTCAACTCAGCCTGCTGATTTGGAAACTTGTCTGAACATGATGAGATTATGATGACAATTACCTGCTCAATTAAACCCACTTAGCCATGAGTGTGTGTGTGTGTGTGTGGGGGGGGGGGGGTTTGGGGGGAAGAGATTGAGTTTTTTTTCTCGTTGAACTTAGTTGAGGACACATCACAGAGGCTCTACAAGTGTTCCTGAGGAGGGGGTGAGGGGGCGGGGGGGCGGGGGGGGGGTGAGGGGGGCGGTGAGCGGGGGTGGGGGGGGGGGTGAGGGGGCGGGGCGGGGGGCAGGGCGGGGGGGGGGGGGGGGGGGTGAGGGGCGGGGGGGGGGGGTGAGGGGGGGGTGAGGGGGTGAGGGGGCGGGGGGGGGGGGTGAGGGGGCGGGGGGGGTGAGGGGGCGGGGGGGGGGGGGGTGAGGGGGGGGGTGAGGGGGTGAGGGGGCGGGGGGGGGGGGGGGTGAGGGGGGGGTGAGGGGGTGAGGGGGCGGGGGGGGGGTGAGGGGGCGGGGGGTGGTGAGGGGGCGGGGGGGGGGGGGGCAGAGGGTACAGTGACTGTTAATGGTTAGTGGTATAACGGTGATATGACGATATAATAAGTGATTTAAGTAATATATCAGTGATGGTGATATTATAGTGATTTAGTGATGATATAAGTGTTTTAGCACCACGTTGGGCCTCCACCTTTGACTGTTTAATCATTCCTGATTAACCCCACCTCCCCTTTTACGATTTAGCACGATTCATGATTCAGCCAGGTGTTCCCGAACAAAACGGAATGGTAAAACAATGCGATCCACGGTGACATTCCAGATTGCGGCTGTTACATCAATTCCTCTTGGAACAGACGCGCAGAAAATGGTTCTGATAGGAAATGTGCCGTCAGAGACGCGGTGCAGATCCGTTCTTGCTCACAGAACACGTATCCTTTAGTCACAGCGGAGATGCTACCTCAGCAACACTCAATAGCGAGCTGTGTACATCAGCAACCACGAATGTGAGCACGAATTTAGTAGTGAAGATCTTTGAGTAAACAGGAGGTTGGGCACAAACTGATAATTTCAGATCCCTACTCTCCGTTTCCAGACCGGTAACTTATAGCGTGTGTACGGTTCCCTAATAAGCCACGAGCCCCCCGCGCCAACATGGACGTGTTTCAGTGTGAACTGTCTGACGGTGAGTCACCAGACATCAAAGGGTCACATCCGCAGCCCCCACGCGCGAGCACAAAGGGGTGGAAACTGCTGAAGGCTCGAGCCTAAGCCCGCTCCATTCACACAACGGCTCGCGTGCTGCTCCCACCAAGGGAGACACATCAGAAAACCCAGCCACGCTTTCAAGTTTCGGGCACGGACTACACACACACACCCTGACCCTATTAATTAGGCAGAATATATTGTGTCCGGCGCAGATAACAAGACAAGTCTCGGCAAAAAAAAACATATAGTATAAAATATAATATTTGCCGTTTAATATCAACACTGCATAGGCCATTTACAATGCCGTTTCCATGCCTATAATTTCGTCAATATCGTATGCCACCGTTAATGCCGTATTTTAACGATTTTTTTACCTCTTGAATTGATAGACAGAGAGACTATCTGAGCACTGTTAAAGGGTTGCAACGAGAACAAGACGGATGAGCTGAAGCGAGCTACAATCGCTGATACAACGATTGATGAAAACCGCTACGACCGAGGCAATCAGCTTTTCAGTCACGGCACAGACCCCGATAGTAACACCGTTCGGTGGCCTTGTCTGGCACAACAAAATATAGGCGGAGGGACCTGAACTATTGTGTAGGATCATCTATTTGCTTAAAACTAAAATCACTGACCAGCCTTCGGTCATAACAACGACACACCCTCTGAATCCCCCAACAGCTTTGTAATTTGACATCGAACAGACTCGTGGATGGGATATGAAAGCAGCACAATCACTGCTTGAAACAATACACCGTGCGCTCTGTGGTTAAGCACAATATCAGCTCTAAATACTTGAATACAGCTGTTAATTAATATCCACAAAAATTAGTTTCATATCGGTGTTACAGACAGCGGTCGGTGGTCTCTCTCTAAGGCAACGTTTCCTGTCCCCGGCGTCACCCACTCCCACAACTACCAATGCAAACCCGACAAATATCCCACCGGAATCCACAATTTCAACTAAGCTATTCGTCCTCACCTGTACATAGTTGTTTTCGCAGTACTCTGCGACCCTCGACAGATTTTGATAGCTTTCTACGAGCGCTCGTTTGCCGGCCGGAATTTCTTCCTCTAGTAGCATTTGTAGCTCTGCCATTTTACATCCCTCTGCATTTCTCTCGTCCCTTTCCTTTCAGTTGGCCACAGCGATGATGCTTTAGCTGCGGTGCGGAAGGGGCTCCCCCTGTGGTGAAGCTCCTGCTCTCGGTTACATGTCTCACACAACCGTTGCATTCCTCAACGGGCTCGTAATCGATGTTGACGCTGATTGGACTAGCTTCCTGACTAGATGTGTCGTTTAACCAATCACAGCGCTCAACCGAAGCACATCGCTGTGTGCCGTTGGACAAAAAAACTACACTGTTCTGCCGCCTGTCAGAGCATTCTGCAACAGTGTTGCAAGCAGCGCATTGGTACAATTGTAACAAGGTGCCCACTTCGTTAAATAACAGGATTTTAACAAAGTATGACTATACACAAGCTTACAAGTTTAAGACAATCATCATGAGTGGACGCAACACTCCTACAAATCACTAGAATTGCAGATTTAAACTACACCTCCCGTTGAGACCTGGTCAACCGTAGAGCAATTCTGGGTTTTGTAGGAGAAACTCTGAAAGGATTTGCTCAAGCGTAGTGTAAATGAGGCGCTACCGAACTACTAATCCCTAGCAGATTTGTGAATCATATGTGCGGTGTTTTAGATACCGAATCTGAGGATGAGCACCCATCGGATGCGGGTTGCCAAGGACTAATTTACCCCGAAGACATGAAACTCAGAGAGGTTAGTACCAAACCGTCAGACTTGTTCTGACGGTTTGGTACATTCATTATAATTCTCATTTAGATCGCTGTCTTGTTGATATAATCATCTTTTTAGGCCTATACGGAGGTCATTTTATTAAGTAGCTTAATTGTCCTGAGACATTAGATGCTTTATCCTATTGTACAATACGTTACAGCGCAACTGCGCGAGGACATTACGAAACTTTTTATTTATTACATGTTTTTTTGTTGTTGTTGTCAGTAATCGATCACCCCGAGGACGTGAACACTAGCCGACCATGCCGGTGGGGCTCGGGACTACTATGGCGTTGTGAGGCCGATAGTGCCTCCCTTGAGAACAAATTCGATGCTGCTGTCAGAGTGATACGGAGCTTGTCTGAAGACGGTAACCTAGCATCCACAGTTGCCCTCCCGGATAACTGAATTAGCCCAGACAGACCGCGCTGTCAGTTAGACCTGTCTGTACAGTCAAGCCGGTCGTGTAGAGAACACCATGTTCAGGGAGCAATTAAAAACTTAATGGAACAGCGGTTTCACTGAAGGACCGTGTTTACGTCTGGTTATGTGCTCTGCCACCAGCCTCCTCCATAGAAGCTGTCTGGGATTGGTTAACCTAAATCCTGACAGGTTTAGCCTTCATAGTAAATACAGGCTACTAAACGCCCAGTAGGCGGGGTTATAGGGACCGGCTCTTACAAGAACCGTTATTCTAGTGCTAGTGAGTGTTTAGCTGATTAGCTTTTCTGAAGCATAATTAGGTTGATATCAATATAACGTTCTCCCCCCCCCCCCTCCCCCCCAGGTCCGTACCAGCCCTCGGATGACATGATGATGATGTTCTACAGCTACTACCAGCAGGCTACCAGTGGCCCCTGCTACAGGCCCCGGCCAGCTGGCTTCTGGGACACTGCTGGCAAGGCCAAATGGTACTCTAAATTATTTCTTTCCTAGAGGAGGGGAGGAGAGAGGAGGGGAGAGGAGAGGAGGAGAGCAGAGGAGGGGAGGAGGGGAAAGCAGGGGAGGGGAGAGGATGACGGAAACATAATTCACTTAATGTTCATTTGGTGTTATAGACTAAGTGGCAAACAGCCTTAAACTGTGTTCAAAATACCATATAAAGTTTTGATTCCTATTGTGAGTTGACCTCAGGTCAGCCAATCAGCTGGTGACTCACTGGCATGTGCTGTGTTGCTAGGGACGCGTGGCGGTCGCTAGGGGAGATGACCAGGGAGGAGGCGATGGCGGCGTATATAGATGACATCCAGCTGGTGAGTGGTCTGATTGGTTAATCTCTTCCTGAGTACAGACATGGGTTCTAGCATTGCTGCACAGTAGAACAAACTGGAAAAGTAAGTGCAATAACGGTGTTAACAGTACGAATTAATTGGAGAACTGTGTTGACGTGTCCTGGAAGATTCTGGAAACGCTCCCGATGACGGAGGAGGTGTTGGCTCTGCTGGAGCTCCTGGGGAACTTCTACGAGGAGGTGGAGGGAGGCGCGGAGGAGGAGGAGGAGGAGGAGGAGGACAAGAGACCCTTCACCAGGCCTTTTGCGTCCGCTTCAGGTGCCAGACTAAAATCCCAGCACTCAGGACCCCTGAAGGACCTATCCACTGAGCACACGTACACACACTACAGTGTAGGTAGGACTGTCGCTTCCTGACCCTTGACCCCTGACCCTGGCTGACTGGTGTTTGTGTCTCTCTTGGCCAGTTGGGTTCGGAGGGCCTGCTGACAAGCCGCTGATGGAAGGCAAGTCTACTGGTGGCCCAGCCCACCTGACCTGTAGACCAGCAGTGCTGTGTGTAGTGTTATTTACCGGTAGTGGTGTGTGTAGTGTGTGAGTTTCTTGCAGTTCTTCGTGATGGTGTGTGTAGTCTGTGAGTTTCTTGCAGTTCTTCGTGATGGTCTGTGTAGTGTGTCAGTTTCCGTAGTAGCAGAGCTCCTGTGTAGTGTGTCCTGGTCTCCATGGTAACCTGTGTAGTGTGTCCTGGTCTCCATGGTAACCTGTGTAGGGTTGTGTGTCCAGGTCTTTTCCCATAGTGACCTGATGATAGTGGGATTTATTTCCAGTCACTTATCATCGTCAAAGATATGTGTCCTAGATGGTAGTGGTGCCTGTTACAGTAGTGCTTCCTCATCTCCTCACCTTGCCACCTCACCCCTCACCTCCTTGCCTCCCCTCCTCACCCCCTCACCCCCTCCCCTCCTCACCCCCTCCCCATCTCACGCTGGGCAGGATTTGGGGATCTGTGGGACGCACTGCAGAACCCCACTGAGGAGCTCACGACCACAGGAATTGATGTCACTGGCGTAGTTTGGAATGGTGTAGAGAGCCAATCAGCAGTGAGCGAGGAGGAGGAGACCAAGGTGGAAGGCAAGGAGGGGAGCAGTGATGCTGCTGATGATGATGATGGTGATGATGAGGATGATGATGAGAGTGATGAAGATGAAGATGCAGAGGAACATCTGCAGGAGGAGGACAGAGGTAACAGCAGCAGCTGGGAAGTTCATGTTCTACATGAACAGAGAAGAGTGGTTAGACTGCAGGACAGTTCTCCTGTCTTCCTCTATGACGATTCTATACAAAAGTTTGGAAACCTTGTTTAACAGTCCGCAGTTTGTAGGCATTTATCTAAGTACATTAGAACAACCTAACTATACGCTACGCTGTTCAATACACACTTCTTACACTCTCTCTGACACTCATATTCTGCTCTTCCTTGTCTCTCTCAAAAGGACTTTCTCTCTCTCCCTCTCTCCCCCTTTCTGTATTTCTCTATCCCCTCCCCCCCCCCCCCCCCCCCCCCCCCCACACACACACACTCCAGTTCCAGGTGTGAGGCCAGATCCTCGTCTCCTGAGGGTGGAGGACTGGCGCTGGAGGTCGGGGTTCAGACTGACCAATGGCATCGCGGCTTCCAGCGTGTCCTCCGCCACCAACGGGACGCACAGTTCCCTGAACAGCGAGGTGGAGGAGGAGGAGCTGGCCTGCTCCAGTAGGCCCCCCACAGGGCCCCCCACAGGGCCCCCCACAGGGCCCCTCGCACAGGCACCTCAACGGACACCTCAGCTGGTGAGAACCCCGCCCCCCTTCTCACACTCTGATGTCACTATGATAGAACAGAGTCTGGGAGGATGTTCTGGGACATCCCCACCTCCCCAAACACACACACTCTTAGTGTGTGTGAACACATCACATTATTTCTGATATTCTTCCTGAGCGCTGACTTCATGACTCTGCCACAGGTGTCAATCACTCAGCACTTGTCCTGTAGACATAGTAACAAGTTTTTCCGAAGCACTTCTGACCACCGAAACACATTTAGAACTCTGCACTTCTGATCCTTCATCTTCTGCTTTAACTATGTCGCTTTGGATAAAAGCGTCCTAACGACTGAAATGTAAAGATGTAAATGTAGAACTGTGTTGTGTTTCAGATCCCAGCGATGCTGAGCTGATCCACCGTGGCGACTCAGACAACGAGGAGTTCTGTGACTCCATGGAGCACCTGGCGATGGACCAGGTGGGCTCAGAACCTCTCTCCTCTACTGTGTGTGTAAAAATAACGTTTTGAAAAAAAGTTTTGAAAGGTTGAAAAAATATTTTCTAAACAAAGTTTAGGGAAAAAAGTTTTGAAAGGATGAAACATTTTCACTATTATTTTTGTAAAGGTTGAAAAATGTCAAAAAGGTTTCACAAATATTTTCAAAAAAAGTTTCAATTATTTTCAAAAAAAGTTTCAGTTATTTTCAAAAAAAGTTTCAGTTATTTTCAAAAAAAGTTTCTACAACACGTTTCTAATGGATGAAAAAAAAGATTTCCACAAAAAGTTTTGAAAGGTTGAAAAATTATTTGTACATTATTTTGACTATTATTTTTCTAAAGGTTGAAAAATGTCAAAAAGGTTTCACAAATATTTTCAAAAAAGTTTCAGTTATTTTCAAAAAAAGTTTCTACAACACGTTTCTAATGGATGAAAAAAAGATTTCCACAAAAAGTTTTGAAAGGTTGAAAAATTATTTGTACATTATTTTGACTATTATTTTTCTAAAGGTTGAAAAATGTCAAAAAGGTTTCACAAATATTTTCAAAAAAAGTTTCAGTTATTTTCAAAAAAAGTTTCAGTTATTTTCAAAAAAAGTTTCAGTTATTTTCAAAAAAAGTTTCTACAACACGTTTCTAATGGATGAAAAAAAAGATTTCCACAAAAAGTTTTTAAAGGTTGAAAAATTATTTGTACATTATTTTGACTATTATTTTTCTAAAGGTTGAAAAATGTCAAAAAGTTTCCACAAATATTTTCAAAAAAAGTTTCAGTTATTTTCAAAAAAAGTTTCAGTTATTTTCAAAAAAAGTTTCAGTTATTTTCAAAAAAAGTTTCAGTTATTTTCAAAAAAAGTTTCAGTTATTTTCAAAAAAAGTTTCTACAACACGTTTCTAATGGATGAAAAAAAAGATTTCCACAAAAAGTTTTGAAAGGTTGAAAAATGTCAAAAAAAGGTTTCACAAATATTTTCCAAAAAAGGTTTCACAAATATTTTCCAAAAAAGGTTTCACAAATATTTTCCAAAAAAGGTTTCACAAATATTTTCAAAAGGTTTCACAAATATTTTCAAAAGGTTTCACAAATATTTTCAAAAGGTTTCACAAATATTTTCAAAAAAAGTTTCTACAACACGTTTCTAATGGTTGAAAAAAAAGATTTCCACAAAAAGTTTTGAAAGGTTGAAAAATTATTTTGACTATTATTTTTCTAAAGGTTGAAAAATGTAAAAAAAAAGTTTCACAAATATTTTCAAAAAAAGTGACTACAACACGTTTCTAATGGTTGAAAAAATGAATTTCCACAAAAAGTTTTCGAAAAGTTGAACTGAAACTTTGAGTCTCCCCCCCCTCCCCCCCCCAGGCATCCAGGTCAACCAGGCTGCCCTGCTCTGGGAGTGTGAAGAGGAGGGTCCTGCAGCTGGAAGACACCACCAGGACCCAGGCAGGGGGGGACCCCCCCTGTGAGTCAGGACTTGGTACGGACCACCCCGACAGCTCCTCGTCACAGAAAGAAACAGGTGGGAACCTTAAGCAAGTGTTCTACGTGGAACCAAGAAAAAGATTCTCAAAATGACGTCTTCAGAGACCACCTCTCTGTGTTCCAGTCCCAGGCTCAGAGCCCACCTCTCTGTGTTCCAGTCCCAGGCTCAGAGCCCACCTCTCTGTGTTCCAGTCCCAGGCTCAGAGCCCACCTCTCTGTGTTCCAGTCCCAGGCTCAGAGCCCACCTCTCTGTGTTCTAGTCCCAGGCTCAGAGCCCACCTCTCTGTGTTCTAGTCCCAGGCTCCGAGTCCCCGAGGATAAGCCACAGCTCTCAGCTCTGCTGCGGTTCGGAGGGCGTCGCCGGCAGCAACCTGGATCTGCAGATCGCCATGGCGCTGAGGAGGCTGCAAGAGGACATGTGCTCGGTGCTCCAGAGACTGGACAACCTGGAGGTGTTGACGGAAACACAGGTCAGCAATCTCTCTCCTCTCTCTCCTCCCCTCTCTCTCTCCTCCACCCTCTCTCTCCTCCCCTCTCTCTCTCTTCCCCTCTCTCTCTCCTCCCCTCTCTCTCCTCCCCTCTCTCTCTCCTCCCCTCTTTCTCTCCTCCCCTCTTTCTCTCCTCCCCTCTCCTCTCCTCTCTCTCTCCTCCTGTCTTCTCCTTTTCTTCTTCTCACCTCCATCATGTCTGTTTCTGCTCCTCAGACCAGATCGCTGTCTGTGAGACTCAGAGACTCTGGCCCCCCACCGCTGATCACAGAGGTACAGCATGGACTCTTCTCAGAGAGGAGAGAGAGGGAGGGAGAGAGAGAGAGAGAGGGAGAGGGGGGGGGAGAGAGAGACAGCTAGAGAATGAGACAGAGAGAACAGGAAAGAGGGCAATGAGCTGTAAACATTTATACACTGTATAACATATATATATATTTAAACGTCTGAGATTCACTGTTTGTCAATGTTCCAGAGACTCTCATGGTGGCCCGTGCACCTGTCCCCTGTTGCCGTGGCGTTCACCACAGTCTGGCCTCTGTTCGCCCATTGGCTGGTTTGGCTGTTCCTGCAGAGGAGGAAGAGGAGGAGAATGATGTCACAGTGATGTCACAGTGTTCCACTGAGGCAAGGTTCTGGTTCCGATCAGACCTTTCTTAATGTGTGTGTGTGTGTGTGTGTGGGTGTGTGTGATGTGAGTGTAAAGGGAGAGAAGTATTTTCCCCCATCTTCTGAATCCTCAGATAAACCCTTGAGACCACTCAGTCCTAAAGGCCACTTCATACATATGCTATGTTGTTTGTTTTGTTTTTTACTGCAGAAAAATCAGTTGAGGAAATAGGAATGTTAGTCGAAGCTCAGCGAGGCTGTCACACCTTTACCTGGGAGTCTGCTGGGCGGGGGAGGAGCCAGGGGGAGGAGCCAGGCACTGCCAGCCGCGACCGTATTAAAGGGACATTCCACTGAAACAGCTACACATCAACTATAGCCTCATGACATCACTACATGCTATTAAAACACATCAACCTGTGATCGAATAAGCATTATTAGACATTGATCCTCCTCATCATCGTAGCTGATGCTAACTATTCACAGATGATATATTCTGATGTATTTCAGTCAAATGTTTAGTACATTTCAGAAAACATGTTTACAGTGTGTGGTCACTGTGATTGCTGTCATAGTTTCTCTTAGTAGCGCAACAAACTTCCTTTGATTGAAACGTAATGAGACGCCGGATTCGGGATCTAAGGGCTTTGATGTTGCCGAATATTAGCTCAAAGAGTGAAATTATTGACAAAACAACAATGAAAAAGGGTTGAAGACAATCTTTTGTAAAGAGTACTTATAGATATATCTTTTTTATGTTGTTTTCTGTGCATGATTTAGATAGTTACGGAGGACATGTGCAATACATGGATGACACTGAATTATAGAACATGAATGTATATTGTGATTCAACTATAAAACTGTAGACTATACAACTATGTGCCCAGTGCACTTGCAATAAACCAGTTTGCAGCATAAACAGCATTGTACTACTAATAATGACATGTATTTGGCTTTTAATGATTTTGTTCTGTACGTTTCCAGCATGATATGCTACACCTATCTATAAGAATAAAGTAGCCTGTTTTTACAGCACTGTCCAAAGCTTCTTAACTGGCACAAACAACCGGATAACACAGCTAGTTAGCCGTGTATCACTCTTTATTATAGATTTCAGAGCACACGGCATAAGAAGAAAGGGAGTAGCGGAGAGTAGGGGTTAGTCAAATTAAATCACATTTTTCAAAAAAAGAATACATGTTTCTGGCTTCAGGAAGAGTCATCACATTCAGCGATTTCACAAATATATATAATTCCTTTTCGAAAGCATTTACATGGGGTGGGGTAACTTAACAGGTGTGTTCGACATCAGCTGTGGCTGATATTGATTCCCCCCCCCAAAAAAAAGAATTCCTGACTAACCCGGAAGTATACTAACGCGCGAACAGTTCATTTCCGTAGTTTTGACGACCAGTTCCGAGAAACACAAGACAGGCTAGTTAGCTAGCCAAGGAACTTCAGTAAAACACAAGGACAAGACCGGAGAGAATTAGCATCTGACCGCGAAGCCACACAGCTGAGAGTCAGGCTTTAGACTCTTCTGAAAATGTTTTCTTTGTCAATGACAGTCCAACCACAGGTAAGAACCAAACGACCGGTTGCCAACCGGGTTGGTCATGAACTAACGTTACGTTAGTGTGAGCTAGCTAGCTAGCAGGATGGCCTTCGTACTATCCTAGTATACCCATCACATGTCAAACGTTTTTAGTCAGTTACTTTACATATCTTAAACTGTTAGTGTATATTTGTAAAAATGTGCAAAGGAATATTTCAACTGGACACCACTACTTTGTTATTATTGTATCTCTTTTTTTTTAGCGATGCTAAGCAGACTGGGCTAGTCTGGCGTTATACAAGTGTGCAACTCTAGACTGCGTCAGACGCGATTGCTGTGATGGGCTTCATGTCTGCTATCGCCCCTGCCTCGAATCACGTCCTCAGCCGCATAACTAACAATGTACACGCCTCGGCCAATCCCCTGTTTCTCCTCCTGCCGTGTCTGATAGTGATACGTCAAAAGCTAGTTTAGTTGTTAACGCACTTAGCTTTAGCTAGTTTCGTTAGTTAGCTCACTGCTTACACACTGAATGCGTGTCGGACGGTGGCTGTGTATGCAACGATTGGGCTTGTTTAAATTGAGTGTTTTAATGTTTACAACCCTCGCAGGTGACAGTTCCTCTGAGTAACTTGATTAACGCCCTCCATTCCTTGAAGAGCTCTGTAAGTATCAGCAGCTCTGCCGCCAAGACACAGCGCGCGGAGAACGCTACCGAGCAGGAGACAGCCAGCTCGGAGGTAGAGGCGCACACAGGCACACACACATACAGACACACACACATACAGACACACACACATACAGACACACACACATACAGACACACACACACATACAGACACACACACACATACAGACACACACACATACAGACACACACACACATACAGACACACACACGCAGGAAGAACCATAATGGACCCTTGTGCTGCCTTCGGGTCACATGACCCAAAGGTTCATAACGAATCATCGTTGTGTTTACCCACTTTTACCCAATACAAAAACAAATAAAAATTATTTTCATTTAACCTTCGCAATGTGGGGGGTCTGAGACAGCCCAACGGTTAAAAGAAAATGCTTCACTTTGTTTTTGTATGCGGTAAAGTTGTCGCAATACAACGGTGGGTCACAATGACTGATGGGTCAGAATGACCCAAAGATAACACAAGGGTTACAACATTTACAGTGTTCACACACAGTATTTATCTCCAGACTAATCCCTGCCGTGTGTGTTTGTGTTATCTCCTGCTGTCCACACATACAGCCCAGCCTGAGCCTGAAGGATCTGGGTCTGTCTGACCTGGGTCTGGGCCAGCTACACGAGCTGGTAAACACCGCGATTCCCTGCCTGCACCAGCAGGGGGCGCCGTCTCCTCCCAGCCCCATTCAGAACGCCTGGAAGACCTCCCACCTGTCCTCCCACTCCTTCTACCACAACAAACATGGTGAGTAGAGCCAGCTGCCAGGAGACGCATTCATGTAGAGGGTTTGAACCCTACGGTGGGGTGGGGGTGGGGGTATAGAAGGATAGGTCAGTACTTTATTCATTCTCTCGGGGAATCATTCCCAAACCATCCACCAACCAACTGACTGTGTGAAACATACTAAAGACAGTTTTTAACCCAGTGGTGTGTGTCTGCGTTGTCTCGTCAGGGTTCTCTGGCAGCGCTATGGGCCCCGCCCCCCTGGCCTTCTGCAGACAGAGCCCCTCCCCCCTCCAGAAGGTCTCCGCCCAGCTGCCCTACTGGCCAGGTAGCTGAGGACCCTCGCCTGTCGCTGACACCTCCACACCTGTCGCTGACACCTCACTGGAAATGCTGGAGTACTCATTAACACCTGTGTGTGTGTGTGTTGCAGTGTGGGTGCAGACCAGGGGCTTTAAGACCCTGAGGAAGGCCAAGAGGCTGAGGGCAGGACAGGAGCGCCCTCTGGAGGTGGAAAGCTTCACACCCTCCTTCATGAAGGTCAGTCTGGTCTCACTGCTCTGCCTGCAGATAACCCTGCTCAGCCTCCCTCCTCCCTGACGCTGTCCCCCTGACCTCAACTTCCATGACCCTGTCCCCTCCCCCCTGACCCTATCCCCTCCCCCCTGACCCTGACCCTGACCCTGACCCTGTCCCCTCCCCCCTGACCCTGTCCCCTGACCCTGTCCCCTGACCCTGTCCCCTGACCCTGCCCCCTGACCCTGCCCACCCCCCCCTGACTGGGTGTCGTCCCCCCCTGCAGGGCCTGCTGTGGCGGGAGCGGGGTGCAGAGGTGGAGACCCTGGAGACGCTGCTGAAGAGCCGGAACGTTCCGGACGGACACCAGGACGCCTTCAAGGGCGGCTTCGCTGAGGGCTTCCTCAAGGCCCAGGCCCTCACACAGCGCACGCAGGGTGGGGCAGCACACACACACACACTTTGAACACACACACAATCTGAAGCGACACACACTCTGACCTCTCCCCCCCTCTCTGTGTGCCCCTGCAGACTCTCTGAGGAGGACCCGGCTGATCCTGCTGGTGCTGCTGCTGGTGGGACTCTACGGCCTGTCCAAGACCCCCTTCTTATCGGGTACAGACACTGCTCTCCTGCTCACACCCAGTAGGACCAGTAACTACACACACAGACCCTATTCTGACCAGTAAGACCAGTAACCAGACCCTAATCTGACTAGGGTTTGTGTGTGTAGTTACTAATCTGATCAGTAACCAGACCCCAGACCCTAATATGGCCAGTAACCAGACCCTAATCTGACCAGTAAGACCAGTAACCAGACCCTAATCTGACCAGTAAAACCAGTAACCAGACCCTAATCTGACCAGTAAGACCAGTAACCAGACCCTAACCAGCTGTATTGTCATGGGCTGTAATCTAACCGTCATGGACAGTGCGGTTCCGAACCACATCAGGGCTGGACTCTGCGGTGGACCCGGTGCAGGTGAAGAGCGTGACCTTCGAGCATGTGAAGGGCGTGGAGGAGGCCAAGAACGAGCTGCAGGAGGTGGTGGAGTTCCTGAAGAACCCTCAGAAGTTCACCGTGCTTGGAGGCAAGCTGCCCAAAGGTGAGAGGTCACCGTGCTGAGGGGGCAAGCTGCCCAAAGGTGAGAGGTCACCGTGCTGAGGGGGCAAGCTGCCCAAAGGTGAGAGGTCACCGTGCTGAGGGGGCAAGCTGCCCAAAGGTGAGAGGTCACCGTGCTGAGGGGGCAAGCTGCCCAAAGGTGAGAGGTCACCGTGCTGAGGGGGCAAGCTGCCCAAAGGTGAGAGGTCACCGTGCTGAGGGGGCAAGCTGCCCAAAGGTGAGAGGTCACCGTGCTGAGGGGGCAAGCTGCCCAAAGGTGAGAGGTCACCGTGCTGAGGGGGCAAGCTGCCCAAAGGTGAGAGGTCACCGTGCTGAGGGGGCAAGCTGCCCAAAGGTGAGAGGTCACCGTGCTGAGGGGGCAAGCTGCCCAAAGGTGAGAGGTCACCGTGCCGAGGGGGCAAGCTGCCCAAAGGTGAGAGGTCACCGTGCCGAGGGGGCAAGCTGCCCAAAGGTGAGAGGTCACCGTGCTGAGGGGGCAAGCTGCCCAAAGGTGAGAGGTCACCGTGCTGAGGGGGCAAGCTGCCCAAAGGTGAGGGGGGAGGGGGGAGCAAGAGGGGGTTGATGGTGTGCAAGGTAGGCAGTCTGCTCAAAGGTGAGAAGAATCAAGGGGAGTGCAGAAAAAAGCATATCTGACCAACAAAACAAGTGAATCTCAGGTGTCAGTAGACCTGTGCCACCAGCCTCTCTGACGGTCCCCTCCTCCCCCAGGCGTGCTCCTGGTGGGCCCCCCAGGCACGGGGAAGACCCTGCTGGCCAGGGCGGTGGCCGGGGAGGCAGACGTGCCCTTCTACTACGCCTCAGGGTCCGAGTTCGACGAGATGTTCGTGGGCGTCGGAGCCAGTCGCATCAGGAACCTCTTCAGTGAGTGGCAGCTGTCTGCTGTTCTTCTATAGTTCAAGTCTTTTATTGTCAGATGCACAGAACAACACAAGGTCAGACTGGGCACTGAAATGAGAGACACTGTAACCTGGCTTCCTCCTGTCCCCCCCTCTCCCCCCTCCAGGAGAGGCCAAGGCCAGCGCCCCCTGTGTGATCTTCATAGATGAGCTGGACAGTGTTGGGGGGAAGAGGATAGAGTCTCCCATGCATCCCTACTCCAGACAGACCATCAACCAGCTGCTGGCAGAGATGGACGGGTACGCCGCTGGAGATGGGGAGGAGCAGGGGAGGAGCAGGGGAGGAGCAGGGGAGGAGCAGGGGAGGAGATGGGAAGAGCAGGGGAGGAGCTGGGAAGAGCAGGGGAGGAGCTGGGGAAGAGCAGGGGAGGAGCTGGGGAGGAGCTGGGAAGAGCAGGGGAGGAGCTGGGGAGGAGATGGGAAGAGCAGGGGAGGAGCTGGGGAGGAGCTGGGAAGAGCAGGGGAGGAGCAGGGAAGAGCAGGGGAGGAGCTGGGGAGGAGCTGGGAAGAGCAGGGGAGGAGCTGGGAAGAGCAGGGGAGGAGCTGGGGAGGAGCTGGGAAGGAGCAGGGGAGGAGCTGGGAAGAGCAGGGGAGGAGCTGGGGAGGAGCTGGGGAGGAGCTGGGGAGGAGATGGGAAGGTTTTGAGGCAGTTGGTTAAATGCAGACATGGCAAAAGTACACACATCCTTCACTCAAGTAGAAGTACAAATACTCTAATACAAAGACTAGCGGGATAAAATAGTATTTGTACTTTGGTACTTCCCATCTCTGGTTAAATGTTGGGTTGGTGGTGGTTAAACTTTGGCTCAATGTTGGTTTATTGTTACGTCAACCATTACTCAAAGGTTAGGGTGAGGGTTAAATTGTGGATGAAAGTTGGTTAAACTGTGGTTAAGGGTTAGGGTTAGTTGATACTTAAGAGGTGGATTTGAATGTTCTGTATCCAACCTCTGAACTTTGACCTTTCTGTATGCAGGTTCAAGCCAAACGAGGGCGTGATCATTATAGGAGCTACAAACTTCCCTGAGGCTCTGGACAGGTACGTCCCTGCTCAGTTTGTCCTGACTCTGTCTCCGTAGACGCAGCATGAGTCTGTGGACACCATCACAACTAAGAGAAGTAATGTGGGTCCTAACTGCCTCATCCCTCCTCTCCTCCTCATCCCCCTCCCCTCATCCCTTTCCCCTCCACATCCCTCTCTCCTCATTTGCCCTCTCTGGCCCCCGCCCCTCCTCCCTCTCCTCATCTGCCCTCTCTCCCCCCCTCCCCTCCACTAGTGCTCTGATTCGTCCTGGTCGCTTCGACATGCAGGTGACCGTCCCCATGCCCGATGTGAAGGGACGTACAGAGATCATTAACTGGTACCTCAGGAAGATCAAAGTAGATCCTGGTAGGACGTCACATGACTGGAGACTACTTTCACTCAATAATGACCTAATTCATCAGCAAATTAACAGACTAATTTATTATCAGATTAATTGTTTTAACTATCAGTGCTTGCATCAGTACATGACATTCAGCTTAGTTTAGCATATACTAACTTGCTGTATCTGTCGAGACGTGGAGGCTAGCATCATTACATGGCAAACTGTGGGTTAGCTTAGCATATGCTAACCTCCTCACTATGAGGCACAGTGGTTTAGCTTAGCATATGCTAACCTCCTCACTATGAGGCACGGTGGCTTAGCTTAGCATATGCTAACCGCCTTCCTCTGTCCAGACGTGGAGGCTAAGATCATCGCCCGTGGCACGGTGGGCTTCTCCGGGGCCGACCTGGAGAACCTGGTGAACCAGGCGGCGCTGAAGGCAGCGGTGGACGGCTTGGACATGGTGACCCTGAAGGAGCTGGAGTTCGCCAAGGACAAGATCCTCATGGGTGAGGGAGCGGGGGGGGAGCGGGCCCTCGGGCTTGAGTTGTGGTTCCTTTTCGGTCTAAGGGAGGTGTCCTGTTTCGCTCTCCCACCTTCCTCTGACTTTTACACGGCGATGCCGACATGACACCGTCTCAAGTTATCTTCACCTTTCTACATTTCCATCCTCATCTCCATCCCTCCACCCTCCCATCCCTCGCTCCCACCCTCCACCCTCCCATCCCTCCACCCTCCCATCCCTCGCTCCCACCCTCCACCCTCCCATCCCTCCACCCTCCCATCCCTCCACCCTCCCATCCCTCGCTCCCTCCCTCCCAGGGCCGGAGAGGAGGAGCGTGGAGATCGACCAGAAGAACAAGGAGATCACAGCGTACCATGAGTCCGGCCACGCCATCGTAGCGTACTACACCAAGGACGCCATGCCCATCAACAAGGCCACCATCATGCCCCGAGGACCCAGCCTGGGCCACGTGAGTCCTCCTCAATGATCTGTTTCTCCTCCTTCCTCTCTCTCCTCTCATCCCTCTATCCTCCCTTCCTCTCATCCCTCTATTCTCATCCTCTCTCCTCCTCTCTCCCCCTCTCACCCCTCTCCTCCTCATGCCCTCCTCATCCCTCTCCTCCTCTCCCCCTCTCACCCCTCTCCTCCTCATCCCCTCCTCATCCCTCTCCTCCTCTCTCCCCCTCTCACCCCTCTCCTCCTCATCCCCTCCTCTCTCCTCTCCTCCTCTCACCCCTCTCCTCCTCATCCCCTCCTCATCCCTCTCCTCCTCTCTCCTGGCCTCCAGGTGTCCATGCTCCCTGAGAACGACCGCTGGAGTGAGACTCGCTCCCAGCTGCTGGCCCAGATGGACGTGAGCATGGGCGGGCGCGTTGCTGAGGAGATCATCTTCGGCAACGAGTACATCACCACGGGTACGTCCTCCAGGTCCGGAGCAGCCGAGACACGCTCAGACGTACCTGAGATCCTCTCAACCCCGGTCCTCGCCCCCGGTCTTCGGGGACGCCCCCCGGTCCTCGGGGACGCCCCCCGGTACTCGGGGACGCCCCCGGTCCTCGGGGACGCCCCCCGGTACTTGGGGACGTCCTCGGGGACACCCCCGGTCCTCGGGGGCCCTGCATGTTGTACATGTGACCCCTGCTCTAGCTGTCTGCATCCTAAGGCTTCATGTTTCCTCCTCCATCTCCTCCCCAGGTGCGTCTAGTGACTTTGACAGCGCCACCAAAATCGCCAAGATGATGGTGACCAGATTCGGAATGTGTGAGAAGGTAAAGTATTTTTTTTGCTGAATCTTTTATCCAAACCTCATCCCCCGGGTTCTAAAGAAGATGTTGTGTAGAATCACTCCAGGTTGTAGAGTTCTTGAGTTCCGCAATTGAACTCTGACCTGGGTGACTCCTCTCTTCCCCTTCCTCCCATTGGTCAGCTTGGGGTCATGACCTACGGTGATGTCACCAAGCAGAGCCCGGAGACGCAGGCTGTCATCGAACAGGAAACCAGGAAGCTGTTGAAGGTGAGTAGATGTTCGGCACCAGTCAGACTTCCCCTACAGTGGTTGCCCCCCCCTCCCCCAAACAAGTGTTGATGATGTCATAACCCCCCCAGGACTCGTATGAGCGGGCGCGGTCGCTGCTGAAGGTGCACGCTAAAGAGCACCGGATGCTGGCCGACGCCCTGCTGAGGTACGAGACGCTGGACGTCAAGGAGATCCGTCTGGTGCTGGAGGGCAAAGACCTGGAGCTGAGGGAACCTGGGCCAGGGGGGCTGACGGCCTGAGATACACCTGGGGGCTGGGGGCCTGAGATACACCTGGGGGCTGGGGGTGAGGACCTGAACGGACACCCTGGGGCAGGGGGGCAGGGGGGTTGGAGCTGAGAGAGTCAGGGAGGCGGGGGGCCGGGGTCATGGTTGTATATCATGGATCTGGAGCCCAGGGGGGCAGGGCTGTACACGTGGACACCATACAGGTCAGTTAGGGGCTAGAGAGGGTGTGGAGGGTGGGTGATGAGGGTTTGGAGTCTGTATAGGGAATGTTGGGGTAGAGGTCAGGGGTTAAGGGTACTCCCTGTGACTGGAGGAAAGCCACAAGGGAGGGGGGGGGGTTATGAATGTAAATATTGGACATGCTAATGTTGAATGGAGGCCTCAGGACTTAGATTCTATTTTAAATGTCAACTGCAGTATGTATTTATGTACACACACACACACAGTCTACAGTCTTCCTGTTGTAAACAGAACCCAGCCCTGTGCTGAGTGCACTGGTCCATTCAGAACCTTCCTAGTTGTCTAGATCTCCGTACAACGTGTGTGCGCGTGTGTGTGCGTGTGCGCGTGTGTGTGTGCGTGTGCGCGTGTGTGTGCGTGTGCGCGTGCAGTCCAGAGCAGAACACTGAGGGCTGACAGGGTTCCCCGTCTTGCTCCGTACCGAAGTCTGTCAACTGGGGAAATGTGATGTTACCGTTCCGTCCCGGTGCCCCCCCTCCCGGTGCCCCTCGTCCCCTGCCCCCCCTCCCGGTGCCCCCTGTCCCCTGCCCCCCCTCCCCTGCCCCCTGTCTTCCTCTGGGCGTCGCCTGCTTTGGTGACGTCACACCTTCTCCCAACGTCTGTGTTGGAGGAGACGACCGACTCTCTGGAATGTGAACAATCATCTACTCATTGCTGCGCGAGTTTGAAGTGTGTTGATGTATGATGATGCTGTTGTACAGAGGATTGTTTTAAAGCAACACCTTTCCCTTTTAAGAGATGATTTCTCTTTTAAAGGGGAGGTTCAGTGTGTACCCAAGCATATAACCAACTATCATTTATCAGTTGTATTCTATGTTGTAATTTTTTGTTTTTATTTTCCCCAAGTACTTAAAGATCTTGGTTTCTGGCTTTTTACATATGCTTAGTTTGTAAATATGACCATGGTCGTTATGAGAACTGTATATAAATCTGTATAGAAGGCTTCTAGGCTGTCTGCGTCATGTGAAGCACATCACCTAAACTCTTGTTCTTCTCTTAAAGAGGAGGACAGAGCCTAAGTTCAGCTGCGTGACGATGAAATGAATAAAACCTTGTAATCTTATCCTGTCTCCCCTGTTGATGATGTCACTGTATGTTACATCAACATGGAAATCATTTCACTTTTCAGACTTCTTTACCAAGAGGGACGGACTTGTGCTTGTTGAAAGTTCAGCAGAACATCAAGCGCTGCTTGCCGTAGGGCCAAGCAAAAGAAAAAATAACCTACATGTTAAAACATATTTACCGTGGTGTTTTGGGGGTTTGGATAAAGGCATACTGTGCAATTTATGTTGGTCAATTTGTCTTCTACCAGCTTGTAAACATATTCCTTTGCTTTGTTTATCTTTATTGAACTTTGTCATTGCTTATCCTCGCCTCTGGGAAGCAATGTTGGTGTAGCAAGTACTGCTTCTTTAATTAGGTTGGTATAGGTGCTGGTATTTATACGTTCATGTAACGAGCATACACACACCCTGTATGTAGCGAGCATAATGCGCATTATAAAGGTCAAATGTATATTTATATGGAGTAAAAATAAATATAAAAAAGGTTCATAATGTCTGCAAACTGTTTATTCAGAGGAGCAAATATCACTTCTTGGAAAAGCTAAATTCCTTGGAAGCATACAGAATTTACTATTATTAAAAAACATTTTTATATTTTAAATAAATTATGTTTTCCACAAGTCTCTATTCAGGCCCTGTATTCTCATGATATTCTTAGATGCCCTGCACTGTCCATCCATCCATCCTTGATAAACCGGTTGGAAGATGAGCGGGCGTTTGATTGGCTGACGGGCGATCAGTTCCGGCACGTTGCGAACACAGTCAGAAACACGGGGATGAAGACGAGGCCGTGGAGCAGCCCGAACAAGATGACCAGGACCATGATCCTGAAGAAGGTCCAGAAGATGTAGCTACCAGACGCAGACAGAACGACCACTCCTAGGATGGTGGACAGGGCGCCTTGCATGATGGGATACCCCAGCTTGGCCAGGGCCTCCGTGGCCCTCTCGTTGGCGTCGTTCTTGGAGCTGGAGACGAAGGCGTAGGCAACGTGGGCGGAGAAGTCCACGGCGAAGCCGATGCAGATGACCAGGTTGATCATGGAGATGGAGTCCAGGCTCACGTCCCACAGAGACATGAACCCGGCCACGCCCACAATCACAGAGCCGATGGAGAAGGCCACCCACAGCGAGCACAGCAGGTTGGGAATCAGGATGAGGGAGACCACCAGCATGGCGACAGTGGAGACCCCCATGGTCTGGACGGTGTTGTCCCGGATGACGGTGTACTGGTCGTGGTAGATGAAGCTGGGGTGGTAGACCAGCAGCTCCACCCCCAGCTCCGCCCTGCAGCGTTCGGCCGTGCTCCGCATGCCTGTCAGCAGCTCTGCCTCGCTCACCAGGCCCTCCAGCGTCGGGAGGAAGAAGCGTGAGCCGTCGATCCGCTCGTCCTCTGTGATGTTGACGTCCTGGCTGAAGGCAGGGTGGCGCTGGAGGAAAGCGCTCAGGTTTCCCTGGAAGGCTGCCTCGGTGCTGATGTCCTGTCCGGTCGCGTTGGCGTACGCCCGGAACTCCTGGAGCCAGGAGATCGCTCCGTGCACGTACCCCAGGCCCTGGAACGCCTCCATGCAGGAGCTGAGGTCGGCCCGTCCGGCCGCGCTCCAGTAGGGATATGGCCCCTTCACCGCCGCCATGACGACAGGGCCGTACGAGCCGTTGGAGGAGAAGTGGGCCTCGTGGTCGTTGTAGTAGCGGATGATGTAGGAGTCGTAGGAGGCCAGGTGCCTCAGGTCGATGCCCTCCTTCATCCGGCAGCAGCCGAACACGCTGGCGGCCAGGTAGCCGGCGTACAGGACGCCCACGCACAGCTTCACCCACCCCTGGGTCAGGAACGGACCGTAGAACTTCCTGAAGAACCGATCCATCGGCTGACCCACCTCAGCCCCCGTGTCGAGGTCGTAGGCCCCTCCCACGCAACAGACACCGTAGCCAATCGGCTTCCCCGGGGGGAGGTCCTCGGGGATCTGGGCGCAGGTGAACCAGTGGCGGTTGCCGGCCTCCCTGCGGCCGTTCAGCGCCAGGATGCCGCCGAGGAAGCTGACGTTGTAGAGGAAGCAGAAGAGGATGGCAGAGCCGGCGTAGAGGCAGAAGGACTGGACCGACCCGAAGGACGAGCTGTAGCCCAGGAACAGCGCCAAGGCGTCCGTCACCGTGGTGATGGTGACGGAGACGGCGGCTTCTCTGTAGGTGTCGGCCAGCCGCTCGGACACGCTGGTCAGAACGCTGGTCTTCTGCCAGGCGGAGAGCAGGATGAACATGTCGTCCAGGCCGATACCTGGGACAGGAAGTGACACAGAGACTAGTGAGGTGGGGCGAAGAGAGGGTAGGGGTGGGCTTGGAAAACCTTGTTCCTTGTTATGTTGATACTTTCTAATCAAATTAGTTATGTGTAGCCCTTTTTACAAGCAGTCACAGAGCACTTCACATACGCCCATAGAACTGCCCCTCAGCCAACCTAAACCCTCAGGGACTTGACTTCAAACAGTCAAATTCATTCTAAACATTCCACGCCTATAAACAGTGTATTTTTTAGGTTATGTACAAATGCTACACTGTGTGTAACACTTTACACTGTAACCTCATGGTTACCTTACCCAGGACCAGGAAGGGTGCGGAGAGCCTTACCCAGGACCAGGAAGGGTGCGGAGAGCCTTACCCAGGACCAGGAAGGGTGCGGAGGCCACGGTCATCACGAAGGGCTGGCCCAGCAGGAGCACCAGGCCGAAGCCAGACAGGACCCCCAGACCGCTGGACAGGACCCCTGCTACCGCCACCCACACCTTGCTCCTCACCTGGTCCAGCCTGGGGGCGGGAGGTCAACATTGTGGAAGATTGTATTTTAATTTAAACATTGATTAACTAATACTTTAATAAACTTCACCACTGATGCACCTCCAGATGGTGAATAATTAAAGGTTCTTCTGTTTCCACACAAGAGTGTGGTGGAAACAGAAGCCTGTTTTAGAAGTGAGCAGAGCGGTGTGGAACAGAGGTGTGTGGAATAGATTAGAATAGAGTAGGCCATCGTAGAGTAGAACTTTATTGATCTCAGAGGGAAAACTGTACCAACCTCACGCAGGATATGATGGCGTATGTGATGGCGATGGCGTAGGTGATGGCGAAGAGTTTGATGATACTTTTGGGAGTTTTGTCAAACTCCCACTGCATTGACTTGGAGGTGGAGTGAGACACCTGGAAGGACACAGCAGGATGGTATGACATCGTCACCATGGAAACACGTTAAAGAGGCCTTGAACACGACCAGTTTTCACATCTCACCTGTATGGAAGTTGCGGATTCATTTGAGAGCAAAGCTATGAATTTCTCCAGCCACAGATTGGTTTTTGTTGCGTTGTCTTCTCGTAAATAGTAGTACAACTGTACGGCCTTGACGCTTCGGACCGAGTTGTTATCCAGTTTCACGCTGCCGAGAGACTGATGCAGGCTAAACTCACCGGCCTCCGAAGAAAAGGTAGGAAACGTCAGATTAATCCGATCCACGTTGCTGGGATTGTTGCTGAGGATCTCCAATATGCCGTTTGAGGTGCAGTTTCCGTCGACTGTCGCACAAACGTCCAAATACTGAAAGTGTTCCCCCGTCTCCCCCCAGGGCACAGCCATGTTCCTCACCCTGCTGTCCAGCTCCAGAACCTCCCGCATGGCCTCCTCCGTCCACACGTTGGTGTGGTTGGAGGCCATCCAGACGGCGTAGACCCCGTCGGTGCTCAGTCTGAGGCTGGAGAACATGCCCTCGCGCTGGGGGAAGGTCTCCTGGATGTAGCGCCTCTCCGCCTTGGCTGGTCCGTCCATGGGGGTGAACTGGTCCTCGATGTCGCTGGACTTGTAGTCTTCCAGGAAGTAGAATCCGCTTCCCAGAGCTGCGGAGATGATCAGGGGAGCCGTGACGAACCACCAGGGGTGGGAGCCGATGAAGAGGCCGATGATCTCGAAGCAGATGCACACTGGCTTCTCTATGCAGTTGGTACGGCACTTAGTCATTCTGAAGACGGAACCTTGTGCCTCTAGAACAGTTCTGACCGCACGGAGCACAGGTACTCGTCCACCTATGAGCGTCAGTCCCTTTGTCAGGTGTCTAGCAAGGTCTGCAGAGTGTGTGTGTGTCTGCTGTTCGAGCCTGAGTGTCCGCGAGTGGCGACGTCCCAGGGTGTTACTGATCTCCAGAGCAGCTGGAGTCCTTGTATTTTGCTTCCTCTTCATCTGGAGACATTTGCATGAGAGGGCAGTCTTCTGTGGAATCTCACCATAAACACAGGATTGGATCCCTCCCTCCCCCCTCTCCCCCCCGCCCCCACCCCCTTCCCCCCAAGCACACCCACCGCTTGGGAGTAATCTATAATATGATATATAATCTATGGTCTTGTTACTGTTGCTTAAGCAAACAAGGGTCTGCCCCCCCCAGGAGGACCCAAGCTTTGAGGGTCCGCTACCCTGAAACAAGGACAGCTTTGAGGGTCCGCTACCCTGAAACAAGGACAGCTTTGAGGGTCCGCTACCCTGAAACAAGGACAGCTTTGAGGGTCCGCTACCCTGAAACAAGGACAGCTTTGTGGCTGCTGTCTGTCTTCCCTTTGTAAGCAGCACTGTCATACCTGGCGGTTAAAAGATCAGGTTCTGCACCTGCTACTGGGACTGATTATCCAGGGTAGCGATCCAGCATGTCCTGGGGTAAGGTAACTCCAACTGAATCATCACCGAGAAAACTTCAGGAAGAATGAAGGCTGTGGTTGAGTTCTCACCGATAGTCTTCTAACTATTCCTTTGCTTCGGTGGGTGGTTTTAAGATTGGGTATAAGTGAGGTGAAATCACACACACATTCACTTCTTTGGGTGACACTACTGAAGATTTCAACTAGGAACTCTTACTACACATAGCAGTTACTTTGGGGGCTCTTGCATGGCTAGTGTTACACAATGCTATCTGCACAGAACCAAGTTTTGTCTTATTAGAGAATAATCATGAAGCCGGTTTGCTTTGTTTAAATATAAGTTTTTACAACCCTGTTTGTTGGCCCTGGCCTGGGCAGATTACCATTCTGCACCCTTGCTTCATGCACCTGCCTGCTATAATATGTAAAACTCAAGTTACTGAGTTACATCTAATAAATAACTAGGGTGCTATACAGTAATGACTGGCTTTCAAAACAACACCGTGTTAAATATACTTTTTAATACCACCTGTTAATGTCAAATAAAATGTAGATTACATTACATTTTATACTGCAGTTAGTTAATTTGCCAGACGCTTTTATCCAAAGCGACCATCAAATAGTGAGTACAGAAAGTAGCAGAAGGTTATGTTGAGATGATAGGTTCTACAGAAGCCTATTTTGTGTTTACCGGACTTATTCGGTAAACTCGTTTTATGGAACAGGCCCCAGGCGACCAAAAATAATCCTTCCTTTAGGCCTGGAACGTTGACTGCGATGACAGAGCTGAGCACGCGACAATACATTCATTGTGTAAAGAGCTGTGGTGACTGTCAGCTTCTAATAAACGTTTTAAACGTTAATATGAAACAAAAAACAAGGGGTGCGTCTATGGAGGCCCCTTCTCCACGACTGACCCACATCCCCCCAAAAAAGGAGCCTAAAGATGTTGTAGATATTTATTTTCTTATCCTGTCATTTTGCTATCATTGTAAAAGTTTAGCTATGTCAACATTTTGGAAAAGTATTTTCGCCAGAAGAATGAACGAGTGTCTAAGGTGACGGTCTGATGCTACGTCATACTTTAGGAGCTGGAACGGTGGACGTAGTATGATAACGCTAAAAGTCCACTGCGGAACAGCTGCAACATTTTGCCTGTAGCAAATACATCCGATTAGCTGATTATACCTTCAAAATAAAAGTTAGTTATTCCAGTAATGGGTTACACTTAGTTACCCTTTGCTACAACATTTTATGTATTTCTTTATTTTTTTCAAAGGTTGAAAAAAACAGTTCGAAATGTTAGAAAAATGTGTATCTTTTACGTTTTTTAAGGTTGAAAAAAAGGTTGAAAAAATATTTTCGATAAAAGGTTTTGAAAAAAATATTCGAAAGGTAGAAAAATGTATGTCGTGTATAACGTAACAATATAATCTTACGCTTTTATTTCGAAGGCATAGCAGTAACCGGACGTTGTGTTGTTGCTGAAAAACTTGTCGCTGCCGTTACAGTAAGTCAGATAACCACAGCGCCGTCAACTTAGTCAGCTCTTCGCAAGAGACAGGTTAAACCCAAAGCGAGCAAGTACCCACAAATAGCTGTAATTAGCTAAATCCACCCACCCGAAGAATATGGATGACGACGTATTGACTACTTTGAAACTATTGATTATCGGCGAGAGTGGAGTCGGGAAATCGAGGTAAGACACTGTCAGTGTTGACATCAAGCTTGTTACGTAATTGCTTCAGTACACGTAGCCAGGGCCAGTTCAGAGGTAGCTAGCCCTGGCCTGGGTCTAGATGGCTAGGCTAACCAGCTGAATGTCTTTGCTCTGTGGAAAACATCAATATGCCCAGACAGCGTCATATCCACTCCACTTCACCGCTATTCTGACTATCATGGTCATTTCTGAGTATCGGATTGTTGTTAGATAGCTAGTGCTAACCTGCCCGTTTCTTTGTTGTGATGAGGGTGTAACCTTAGCAAGCTACTTTGTTTTATGTAATATGTGGCGAAGTTGCTAGGCTAGCTAGGTGCAATGGAAATTGTATGTTGTTGCTTAGGAAGCAATCAACTCTATATCCTATTTACCATATGTTCCTTCCATGTCGGCTTCAAGCCTGTTCTCTACCTAGCTAGCGACATTCCTGTTGGAGTAGTCGAGAATTATTTTGTCATGACGCAGGGAGAGGAGAATGACTCACGCAAAAGAGGGGTAACTTCTACTGACGAAGTACACCCCATAATAACACAGTGAGCCTTCCCTGGCATAAGCCTGGCTTATTCGGTAGACTCGCTTTATGTAACAGGCCTCTACTATCATACTCGTTTCACTCAACCATCTCTGTATCTCTCTCTCTCTCTCTCTCTGTATCTCTCTCTCTCTGTATCTCTCTCTCTCTGTATCTCTCTCTGTACCCCTCCCTCTCTCTGTACCCCTCTCTCTCTCTGTATCTCTCTCTCTCTGTATCTCTCTCTCTCTGTACCCCTCTCTCTCTCTGTATCTCTCTCTCTCTGTATCTCTCTCTCTCTGTATCTCTCTCTCTCTGTATCTCTCTCTCTCTCTCTGTACCCTCTCTCTCTCTGTATCTCTCTCTCTCTGTACCCCTCTCTCTCTCTGTATCTCTCTCTCTCTCTCTGTATCTCTCTCTCTCTGTATCTCTCTCTCTCTGTATCTCTCTCTCTCTGTACCCCTCTCTCTCTCTGTATCTCTCTCTCTCTGTATCTCTCTCTCTCTGTATCTCTCTCTCTCTGTATCTCTCTCTCTCTCTCTCTCTGTATCTCTCTCTCTCTGTACCCCTCTCTCTCTGTATCTCTCTCTCTCTGTATCTCTCTCTCTCTGTATCTCTCTCTCTCTCTCTCTCTGTATCTCTCTCTCTCTGTATCTCTCTCTCTCTGTATCTCTCTCTCTCTCTGTACCCCTCCCTCTCTCTGTATCTCTCTCTCTCTCTCTGTATCTCTCTCTCTCTCTGTATCTCTCTCTATCTCTCTCTCTCTGTACCCCTCTCTCTCTCTGTACCCCTCTCTCTCTCTGTACCCCTCCCTCTCTGTATCTCTCTCTGTATCTGTCTGTCTCTGTATCTCTCTCTGTATCTCTCTCTCTGTACCCCTCTGTCTTTCTCTCTGCCTGTCTCTCTCCACCCCTCTCTCTCCAACTACCCCCCCCCCCCCCATCCCTCAGTCTGCTATTGAGATTCACAGAAGACACATTTGATCCTGACCAGGCAGCCACTATAGGTGAGTCCAGATGACCTCCACCTTCACTGGAACATCCTCCTCGTGGTTCAATGCTATCAGCTGCGATCAGGCTGACCGATTTGTGCTTGGTTTTTTATCGATCCAGGTGTGGATTTCAAAGTCAAGACCATCGCAGTGGATGGGAACAGAGCTAAGCTGGCTATCTGGGTGAGTCTTTCAGCCCGGAGCAGGCCTGTGTTTTGCCTAAGCACACCGTCTCAAAAAAACAAAGGCCTGTAGTGTTGTAGTACAGACTTACACCACTAGGGCGCACCAGTGTACAGTGTTGTCTCTCAAATGCTGCATACTAGTTTGTAAATGTAAAAGAATGTCCCATTCTCGCTACCTAGACCTCAGATTGAACACACAGATTAGACCACTGTGTGAACCCTAGAAGAAGAATGGTTTAACCATAACCAACCCTACAAGAAGTGTGGTTGTAAATAAAAATGTTTTTCTTAATTAACTAATTAATGAAGATAAGGAACAAACTAACAGGTAAATAAATGGTTAGAGTAACTGAAGTGAGTCCTCCACCTGTGTGTGGAGGTGAGAGGCTGGAGGTGAGAGGCTGGAGGTGAGAGGCTGGAGGTGAGAGGCTGTGTAGTGAGAGGCTGGAGGTGAGAGGCTGGAGGTGAGAGGCTGGAGGTGAGAGGCTGGAGGTGAGAGGCTGGAGGTGAGGCTGTCTGGTGAGAGGCTGGAGGTGAGAGGCTGGAGGTGAGAGGCTGTGAGGTGAGAGGCTGGAGGTGAGAGGCTGGAGGTGAGAGGCTGGAGGTGAGAGGCTGTCTGGTGAGAGGCTGGAGGTGAGAGGCTGTCTGGTGAGAGGCTGTCTGGTGAGAGGCTGTCTGGTGAGAGGCTGGAGGTGAGAGGCTGGAGGTGAGAGGCTGTCTGGTGAGAGGCTGTCTGGTGAGAGGCTGTCTGGTGAGAGGCTGTCTGGTGAGAGGCTGGAGGTGAGAGGCTGTCTGGTGAGAGGCTGTCTGGTGAGAGGTGTCTGGTGAGAGGCTGTCTGGTGAGAGGCTGGAGGTGAGAGGCTGTCTGGTGAGAGGCTGTCTGGTGAGAGGCTGTCTGGTGAGAGGCTGTCTGGTGAGAGGCTGGAGGTGAGAGGCTGTGAGGTGAGAGGCTGGAGGTGAGAGGCTGGAGGTGAGAGGCTGGAGGTGAGAGGCTGGAGGTGAGAGGCTGTCTGGTGAGAGGCTGTCTGGTGAGAGGCTGTCTGGTGAGAGGCTGTCTGGTGAGAGGCTGTCTGGTGAGAGGCTGTCTGGTGAGAGGCTGGAGGTGAGAGGCTGGAGGTGAGAGGCTGGATGTGACCTGGCTGTGTTGATGACAGGACACGGCCGGACAGGAGAGATTCAGGACCCTCACACCCAGCTACTACAGAGGAGCGCAGGGCGTCATACTGGGTGAGTCAAGTGTGTGTTCCCAGTGTATAACTCTAGTGTGTGTGTGTGTGTGTTCCCAGTGTATAACTCTAGTGTGTGTGTGTGTGTTCCCAGTGTATAACTCTAGTGTGTGTGTGTGTGTGTTCCCAGTGTATAACTCTAGTGTGTGTGTGTGTGTGTTCCCAGTGTATGACGTGACTAAGCGGGACACCTTCACCAGGCTGGAGAACTGGCTGAACGAGCTGGAGACCTACTGCACACGCAACGATCTGGTCAAGATGCTGGTGGGCAACAAGATCGACATGGTGGGTACAACAGGGCCCAGACTCTCCCCTAGACCCAGACAGGGCCCAGACGGTGTTTCTGGTGCTGAACAGTGTTTCTGGTGCTGAACGGTGTTTCTGTTCCTGAATGGTGTTTCTGGTGCTGAACAGTGTTTCTGGTGCTGAACGGTGTTTCTGTTCCCCTGTTGTGTTTCAGGACAACCGGGAGGTGGACAGGAATGAAGGCCTGAAGTTTGCCAGGAAACACTCCATGTTGTTCATAGGTGCAGTAGTCTCTCTCTCTCCCTCTCTCTCTCCCTCTCCCTCTCTTTCTAGGCTCCCTCTCTCTCTCCCTCTCCCTCTCTTTCTAGGCTCCCTCTCCCTCTCCCTCTCCCTCTCCCTCTCCCTCTCTCTCCTCCTCCCTTCCTGTCATCAGTGCTGATGACTGTGTGTTCTGCTCCCTGTGGCTCCAGAGGCCAGTGCTAAGACCAAGGACGGCGTGCAGTGTGCCTTCGAGGAGCTGGTGGAGAAGATCCTCCAGACTCCAGGGCTGTGGCAGAGCGACACCCAGGGACAGGGCGTCCGGCTGGGGGACACACAGCAGCAGGCGGGGGGTGGCTGTGGAGGGTACTGCTCCATACCCTAACTGGGGGGAAGGAACACTCGGAACTGGACTGGGAACCGCAAATGAGGAGGGAGGAGGATAGACCTTAGGGGCGTGGCACTGAGGGACTCACTTCCTGTCAGCTGACATGACGTGTCACATGACAGCATCACATTTGACCCCCCCCACCTCCTGTCTATGGAACTTGATTGTTTTAAAATGACACTTTTCTTTTGGTTTTCCATGCCATGTCATACACAATCTTTGTGTGTACGGTGATGGTATCATGTTAGAAATTCTGCCGCTCACCTGTCTGATAGCTTCCTCGTGTCCTCTTAACTACCAACCAAGCCCTGGTCTGGGGAACAGCGCCACCTAGTGACAGCTGGGCCCGTCACCACGTTGGCCTGACAGACTCTGGAGGTACGTAGATATAAAAACACTAAAACTTGTATCCGCTCATGTCCGTTTAAGCGGCGCCCCCAAAGAGAACGTATGGGGAACAGCTGACCCAGGCAGGCGCAACATGGGGTTTGGGGGAGGGGGGATAGTTCTGCCTTAATTACGACTGTAGCGATGGTTACCGTGGCGCCTGACAGGTGATGGGATTGAAATATGATAATAGCAGGTCAGAGGTCACCGGACACTTTTATCAATCTTGAAGAGACAGGCGAGCTGGACGTGGGCTCGAGCACTGTGAAGGCACCCAGAGGAGCCATGTCATGTCCTGTCATGTGATGTTGTATATGTCTGCCTGCAGGAACTTGTGCCTATCAACCGACGTCACCACGGCAACCTGGCTTGTCAATAACCACATCTTTTTAATATCGTTTTTCTTCTTAGTTTATTTGCTTATGTCCTTTACTCTGCTCAAGAGCAGCGTGTCTGTTTATACCACTGTTCTCTGTAGGCCTGTTAGCCACATGCTTACTGTACGCCACCCTGCGTCACACCCACACGCACACACACACACGCACACACACACACACACGTGCAGTCCCCTGTCCAGACCCTTGAGCCCGCTACATCCTAGTTCCAGAGACGTGTCTGCTGCATGTTTTCTGTCTGTGTTACATGAGTTATGTCAAGATGACCCAGAGCTCCTAATGAGTGTTTTTGTCACAGGAACTTTTAAAGTACATCTTTGTCTTCCTGGAGTCCATTTCTGAATTGTATTTTTGCCTTAATGTCGACCATGTTTGTATTGTTGCGTTTATTGAACACGGGCGTTCATATTAAATGAATTAAGTGAAAATAAATGACAATCTGAAGACCAGGAAGTTTCAAAAACACTTTGAAAGTATTTTCATCTCCAAACATCCCCTCTGCCCCCACCCACCCCCCACACTACATGCTACCCTGGAAACCAGTTTCACTCTCCCGTTTCCCTGGAAACCGTTTGGTGGAGTTTCTGTTTCCCCATGTGTGCGAGTGTGTGTGTGTGTGTGTGTGTGTGCGGGCAGGTTGGGATGAGCTGGTGTTTCCATGTAAGCTGTGTTCCCATGGCCAGCTGGTGGTCGTGACAGGCTGGAAACACGGCTGCCCCACATGTCACCGAGGAGAAGAGAACCATGGAAAATCCCTGTAAGCATGTAGACCAGAATCATCTCTCTGCCCTGTGCGTGTGCGTGTGTGCGTGTGTGTCTCTCTGCCCTGTGCGTGTGCGTGTGTCTGAGTGTGCGTGTGTCTGTGTCTGAGTGTGGGTGCTTGTGTGTGTCTCTCTGCCCTGTGTGTGTGTCTGTGTCTGAGTGTGGGTGCTTTGGTGTGTCTCTCTGCCCTGTGCGTGTGTGTGGGTGTGTCTGTGTCTGAGTGTGGGTGCGTGTGTGTGTCTCTCTGCCCTGTGTCTGAGTGTGCGTGTGTCTGTGTCTGAGTGTGGGTGCTTGTGTGTGTCTCTCTGCCCTGTGCGTGTGTCTGTGTCTGAGTGTGGGTGCTTGTGTGTGTGTGTGTGTATGTGGGGTTGTGTTAAGCATCACGATAATGTTCCCAAATGAAGCAGGATGGTCTCATGCCAGAGGACCACACCAGCTTAAGTCACAGTACCTTCTAGAACCCTGCCAGACACAAACCTTCCAACAGAACTTTCTACAACATTGTACTTTTGAAACATTCTACTTCTAGAACATACTGACAAAAAGGTATAACATATGTTTATTTAAATGAGCTTCTCTTATATTACAATGCACATTTACCATTGGATAATGATCCAGTCACTTACTAAATTGTAATTCGTTAAGATAACTTAGTGTAACGAGGCACACAGGAATATAAAAAAGATGCATATTAACCAGACCACTTGTACCCAACAGTCCCTGACCCAGGTCGATGATAATATACCCACACAAGGGCTCCCATTTCAAACTGTGATGTCAAGAGCTGTGGTGGACAGGTCTGTGGTGGACAGGTCTGTGGTGGACAGGTCTGTGGTGGACAGGTCTGTGGTGGACAGGTCTGTGGTGGACAAGTCTGTGGTGGACAAGTCTGTGGTGGACAGGTCTGTGGTGGACAAGTCTGTGGTGGACAGGTCTGTGGTGGACAGGTCTGTGGTGGACAGGTCTGTGGTGGACAGGTCTGTGGTGGACAGGTCTGTGGTGGACAAGTCTGTGGTGGACAAGTCTGTGGTGGACAGGTCTGTGGTGGACAAGTCTGTGGTGGACAGGTCTGTGGTGGACAAGTCTGTGGTGGACAAGTCTGTGGTGGACAAGTCTGTGGTGGACAAGTCTGTGGTGGACAAGTCTGTGGTGGACAAGTCTGTGGTGGACAAGTCTGTGGTGGACAGGTCTGTGGTGGACAGGTCTGTGGTGGACAGGTCTGTGGTGGACAGGTCTACCACTGAGCTACACCCTTCCTCAGAGTCTCCCAGAGCCACACCCACATGCAGGTCCAGACTCAGTCTCCTCTGGACTCTGGTCAGCGAGGAGAGCTGGTGCAGGTGAGAGGTGCATGATGGTCAGCTGACAGGAAGTGCAGTCTCTGTTCCAGGAAGTGAGTTGTAGTCTAAGGGGGTCTGGTGCAGTCCGGAGCCCTGATTCATCTGTGTGACAGGACAGCCAGCTTCACAGTCTTCACCTCGGAGATGTGGGACGACTTTTGGATGATGCAACTTGTAATGATAGGCCCTGTGGTGCAGCTCCGTCCTGGGATAGGCCCTGTGGTGCAGCTCCGTCCTGGGATAGGCCCTGTGGTGCAGCTCCTTTCTGGGATAGGCCCTGTGGTGCAGCTCTGTCCCTGGGCCAGGTTGGTGAGAGCCATGGCGGCGTGGATCTCCCTCCAGTCCTCTTCCTCCCGTCCCTCTCCTCCACTGAGAGGTAATGTTGTTCATTCAGACATGAATATCTTATAAATTATATTCCTATAAATCCTCAATATGCACAAAGATATCCAGACATTATTAACCCTTGTGTTCTCTTCGGGTCATTCTGACCCATCAGTCATTGTGACCCACCGTCGTATTGCGACAACTTTACCACATACAAAAACAAAGTGAAGCATTTTCTTTTAACCGTTGGGCTGTCTCAGACCCCCCACATTGCGAAGGTTAAAAGAAAATTATTTTTGTATTGGGTAAAATTGGGTAAACACAACGATGGTTCGTTATGACCCGAAGGCAGCACAAGGGTTAAACATGACTCCAATATCCCTCCAACTGTCAAAAATGGAGGGAAAGAAGAAGCCGAAGGTGTTTCTCACCTGTCAGGTCCAGCATGCAGGGGGTCTCCAACACGGCCTGAACACAAGCAGGGAGAAACAAGCTGTTAGGAGTTTGTTTTTTAGAACACTGAGTGCATGGAAAACACACACGCACACACACACACACACACACTCGTTTACAGCGCCAGAAGGGTTTAACTGAGTGAAGTGCTCCAGTCTGGCTTCTCTTAGGCACTGCGGCCAAAACAAATGTCATTAAGTTTCTCCTGAGCTTCTGAGAAGGAAAGAGAGTCTATCTGCTCAGCGTCATGGCTGGTGTTTCCACAACACGGCTCTCTGCTCTACATGCCCCGACATCTATTCTTCCCTCCCTCCCTCCCTCCCTCACCCCTCCCTCCCCTCTCCTCCCCTCTCTGGAACACAGAACCCTCTCTGGGTACAGTTTAGAACACAGAACTGTTCCTGGGTACAGTTTAGAACACAGAACTCTCTCCGGTTCCTTTTTAGAACACAGAACCCTCTCTGCGTCCAGTTTAGAACACAGAACCCTCTCTGCGTCCAGTCTGGCTCGTCTCCAGTTCCTCCAGCAGGGTCCTGGCCTGGAGAACCGCAAAGCAGATCATAAATAATCCTGCGTGGCCTGTGTTCTGCTACTGAACGCCTCGAATCTTTAGTTTCTGTGGTTATAACAGGTTCTACTGGGGGGGAAGCCTTTCTGCAGTTCTAACAGGTTCTACTGGGGGGGGGGGGGAAGCCTTTTTCAGCATCGCAGTTTTTACCATCGCCAGAGATTTCTCCCCTTTCAGCTTTAGTTAGTTGCTCACTTGTAGACAAGCTACAACACTGAACACCAGCCTCATCACACCCCCACACACATACACACACACACACATACACACGTGTCCACTCCAGTCTGGCTCACCAGAGGAGAGAGTGGAGGGAGCCCTCAGCAGGCCAGTATTCATAAACAGACTGGTCTGGAACGACTCCATTAACCTCTCTGGAAGTATGTGTGTGTTTGTGTGTGTTTGTGTGTGTGTGTGTATTTCTCCCTCGCTCCCTGTTCTATAAAACTTCACGCCAGCTGGATTTATGGGTCTCCCGTCTCTTTAAGGGAAATACTCAACTTGATGTGAGCTCCGCTGCTAACGCATGAAACCATAAAGTACCTCCACACCTCCCCGGGTCCACACCTCCCCGGGTCCACACCTCCCCGGGTCCACACCTCCACCGGGTCCACACCTCCCCGGGTCCACACCTCCACCGGGTCCACACCTCCCCGGGTCCACACCTCCCCGGGTCCACACCTCCACCGGGTCCACACCTCCACCGGGTCCACACCTCCCCGGGTCCACACCTCCACCGGGTCCACACCTCCACCGGGTCCACACCGCCCCGGGTCCACACCTCCCCGGGTCCACACCTCCTCGGGTCCACACCTCCCCGGGTCTCTTTGTTCTAGAGCGCCCCTAACTTGCCTGTCCCGTGGAACGTTCTAGAATCCCTGCTGACAGACTCAGAATGTGTTTGTGAGGGGGATGCGAAAGGTCTGAACTGCTGGTTTTGTCCAAAGCAGCGTAGAAATAGTGCATGTAGAAAAACCAGCAGATCGAAGTTTCGACAGCGGGTTTTTCAGAGGGACTGACAGAGAAAGTCTTCCATCCTCAGTTACAAGTGGAAGGGTTTTAAGAAATGTTATTAACAATAATTTTATTAATAAGAGTATTGTTTATTATATTTGCCTCACAGAGTCAGTCCAACAATGCAGTGTGCCCCGACCAGCCTAACACCACCAGCCTCGATTCCCACCACCTCTCCCTCCTCACCCCTACGACCCAATGGAGGTCTGCATGGTGATTGGTCGGTCTTACCCACGTGATGTATTACACTGTTCTCCGCCTCCGAGGATGAGGAGGGTGAGACGAGCTCTTCGTCCGCCTCTATGGAGCTGATCGACTGGCTCCTCCCCCTGCGGTGGGACCCTGTGACATCATCAGCGTGCGCCAGGGCATGCTGGAGCGAGTCGTTCAGGTAGCGGTGCAGGAGGCTGCTCTTGTACTTAGAAGGCGGGGAAACGCTGTGGGCGGAGCCTATCCTCAACCCAGCCCCTCTGGTACTACTCTCCTGATTGGTCACCCTGATGGGCCTGTTGAGCTCTGATTGGCTGGTTGGTGTCGCTGAGAGGAACTCATCATCTGCAAACACCAGAGGACCCAACGTAAATATGAACTCCCTGGTTAGAATACATAAAGAAACACAGTCTCTTACTTTCAGTGTGTGTGTGTGTCTCACCAGAGTGTGTGTGTGTCTCACCAGAGTGTGTGTGTGTCTCACCAGAGTGTGTGTGTGTCTCACCAGAGTGTGTGTCGGCGCTGCTCTGGCTGAGTCTCTCTGGGCTGAGTCTCTCTGGGCTGAGTCTCTCTGGGCTGAGTCTCTCTGGGCTGAGTCTCTCTGGGCTGAGTCTCTCTGGGCTGAGTCTCTCTGGGCTGAGTCTCTCTGGGCTGAGTCTCTCTGGGCTGAGTCTCTCTGTGCTGCGTCTCTCTGCGCTGAGTCTCTCTGTGCTGCCCTGTGTGAGCTGCTCATACAGCTGGATCCTCAGAGCCCAGCTGAGGTCAGGCTGGCGCACTGTGTTCTTCAGACGACGACGCGCGTTGGCGAACCAGTTAGACACCTGCAGGAGGGGGGAGGAGGGGGGAGGAGGGAGGAGGAGGGAGGAGGAGGGAGGAGGAGGGAGGGTCAGGGGTATGTTAGCTCCCCACCACCAGGGGCGTGTGTGTATTGGTTTATAGTGTGTGTGTAGTGTGTGTATGTACAGCATGTGTGCAGCGTGTGTGTGTGCAGCATGTGTGCAGCGTGTGTGTGTGTGTGCAGCATGTGTGTGTGTGTGTGTGTAGTGTGTGTGTGTGTGTCGCCTCCCCACCTGCACCAGGGTCATGTGTGAGGCCAGAGCCAGCAGCAGCTTCTCTGTCTTGGTGGGGTAGGGGTTGTCTCTGTGCTGGTACAGCCAGAGCTTCAGAGGCCTGGCCATGCTCTGCAGCACCTGCCTCCGCTGCCCCGCACCTGGCCTGCAGGGGGCAGAGGGCAGAGGTCAGAGGTCACGCCCCCTGAGAGAGAGGAGCTGGGCGTGGGGAGCCGTGGTGGTAGATGTTTGAACTTTCTTTACAGTCACGTTTCTTTAGCAGATTTGTTCAAAGCAAAACACAAATATAACTGTGTCTCTAGCTTACATATGTACTGTATGAATATGTATACAAAGAAAGATGTATAAGATATAACATAAAATGGCCTTGGATGCATAAATGTACTTGATTATTTCCCTATACCTGTTGTTTGAGGAATAGAAACAACAGTTCTGAACTATATCACAGAGGAATGAGGATGTTTTTAACATTATTTCTAAGGTGTTTAGTTTTTATCATGAAATTCCATCCATCAGTCCTCCTAAACATCACTTCATATACTGTTAACAAACTCCCAATAGGAAGTTAACTGAATCATAATTGGTTTTCTTTCAGCAAGAAGATACGATCTGACGTTTAACTGTTCTTTAGCAGGTACTCACCCTCCTCTCCTGCTCCTCCCGGCTGAGACCTCTCCTGGTGCTGGACATTCATCCTCACAGCACAGCTTCATCCTGTCTCTCTCCTCCTCTCTCCCCTTCTCCTCTCTCATCCACTCCTCCACCTTTTCTCTCTCCTCCTCTCTCCCCTTCTCCTCTCTCATCCACTCCTCCACCTTTTCTCTCTCCTCCTCTCTCCCCCTCTGCTCCTCACTCCTCTCCTCCTCACTCCTCTCCTCCCCTTCCCACCTCCTCTCGCTCTCTCTCTCCTTCAGGTCTTCTGTCTTCACAGCAGTTCCGTCCATCTCCTCCCCACTTGAACCGGGTTCCCTGGATCTGGGTTAGGGTGAGAACGTTTAGAACCTCAGGGTGAGAACGTGTAGAACCTCAGAGTTATATCCCAAACTGGTAAAGCTGCTTCTCATCCTGGTTCTGCTGTCGGTCCAGGTCCACGAACAGATGTTCAGAACCTTCCTTCACTCAGGACTCCAGGAACAGATGTTCAGAACCTTCCTTCACTCAGGACTCCAGGAATAGAGTCTCTGGTGAGACTTCCCCTTCTGTTGGAATTCCAGCCTTCAGTAAGTAGAACATCAGCCTCAACAACACCCCAGCCTCTAGTGAGACTCCAGCCTTCAGACACAGCAGCCAGTCAGGATCCAGGGGATGAGTTCACCTGGCAGCTCCAGGTCTGTCTGCAGGAGGGAGGCAGGTCTGGAGGCAGGAGGAAGGCAGGTCTGGAGACAGGTCTGGAGGGAGGAGGAAGGCAGATCTGTCTGCAGGAGGGAGGCCGGTCTGACTGCAGGAGGGAGGCAGGTCTGGAGGCAGGAGGAAGGCAGGTCTGGAGGCAGGTCTGGAGGCAGGTCTGGAGGCAGGTCTGGAGACAGGTCTGGAGACAGGTCTGGAGGCAGGAGGAAGGCAGGTCTGGAGGCAGGTCTGGAGGC
The DNA here is from genome assembly GCA_023658055.1 of Thaleichthys pacificus. Taxonomy (NCBI): domain Eukaryota; kingdom Metazoa; phylum Chordata; class Actinopteri; order Osmeriformes; family Osmeridae; genus Thaleichthys; species Thaleichthys pacificus. The sequence goes on from CM042854.1 coordinate 1,079,655, forward strand.
AGGAGGAAGACAGGTCTGGAGGCAGGTCTGGAGGCAGGTCTGGAGACAGGTCTGGAGGCAGGAGGAAGGCAGGTCTGGAGGCAGGAGGGAGGCAGGTCTGGAGGCAGAAGAGAGAACGAGAGGAATGTTCTAGCTTGCGGGGCTCCGGAGTTCTAGAACTCCTGAGAGTTCCACAAACCTGCTCACTGGCTCCGACCGTCCTCCAATCACGGGCCAGGACATGTTTCTGTGTTCCGTGGAGGAGGGGCTTGGGTCGGGCGCAGGAGACACTGCACCGGAGACTCCCCCTGTTCTCCCTCACTTTCAGTGTGTGTGAGTGTGTGTGTGTGCGTGTGTGTGTGCTTGCATGTGTGTGTGTTGTGTCCAACACTGACCGTATCAGATGTCAGTCCCAGCGTAGTCTTAGTTAAGTACTCTGACACATGACTCCCATCAGCTTCACTCAAACCTGCTGGGTCCCTCGTCCAGCAAGCCTGGCTTCACTGCAGAACACCACAGAACCCTAGAACCTGGTTCTGCATCCTTACTGCCTGATTCAAAGTCTTGGTCCAGCAGCAGAAACTTGCAGACAGTCATGAGACAGATACAAGACAGGCAGACAGGCAGACAGGCAGACAGGCAGACAGGCAGACAGGCAGACAGGCAGACAGGCAGACAGGCAGACAGGCAGACAGGACAGACAGACAGACAGACAGATGGTACATTAAGCCCCAGTCTAGTCCTCCATGAGTGCAAATCCAGTTTTTATTGATACTCCTCTGTGTTTAATTCCTACTGATTTATGACTGTGTGTATAATAGCATAGACACACTCCGTACACCTTTATGAGTGAAAACTCATTTACAGAGAAACAGCCAAGCCAGAAACCTCCTCCCTTTACAAGAGCAAAAACAGTAACGTTCTGGCACACCATCGGCAAACCTCACACCGCTCAGACAAACCTCACACCGCTCAGACAAACCTCACACCGCTCAGACAAACCTCACACCGCTCAGACAAACCTCACACCGCTCAGACAAACCTCACACTGCTCAGACAAACCTCACACCGCTCAGGCAAACCTCACACCGCTCAGACAAACCTCACACCGCTCAGGCAAACCTCACACCGCTCAGGCAAACCTCACACTGCTCAGGCAAACCTCACACCGCTCAGACAAACCTCACACCGCTCAGACAAACCTCACTCAGGCCTACTTAATCCAGTCCAATAATCGAACTATTCTAGTCCAATAATCCAACTATTATAGTACCAGATCTAACAGATCTAGTCCCATGCATATCGAACTAGTCTAGTCCCAGGTCCCGGCGCTGGCCTGCCTGTTCTGAGGCTCCACGGGGTTCTGACTGACGGAGGTTCTAGAAGCTTCAGAAGCTGTAAAGCACACGCAGCTTCTCCACCAGGTGCTGTAAATTCCACAGCAGCATTCCGAGGTGGGTGGTGCCTGTCGCCCCCCCTCCTGTGTTTGAGGGTCAGAGTCAGGCTGTGTTCTGTGTTTGAGGGTCAGAGTCAGGCTGTGTTCTGTGTTTGAGGGTCAGAGTCAGGCTGTGTTCTGTGTTTGAGGGTCAGAGTCAGGCTGTGTTCTGTGTTTGAGGGTCAGAGTCAGGCTGTGTTCTGTGTTTGAGGGTCAGAGTCAGGCTGTGTTCTGTGTTTGAGGGTCAGAGTCAGGCTGTGTTCTGTGTTTGAGGGTCAGAGTCAGGCTGTGTTCTGTGTTTGAGGGTCAGAGTCAGGCTGTGTTCTGTGTTTGAGGGTCAGAGTCAGGCTGTGTTCTGTGTTTGAGGGTCAGAGTCAGGCTGTGTTCTGTGTTTGAGGGTCAGAGTCAGGCTGTGTTCTGTGTTTGAGGGTCAGAGTCAGGCTGTGGTCTGATCGCCGTCAAGAAAAGTTTGATAAAACAACAACATTAACATTTAACTTTCTATTTAACACGTGATGGTAAAAGAGTAAATGTTTCCTCTGTAAATACTGTGAGTGTTGTGAGAGTATTAACAGTATCGCTCCTTCTGTTCCCACCCTGAACTACGATTCCCACAATCCCCTAGGAGTGAGGAGGCTGTGTCCTTGTGGATGCTACAGCAGAACTACGATACCCACAATCCCCCGGGAGGCCACTGTGCCCGGGGGCCTGGAGGGAAGCAGGAAGAGAGCTGTTTACATAGCTCCGCCCCTGGTTACGGTCGAAGACGCGCCGCAGTAAAAACGCTCAGGTTGATTTCCTGTTTCTCACGTTCCAGCTTCCTGAGTGTCTCCAGAGTGGATGAGGGTCCAGGAAACGAAGAGTCCAGGTCCGTTTCAGACTCAATGGCAAACATGAACATGCAAACGATTCAAGATGACTTTATTCGTCCCAGAGGAAATGTATTTTGGGCAGTAGCATGATATGAGTGAGGAGGGTGTATAGTTCAGTGGTTAGAGCACTTAAATGCAAATCATGAGGTCACAGGTTCAAATCCCCCTGTAGAACATGCTGAAGCTACATAGCTAATTTCCGTTTACTATGTTTGGCACTGAATGTTAATTGACATATATATTTATGCTTTAGTTAATAACTACACACGTGTGTGTGTGTAGTTAGTTTAGTACTTAGCAGACAGCTTCCTGTGTCGGTGACATCATAACCTGGACGCCACGGTCAGAGCTGGGCGGCTGGTTTTCATTGGCTCGTCAGCGTTCCGTTAACAAGGCTGACGGTGACCTCAGACGGCGCCTGGAGACGCTCACGGCAGTTATGAAATTATACTGCCTCGCTCGGCAACCGCTGCCTGGCAACCACCGCCTGGCAAGACTGGCACTCTGAGAGAAGACTGGTACTGAGAAAGAACAGATTGGTGGAGAGAGAGAGAGAGAGAGAGAGAGAGAGAGAGAGAGAGAGAGAGAGAGAGAGAGAGAGAGAGAGATAGAGAGAGACATAGAGAGAGAGGGAGAGAGGTGACTGGTAGAGTGAAACAGAGAGAAAGAGAGAGAGCAGAGAAGAGACTGATAGAGATGATCTCAGTTCAGAGTTAGTGTGACTTTGTAATGTGACTGAACAATGGTGGAAGCCGAATACCGGTTGATCTTCTGATGTGAGATACTGCTGGAACGATGAACTTCTGATCCTTGATTTTATGCCGTGCTTTCTACATGTCTCAGTCTCTCTCTGAATCATGTGTTTATGTTTCTATATTTTGATGTGTTTTTACGTCGTAACTCCAGGGCAGGACGGGTCCCTAGGAAGTCATCTTAGCCTTCCAACTCCCCTCCACTCTCCAACTCTCCACCCCTCCTCCACACCCCTGCTCCTCTCCTCCTCTCCCCTCCTCCACACCCCTGCTCCTCCCCTCCTCCACACCCCTGCTCCTCTCCTCCTCCACACCCCTGCTCCTCTCCTCCTCTCCCCTCCTCCACACCCCTTCTCCTCTCTCCTCCCCAACAGTCCTCTCTACCCTCCTCTTCCTCTCCCCTACATGTCTCCTTCTTGACACTCCCCTCCCCCCTCCTCCCTAACTCTCCTCTCTCCTCAGTCCTCTCCTCCCCTCCTCCCTAACTCTCCCCTCTCCTCAGTCCTCTCCTCCCCAGGAGAGGAGTTGAGAGGATGAATAAGCAGCTTCTAAAGTGTTACTGAGGAGCAGAGGTGTCAGAGGTGTCACCTCTGCTGAGGAGTCATTAAACAGCATGGGCTCCAGAGTTAGATTCAGACTGAGAGCTGAAGTCACATTCAGCAGGGCACTCTGTAGCTAACACCCATGACCTGGAAGGGAATATGTACCAGAGCAAATAAAACACCAGTAATTTAGTGTGTGTGTGTGTGTGTGTGAAAGAGAGTGTGAATATGTAACAGACATTTACTTACAAGTTTTATTGGAGGTCGTTTTTTGTTGTTGTTTTTTTTAATTTACTTAACATCATTATTATGGGATACATTTTCAATAATCCCAGGACAGTGTCTGAGGCTAAACATGATTCATCAGTTTTCCCTTGTCACGGCTTAGCCAAACCCAGCAGCTGTCAGGACCATAACACACTGGGAACAGGGCAGAGAGAAGGCCTAACCTACCAGATAACTAACTAGCTTTGTTGCTAACTAACTAGTTAGCTAACTGACTAACTAACTGACTAGATGAGTAACTAACTAACAAGCTAAATAATTAGCTAACTGACTAATTAACTAGGTAGCTAACTAGCTAACTAACAAGCTAGCTAACTGACTAAATAACTTTCTAGTTAGTCCCGTCACCAGGCTACAGTACCAGGACTTCTGAACCACCTCTGCTGCCTCGGGCGATCAGGTGCGGTTCCACCCGGCGGGGATCCACTGGTTCTCCTTCCCCATCTTTCCCAGCTCCACCCTCAGCTCGGTAAACGCCATGGCGACGTCGCCGTTGACTACCACCTTCTCGAACAGGTGGCCGTACTGGGTTTCCATGGTGAAGGCTGAGCCAATCATGTCCTGGAAGTCCTCCTCCTGTGAGGCAGTGATGATCAGTGGCTGGAACAGACTGTGTGTATGTGTGTGTGTGTGTGTGTGTGTGTGTGTGTGTAGGTGTGTGTGTTGGGGTTGGGCATGAGGTGCTTGAAGCAGTTGTCAGGTTAGTCTCATAACTGCCATATATGTTCCCCTCTGCTGTGTGTGTGTGTGTGTGTGTGTGTGTGTGTGTGTGTGTGTGTGTGTGTGTGTGTGTGTGTGTGTGTGTGTGTGTGTGTGTGTGGTATGCCCCTTGTAAAAAGTCCAGGTCACACACCTGGCTTGTAGCATGGTCTGGGGCTGCCCGCAACTGGGCTCAACACTGCCAGTGCCCCTCAAAACACACACACACATACACACACACAGTCTGGAAGCGTACTTCTGCATCAGGGTGTTTTGACCCTGCGGCCAGTTAAGAGTTAACCTCTGACCTTTACCCTCAGTCAGAGGGGAGAGGAGTGTGTGTGTGTTCAGCTCACTGAGAAGGTCCTGTGTGTGTGTGTGTGTTCAGGTCACTGAGAAGGTCCTGGGTGTGTGTGTGTGTTCAGCTCACTGAGAAGGTCCTGTGTGTGTGTGTGTGTGTGTGTGTGTTCAGGTCACTGAGAAGGTCCTGGGTGTGTGTGTGTGTGTTCAGCTCACTGAGAAGGTCCTGGGTGTGTGTGTTCAGCTCACTGAGAAGGTCCTGGGTGTGTGTGTGTGTTCAGCTCACTGAGAAGGTCCTGGGTGTGTGTGTGTGTTCAGCTCACTGAGAAGGTCCTGGGTGTGTGTGTGTGTGTGTTCAGCTCACTGAGAAGGTCCTGGGTGTGTCCAGGTCTGACAGCAGCTTAGCTCTCCTCCTGGTGAGACGAAGCTCTTCCAGGACCGGCGGCTTCACAAACACCACAAACGGTTTCTGCTCTGCCGTGTACAACCTGAGGATGGTCTGTGAAGGGGAGGAGGGGGAGGAGGAGGAGGGGGAGGAGGAGCAGGGGGTAGAGAGGAGCGAGACAGAGGGAGAGTGTGTAGAGAGGGTGGTAGGAGGGGAGGGCAGAAGGGAGGGAGAGTGGAGAGAGAAAGGGAGCAGAGGAGGGGGAGAAAGGGAAGAGAAAGAGGCAGGAGGGAGTGGGGTGAAAGAGGGAGGGGGGAGGGATGGGAGAGAGAGGTATAAGGGAATTGTGAGTTTAGTGAAACAAAGAAAAAAAATCCAAACTAGTCCCAAAACCCTTTCCTCCACACAACAGACTCAAAGCAGACCTGACGACTTCCAGACAGATCGAAACCTCAGTAAGTAATGATTTGACTTGGCTTTTGTATCATCTATACTGTGATTGGCTGTCTGGCCTGTCTCCTGTATTGTGATTGGCCCTGTGGCATGTCACTCACCTGTGGCTGTACGTCCAGCAGACACACCTTACCCATCACCAGGACCTGGTGAACCGATGACACACTCAGTCCATAGTAGTTCCCCTTATGCTGCCCATACTCTATAAACCTGGGGAGGGAGAGGGTTGAGAGAGAGGGGTGAGAGAGAGGGAGGAAGAGGGAGAGAGAGGGTGAGAGAGAGGGAGGAAGAGGGAGAGAGAGGGGTGGAGGAAGAGAGATAGATAGATAGTACAGATAGCATAAACGGAGGAGTGCACTAATGAAACGTTTAGTTTTTCCCTCTCTAACCCTCCCCCTCTCTCCCCATCATCTGTCTACTGCAGAACTGTCGTGTTGGATTATGCTCTGGAATATCAGCCGTGTCATCTCCGAGGAGAATGTTGACGTCAGTCTGTAGACCAGACAGCTGGGCCTGGTGGCGTTTAAACTCCATCTCCCACGATACACCCTGATCAAGAACAGCTGCTGGATGGACGCCTCTGATTGGCTGCCTCGTCGGTGTTCCACGTGGTCGTGTTATCTTGTTTTGAGTACAACACAAGTCCAGACATGCGTTTCTCTTGTCAGGTACAGATGTTGAATTTGAAAGTAGCAGAGGTTTGTTGATTTGTATCACATTTGGCATTTACAGGACTGGTGTTTCACTTTCTTAAATGAGGTTAGAAGAAATCAAGTGAAACCTCAAGTCAACATTTACAACTCAAGTTATGCTCATCCAAGATGTTTGTCTAGGTTGTAGACCCCAGGGTATATACCCCAGGGTATGTAGCAGGTTGTAGACCCCAGGTTATAGACCCCAGGGTATATACCCCAGGGTATATACCCCAGGACAGGCAGCAGAGGCCTACCTGTGGTCCAGAATGGCCTTCTCGAAGGTCTCTCTGGAGACAAAGTGATAGTCCACTCCATCTCTCTCCTGGCTTCTCCTCTTTCTGGTGGTGTCTGAGACGGAGAGAGAGGGAGACAGGGAGAGAGTGAGGGGGGAGGGAGGGAGAGAGACAAAGACTTGGTTAAATTTGATGTTTAAAAGTTTTAACCCTCTTCATCATCATGATCATCACTCAGTGAGTGAGTGACTCAGTAGATGACTCAGTAAGTGACTCAGTAAGTGACTCACGAGGCACGGTGACGCTGTAGCGTTCAGGGTCAGAGATCAGAATCCTCCTCTTCAGCTCGCTGACTCCTACACCACTGGGACCTGTACGTAAACAACAACAACCGGTAAATAACTACACGGTAAGGACAACAACCACATCTCACTGATGACAGACAGGTAGTCAGACAGACGGACAGACAGACAGGTAGTCAGACAGACAGACAAAGTGGTGTGTGTGAGTGTGTGTATTGTGTGTGTATTGTGTGTGAGTGTGTCTGAGTCCCACCCACCCACAAGCAGCACCAGGCGATGTGGGTCATGGGGGGCCTTGAGGTAGGGAACCACCTCCAGGTATGTGGGGGTCTGGGTCTGGGCCTGGGTGTCCTGGGCATCCTGGGCATCCTTGGTCTGGGTCCCTGGGTCGCGGCTGGTCCTCCCGGCCTGGCTCTGACCAGCTTTCCTGCTCAGCCTGAAGCTCCTCCGCAGACCAGCTGCATCACAACAGGTGTGGGCGGAGTCAGATACGCAGGTGTGAGAGGATAGGATAGAGGAGGAGAGAGAAGAGGAAAGGAGAGGACGAAGAGGAAGAGAAGAGGAGAGCGGAGAACAGAGGATGTGGGACATTAGAACAGCTGAGGTGAGAATGGTAACATAACATGACTGTAATACAGGAGAGCAGCTGGGGTGAGAATGATAACATCTCACCAATATGGATCCCAGTTATGGCTCTATAGTCAGCATCCTCCTCCCCTGGTCAGAGAGAGAGAGACAGAGACAGAGAGAGAGAGACAGAGACAGAGAGAGAGACAGAGAGAGAGAGACAAACAGAGAGACAGACGGATGTTGAGAGACAGAGAGAGGAAGACATAATGCACGAGACGGCTGGATAAAACCCACCATGACATATCTTACCTTCCTCCTCTTTAGTGCAGCATGTGGACAGAACACAACACAAGTCAGTTTACCTGGGAGCTGAACTCACCTTGACAGGCACACATGACCCTTGGCCAGTGCTGTGACCTCCACCTTGACCTTTCCCCTATGACCCTCAGGTCCTAGGGGTGAAATGGCCTACAGATGGGGTTTATATGGAAACACATCACCTGGTTGAGTGTGTGTGTGTGTACGTGTGTGTACGTGTGTGTGTCTGTGTGTCAGGGTGTCTCATCACCTGAGTGTGTGTGGAGTCTGTGGGGCTGGAACAGGGCCAGAGGACGCTGGAGAGTTACCCTCCTACAGGCAGAGAACAGCAGAAGAAATCACAGGGTTCTAGAAGGTTCAAGGAGACGACGACAGGGTTCTACAAGGTTCAAGGAGACGACAACAGGGTTCTAGAAGGTTGCAACTCAGGATGGGACAGGGTCTAGAAGTTCTGAGAGTTCTATGAGACACAGAGCTCTAGAGGATTCCAAGTTAGAAAGTGACAGATTGTAGAATGTTCTAGGACATGATGACACAGGGCTTTGGAAGGTACAGATTGTAAAATGTTCCAGTTTAGGAAACTAAAAACATTACAGGATGTTAGAGGAACAAACTTCAGGCATGCTGATTGGTCGATGGGAACGTCTGTGAGGTTACCTCTGCTGCAGCTGTCGGGAGGGGATTAGCCCCGCCCAGCTATTGCCATCGGCATGACGACGGGCTTGCCACCAGTTGTCGTCCTGCTGGCTGAGGATCTCCAGGATGTCGCCCTTCTTGAAGGCTAGCCCCGCCTCCCTGCAAGGGATGGCAGGGTCGCCCAGGGGTTCGTAGTCAAACAGACACCTGACAAACACCTGAGGAGATAAGCAATGACGCTCAGTAGGATTAACTTGCCCTGTGGCCAACCAAATCAGGATGTGGTGTCAATACCTTGTTCTCATTGGCTGACAGTCCTTCCTGGGAGCCAGGGATCACCTTAAAGGTCACTGCCCCCTGAGACTGGGCCTGGGCGGAGAATAGTGGAGGTATGGACAACTGAGCAACACACACACACCTACACACACACACCTACACACACACCTATACACACACACACCTACACACACACTTATACACACACATATTCACACACACACACAGACCAGAATGGGGACGACCTCCTCTGGCTGCTTGTCTTCCAGTGAGATCCCGTTCACTTCTCTAAGTTCATCCCCCTCATGAATGAGGCCTGCGCAACACACACCACAGCAACTGTTATTATCATGTTATTACAGTCTTTTAAAGCTTATTACACGGTTAAAGTATTTTTAAACATGAGTATCTGTACTTCTACTTGAGTGAAGGATGTGTGTAGTTTTGCCATCTATGGTGAACTCTCACCACTCTTATCAGCTGCCCCCCCTCTCATGATCCTGGCCACCACTATGGCCCCAGTGGAATCGCTCCTCCTGATGGTGGCTCCCTGGGGGAAGGGGGGGCACAGAAGTAGTGGAGGGGTTAAAAGAATATGAAACATGTTAAACTGAACATGGATGTGTTGACTGGCAGGAGGAGATGGAAGAGATTGAGGATGGAGAAGGAGGAGATGGAAACTTTGGGCCAGCCAGCATTTCAACACCCCAGGTGCATGTTGTCCAGGTGCATGTTGTCCAGGTACACACGCAATCCATCCATAAACGTCACCTCAGTCCAACAACAGCCGTTTGTTTCAGGACAGAAATTCGTTTGGCGTCTGCACTGATGCCAAATGTCAGAGCCAGTTACCACGCCAACCTTGCCTGCAGCAGATGGTATCAATAGGAACACAATAGAAGTACAGCCCATAATATTGTGGTCCGTCAGGCCAGGTCAGGGTGGGGCTCCTTAGCTAGACGCTCTCAGAAACAGAACTGGAGATTTCTGCTCCACGTTGTATCAATAAAGTGCTTGCGGTCATTAGAAGGTCAGACTGGGTTTCATCTTCATTTGGTATCAATAAGGTTTTGTTTTTTTACTCTGTCGTTGGCTCTTGATACAGACAGGCCACAGACATTCTAGTACACACACATGCACACACAGATACATACAAACACACCACACACACTCACCTCACACAAAACCACACAGGCACACACACTCACCTCACACAAAACCACACATACGCACACACACACACACAGTGTGGCTGTGCAGATCCTCTGCAGGGTTTGTATGCGATGTGGAAGAAGTGAGTGTAGCGAGCAGAAAGGAGGGGCCCAGAGCAGCCCCAGAGTAGCCCCAGAGTAGCCCCAGAGTAGCCCCAGAGCAGCCCCAGAGTAGCCCCAGAGTAGCCCCAGAGTAGCCCCAGAGCAGCCCCAGAGTAGCCCCAGAGTAGCCCCAGAGTAGCCCCAGAGCAGCCCCAGAGCAGCCCCAGAGTAGCCCCAGAGTAGCCCCAGAGCAGCCCCAGAGTAGCCCCAGAATAGCCCCAGACTAGCCCCAGAGTAGCCCCAGAGTAGCCCCAGAGTAGCCCCAGAGCATCCCCAGAGCAGCCCCAGAGCAGGGCCAGAACAGGGCCAGAGCAGGGCCAGAACAGGGCCAGAACAGGGCCAGAGCAGCCCCAGAGTAGCCCCAGAGCATCCCCAGAGCAGGGCCAGAACAGGGCCAGAGCAGGGCCAGAACAGGGCCAGAGCATCCCCAGAGTAGCCCCAGAGCATCCCCAGAGCAGGGCCAGAACAGGGCCAGAGCAGGGCCAGAACAGGGCCAGAGCATCCCCAGAGCAGGGCAAGGGGAAGGTGAGACAGGCTCCTCTCTCACCCCTCCCTGCGTCAGGGGCTTTCCTCCTGGCTGTACCCCTGCTCCACTGGCTTAGTCTGGCTCTGGGACTCGTAAATCCAGAGCCTATAGAGAGACCCTGCACAGAGTCTGTGTTATATTACGCCAGGACTGGCTGGACGTCAGGTATTGCTGCTGGAAAGAGGACGGCATTACATGCCCTGATGTTACATGGCTGTCTGAGCATGTAGATCTGGTCCTGGTCCTGGTTTTGTTGTTGGTACGGTTGGCTATGTCTGATTAGCATGACAGTAGTACAGTAGTGTTGTTAGTATGGTGTGGGGAGGTGGAGGTGTGGGGAGGTGGAGGTGTGGGGAGGTGGAGGTCTGGGGAGGTGGAGGTGTGGGGAGGTGGAGGTGTGGGGAGGTGGAGGTGTGGGGAGGTGGAGGTGTGTCTCACCAGGGGCTCCTGGCTCTTCACCAGGCTGACGATCTTGACTGAGTCCTCCTCCTCCCCTGAGCAGGCCGGCAGGGGGGGCAGCCTGGGGGCGTAGTCCTTCTGGGATACGGTTTCCAGGACTGACAGCAGAGCCTGGGGGGGGAGTGAGGTGTCTGTATATGTGTGTGTGCGTGTGTGTGTGTGCCTGTGTGTGTGTGTGTCTCCATACCTTGACGTGTGGTCTGGACAGTAGTCTGAGCAGCTCTGTGGTGTCTGGGTCCTCAGAGGCCTGCAGCTTCTCCAGCAGCTGCAACACAACAACACATGCTTACCTTCACCCTGAGAACCACACCCGTCTGCCAGCGCATGGTTTATCTGCTCTGGTAGACAGGTCTGGCCACCCTCCCATTCAAACTGATTTCCCTCAGACCAGAATCTGATCGGGTCAATCACAACCGTTTATCTGATAAGGGCAGTGTTTGATACGATGACTGTACAGAGGAGCATGTTAGTCAACAACCAGCGTGACGTTTCAATCGTTGGTCATTGCTTTGTGAGTTGGCAGTCAGTGTGTTTTGGGTGAGACTCACGTCGCAGAGCAGAGCCTGTGTGTCGGCGCGGACAGGAACCGGCCTCCTGTCCTCAAACAGCCTCAGACGCTCGTGAACCTGTCAGGGGCGACACACTCTGTTACCTCTCTCCTCTCCACATGACCCTTCATCCAGGTATCCTTCAATAAGGCCGGGTCAGAAAGGCCACCAGGTCATCCGGAACACTTGGAGAGCTCCGGAACCCCGTCTGCGTGTTCTGGAACGTCTGGGAGAGCGGGAAGGGCCGATGGAACCCTCAGGCGTTCTAGAACACGCCGGGTCTTTTCTGAAACTCCCCAGCGTTCCAGGGTTCCCAGACGTGAGGTGTGTTTGTAGCCAGGTCACCTTCAGGAGCAGGTGAAGCCTCCGGTCCTTCAGCAGACCGTGCAGGAACCTGAAGTCCTCGTCTCTCTCTATCCTCTCCTCACACATACCTGGAGCAGAGCGGACCAGAGGTGACATACACACACAGACTCCTCCCTTTATGGGGGTCACAGGACAGAAGGTCACCGGACAAGGGTTAAAGGTCAAACTGAGGGTGTGGACAGAACACACACATGTGCACCATTGCCCTTTAGTGAACTGGATACATCACAAACACGTCTGCACTACATATAGTCTTGTCTACACTACATATTGTCCAGACTATACTATATATAGAGCAGTCCAGTCTATACTATCGTAGTTCTATCTGTAATATATTTAGGACTGTAGTTCTGTAGGAGCAACAGCGCTCTCTGGTGAACACAAAGATACTTAGCAAGAGAGGGGTGGTTGTATATTACTTTGATCTAGAACGTTTTTATCTAGTTTGAGTGTGTTGGGTGTAAGGGTCTGTGTGTGTCTGTGTGTCTGTGTGTTGATTCATGCTGAATCCTGTAGCTTTTTTTCCTTTCTGAAACTGATCCTATTCTCTCCTGCATTCGATGTCACCGTGTTTGATGATCTGGAGATGTGTGCTCAGGCCACAGGCTCTGACAGCAAAATCCTACATTTCATTGAACAACAGGAGGGTTCATTTTACACACTGTGTGTTTAGACAGGCCCTCTCTTTCATGACATAGACCTATATAAACACTCCTGGTGTTCAGTTCAGCTAGTTGTCAACATCACTACAGCTGATCTGGGTCAGGCAGAGAGAGCTGGATCAATGGTGACTGCAGTCAACAACATCGACTCATGCAGGTCTAACACATCTACAGAGACACACAGCACCCGGCACACAGCACCTACCAACTATGACAAAGACATCAATTAAACATCTCTCCTCTTCCTACTCCTTCTCCCCCCATCTCTCCTCCTCCCCCCCATCTCTCCTCCTCCCCCCTTTTTTCCTCCTCCCCCCTTACCACTCACCAGAGCAGGGTCTGCCTCTGGTCTCCGAGGCCAGGATGGGTGCTTCTCCTCTGGGCGCAGTGGGTCTCGCCCCTGGTCTCCGAGGCCAGGATGGGTGCTTCTCCTCTGGGCGCGATGGGTCTCGCCCCTGGTCTCCGAGGCCAGGATGGGTGCTTCTCCTCTGGGCGCAGTGGGTCTCGCCCCTGGTCTCCGAGGCCAGGATGGGTGCTTCTCCTCTGGGCGCAGTGGGTCTCGCCCCTGGTCTCCGAGGCCAGGATGGGTGCTTCTCCTATGGGCGCAGTGGGTCTCGCCCCTGGTCTCCGAGGCCAGGATGGGTGCTTCTCCTCTGGGCGCGATGGGTCTCGCCTCTTCCCTCCTAGTACCAGAGCTCCAGATGGCAGAGCGTCCTACATTCACCATGCAGGCAGAGGGATCGATGGTGTGATGGGAGGTGGTTGGAGCACACACACACACACATGCCATTCATGCACGCACTGACACACTCACAAACACATGCACGCATGAACGGATTAATGCACTCCCTCACACACACAGGCACTTACGCACAACTGCACACACACGCACACATATTAATACTCTTGTAGACTTTCTTAATGGAATGTTCTAAATCTTCATTTGTGTACATTTATACCATTCTTGAACACAATAGAGATAAATAAATAAATGATATCAATAATCAAAACATTATCATTAATATGGTCCGCTTCCTGTTTTCCCAGCATGCAATCTGGTACTTCCTTTGAGACACAGAAATAGAAAGATGGCGGCGGTCAGTAAGTATTTGACAGCCAAAAACTCTTCCATAGCCGGTGGTGTATTACTGTTGTTGTACCTTCTGAAGCGGAGGAGACAAGCGGCCAAATTAAATGGGTAAGTTTACTTTGAAAGACGTGCGCTACGCGAAAGGAGAAAAAAGTTATTAAAAGGTCACAATGCCACACAGATGTGGCCTAGCTTGCTATTAGTGCTACTGTAGCTGCCTAACCTGCTAGACAAGTGCAGCCTGTGTTACAGACTAAGAGAAACGTAACAGTTAGCTTCCATTTAACGCTACATGAATATTCACAATCCGTTGACATTATTAACGGAAGAGTTAGTGTTTTTACATGAGCATAACCTTGATGTGACTGATCGTGTCGCGATTCATTCAGCCAACTAATACAGCAAAGCACAACTACTTAAGTCAGTTAGCTAGCTAGGCAGTTAGCCAACAACATTCATTCAGACTCTGAATGTCAGTATGTGTGCTGAAGCGTCGTTTGAACGTTAGCCGAACAACTAGCTGGCCAGTTTGGGTGACGAACTCGTCTGTGTTCTGTGTAGGGGAAAGCGACCTTCAGAGGCTGAGAAAAGCAAAAATGTAAGTATGACTTTATGTCATTGTGTGTGTGTGTTCGTGTCTCTGTATGTGTGCGTGCGTCATGTGTGTTGTGATGTAATGAGTGATGTTATAATGTGATGTTGTGGTCCAGCAGGATAGGCGGCAGGAGAGGACCATGGTGGATAAGGTGTTCTTCACACGTATCCTGAACATCATCAAGATCATGGTCCCTAGGGTCGTCTGCAAGGAGGTGTGTGTGTGTGTGTGACCATATATGTGTGTGTGTGAGACTATACGTGAGTGTGTACTTGCGTGTGTGAATGTGTGACTACATGTGTGTGACTGTACGTGTGTGATATTAACCCAAGCCTCCTCTCTCCCCAGTCAGGATACTGTCTCCTGATAGCGGTCATGCTGGTGGCCAGGACTTACTGTGACGTCTGGATGATCCAGAACGGCACCATGATCGAGAGGTAGGACACACACACACACTCAAGCAGACACGCACACCTACGCACGCACACACACAAACAGCTCTAGAAAAAAAGAAACTATATTACTGCAGCTATATCCTGTACGTACACACTTGATATGACGTCGCTACATGCAGCCTATATGAATCCATACACACGTACTGACATGCAGAGGCTCTGTGTGAGAGCCCAGCCAGTGACCTGCTCCTCTCCTCTCCCCTGCAGCGGGATCATTAGCAGAGATGTCAGTCTGTTCAAGAGGCACTTTTACTCCTATATCGCAGTCATACCTGGGGTAAACCAAGCTGTAGTCTGGGTACCAGGTGCCCCTGCTCTGCCGGCCCAGTAACCCTGCACGCTGCCTGGCCTAGTGCTAGCCTCACTACCCCCTCCTGGGAGTGCTTGTTGAGATGTGTGGTGCTTTGTCACAACGACTGAGAACTAGAGAGGATGATGTGGAGGAGGGAGAGCCAGGGCTGCTGTGTGGTGTGGGGGCCTCTGGTCCTGTCTCTGGTCCTGCCTCTGGTCCTGCCTCTGGTCCTGCCTCTAGTCCTGCCTCTAGTCCTGCCTCTGGTCCTGCCTCTAGTCCTGCCTCTAGTCCTGCCTCTGGTGGGTCCTGTCTGGAACAGCCAGCTCAGGCAGCGCTAAGCAGCCATGCCTCAGTTGTGCAACACTGAGCTTAAAGCCTGATTATAAACATGTTTGCTGTGTGTGTGTGTGTGTGTGTGTGTGTGTGTCCATCCTTTGCGTGTGTTGACTCTGTGCATGTTGGTTTGCAGTGCAATAATTGGTCGTTCAGCCAAAGATTTCAAGAGGTTCTTGTTCAACTTAATTAAAGTCATGCCGTTTGTAAGTGAAACTTTCTTTACTTCTGTGTCTGTTGTGGTGCCTAACTGTGAGCTGCAGAACACCATGAGCTGTGATGACTGAACATGTTTAACTAACAACAATACTGGAGGAGCAGTGAGTCATGGGTGGTCAGGAGAGTGTGTAGTCTAGCTACCTGTCTCTCTGTCTGGGTGAATGAGTCTTCCTGTCTGTCTCTCTGTCTGTCTGTCTGTCTGTCTGGGTGGGTGGGTGGGTGAGACTTCCTGTCTGTCTGTCTGTCTGTCTGGGTGAGTGAGACTTAATGTCTGGGTGGATGACACTTCCTGTCTGTCTCTCTCCGTCTGTCTGCCTGCCTGTCTGTCTGTCTGGGTGAGACTTTCTGTCTGTCTCTCTCTCCGTCTGTCTCTTTGTCTGTCTGTGTGGTGAGAATTCCTGTCTGTCTCTCTCTCCGTCTGTCTGTCTGTCTCTTTGTCTGTCTGTGTGGTGAGAATTCCTGTCTGTCTCTCTCTCCGTCTGCCTGTCTGTCTGTCTGTCTGTCTGGGTGAGACTTCCTGTATCAGATGACTCTTCCTTTTCTGTGCGTTTCTTCAGACTTGTGATGTTCATTGGTAGACCGTGTTCTAGATTAACCCTGCTTTAGGTACTCTGTGCCTAGAATACTTGTCTAGTGTTCTAGAATACCTGCATTCTACACTACCCTGTATTTAAAATACCTGTGTTATAGAATAATATAGACAATATATAGAATAATACCGCCCCCCCCCCTCACACACACACACACACACTCAGATCTCTAGTGGGAATTCTGGGTGCATTAATACTGCCTCAGCGAGATGTTGAATGACATCACGAGTGACATCACGAGTGACATCACGAGTGAGCAGACCTGACTGTCCTGACTGTGTTCCTGTTCCAGATCTCCCTGGTGAACAACTTCCTGAAGCTGGGTCTGAACGAGCTCAAGCTGTGCTTCCGGGTCCGCCTGACCCAACACCTCTACGACCAGTACCTGCAGTAAGTGCTGGGGCCTGGCGCGCTCTGATGACATCATCCTCTGGCGTGCTCTGATGACATCATGCTCTTAAGTAGTTGTAGTAACCCGGCTGATTCCAGCCTTGGCCTTTCGCAAACACACTGGGCTCACGGCCTCTCTGCATGCTGTCCAGTATTGGTCCAGGCATGTGTCAATCACTTTCTCTCAAACCCATCCTCCAATCCCCTGTCTCGTCTCCAGGGGCTACACCTACTATAAGATGGGTAACCTTGACAACCGCATCGCCAACCCAGACCAGCTGTTGACACAGGATGTGGAGAGGTTCTGTAACAGTGTGGTGGACCTGTACTCAAACCTGAGCAAGGTGACACACACACACATACACACACACCTCAGTGTAGAAAGTATGTTGTGTTTAGGTCGTATGATGGGTTTAGTAAACAAGGTGTGTTTACGTGGTACATGTAGTGAGTTGCATGACGAGTTAGGGTGTGTTATTTAGTTAAGGTTATGGTGTGTTATATAGTGAGGGTTATGTAGCTATGGTGTGGTATGCAGTTATGGTGTGTTATATAGTGAGGGTTATGTAGTTATGGTGTGGTATGCAGTTATGGTGTGTTATATAGTGAGGGTTATGTAGTTATGGTGTGGTATGCAGTTATGGTGTGTTATATAGTGAGGGTTATGTAGTTATGGTGTGGTATGCAGTTATGGTGTGTTATATAGTGAGGGTTATGTAGTTATGGTGTGGTATGCAGTTATGGTGTGTTATATAGTGAGGGTTATGTAGTTATGGTGTGGTATGCAGTTATGGTGTGTTATATAGTGAGGGTTATGTAGTTATGGTGTGGTATGCAGTTATGGTGTGTTATATAGTGAGGGTTATGTAGTTATGGTGTGGTATGCAGTTATGGTGTGTTATATAGTGAGGGTTATGTAGTTATGGTGTGGTATGCAGTTATGGTGTGTTATATAGTGAGGGTTATGTAGTTATGGTGTGGTATGCAGTTATGGTGTGTTATATAGTGAGGGTTATGTAGTTATGGTGTGGTATGCAGTTATGGTGTGTTATATAGTGAGGGTTATGTAGTTATGGTGTGGTATGCAGTTATGGTGTGTTATATAGTGAGGGTTATGGTGTGTTATATAGTGAGGGTTATGGTGTGTTATATAGTGAGGGTTATGGTGTGTTATATAGTGAGGGTTATGTAGTTATGGTGTGGTATGCAGTTATGGTGTGTTATATAGTGAGGGTTATGTAGTTATGGTGTGGTATGCAGTTATGGTGTGTTATATAGTGAGGGTTATGGTGTGTTATATAGTGAGGGTTATGGTGTGTTATATAGTGAGGGTTATGGTGTGGTATGCAGTTATGGTGTGTTATATAGTGAGGGTTATGGTGTGGTATGCAGTTATGGTGTGGTATGCAGTTATGGTGTGTTATATAGTGAGGGTTATGGTGTGGTATGCAGTTATGGTGTGTTATATAGTGAGGGTTATGGTGTGGTATGCAGTTATGGTGTGGTATGCAGTTATGGTGTGTTATATAGTGAGGGTTATGGTGTGTTATATAGTGAGGGTTATGGTGTGGTATGCAGTTATGGTGTGTTATATAGTGAGGGTTATGGTGTGGTATGCAGTTATGGTGTGTTATATAGTGAGGGTTATGTAGTTATGGTGTGGTATGCAGTTATGGTGTGTTATATAGTGAGGGTTATGGTGTGGTATGCAGTTATGGTGTGTTATATAGTGAGGGTTATGTAGTTATGGTGTGGTATGCAGTTATGGTGTGTTATATAGTGAGGGTTATGTAGTTATGGTGTGGTATGCAGTTATGGTGTGTTATATAGTGAGGGTTATGTAGTTATGGTGTGGTATGCAGTTATGGTGTGTTATATAGTGAGGGTTATGGTGTGGTATGCAGTTATGGTGTGTTATATAGTGAGGGTTATGGTGTGGTATGCAGTTATGGTGTGTTATATAGTGAGGGTTATGTAGTTATGGTGTGGTATGCAGTTATGGTGTGTTATATAGTGAGGGTTATGGTGTGGTATGCAGTTATGGTGTGTTATATAGTGAGGGTTATGTAGTTATGGTGTGGTATGCAGTTATGGTGTGTTATATAGTGAGGGTTATGTAGTTATGGTGTGGTATGCAGTTATGGTGTGTTATATAGTGAGGGTTATGGTGTGGTATGCAGTTATGGTGTGTTATATAGTGAGGGTTATGGTGTGGTATGCAGTTATGGTGTGTTATATAGTGAGGGTTATGTAGTTATGGTGTGGTATGCAGTTATGGTGTGTTATATAGTGAGGGTTATGGTGTGGTATGCAGTTATGGTGTGTTATATAGTGAGGGTTATGTAGTTATGGTGTGGTATGCAGTTATGGTGTGTTATATAGTGAGGGTTATGTAGCTATGGTGTGGTATGCAGTTATGGTGTGTTATATAGTGAGGGTTATGGTGTGTTATATAGTGAGGGTTATGGTGTGTTATGTGGTGATGGTTATGGTGTGTTATGTGGTGATGGTGTGATTAGTTTCTCCCTCCTGCTTCTCAGCCTCTCCTGGACATCGGCCTGTACGTCTTCAAACTGACCTCCGCCATCGGAGCCCAGGTGAGCCCTGCCCTGCCTCGCCTCACCCTGCCCTGCCTTACCCTGCCCTGCCTCACCCTTCCCTGCCTCATCCTGCCCTGCCTCACCCTTCCCTGCCTCTCCCTGCCCTGCCTCTCCCTGCCCTGCCTCACCCTGCCCTGCCTCACCCTGCCCTTCCTCACTGGTCCTGATCCTGGTTCTGATCCTGGTTCTGGTTCTGATCCTGGTTCTGATCCTGGTTCTGGTTCTGACCCTGATCCTGGTTCTGATCCTGGTTCTGATCCTGGTTCTGGTTCTGATCCTGGTTCTGGTTCTGATCCTGGTTCTGGTCCTGGTTCTGATCCTGGTTTTGGTTCTGACCCTGATCCTGGTTCTGATCCTGGTTCTGACCCTGATCCTGGTTCTGATCCTGGTTGTGGTCCTCCCAGGGTCCGGTGTGTATGATCTCCTACCTGGTGTTCTCTGGACTGGTGCTGACCCGGCTCAGGAGGCCCATAGGCAAGATGACCGTTACCGAGCAACGCTATGAGGGAGAATACCGCTACGTCAACTCACGACTCATCACCAACAGGTCACTATCTGCTGTTCTCCTCCTCTCCTCTCCTCTCCTCCTCCTCCCCTCCTCTAATATGTTCCTCCTCTCCACAGTGAGGAGATAGCCTTCTACAATGGGAACCTGAGGGAGAAGCAGACCATCTATTCAACCTTCCACAAGCTGGTGAGATCTGGAGACAAGTCTGTAGTCATGGAGACCGGTCTGTAGTCATGGACACTGATCTGTTGTTTTGGAGACAGGTCTATAGTTTTGGTGTCCTTGGGTGGCATGAGTAGTGTAATCTTGCCTCCTAAGTGGGTTTATGAAGTTATGGGTTGCCATGATCACATGGTCCCTTCCTCCCCTCAGGTGGATCACCTGCACAACTTCATCATCTTCAGGTTCTCCATGGGCTTTGTGGACAGCATCATCGCCAAGTGTGAGCGCTCCTCTTCCTCCTCTTCCTCTTCCCTCTCCTCCCCTTCTTTCTCCTCCTCCCCCCCTCCTTCTCGTCCCCCTCCTCCTCTTCCTCCTCTACCTCGTTCTCCTCCTCCTCCCCCCCCCCTCCCCCTCCTCTTCTTCCTCCTCTTACCACTCAGTCTCTCTCTCCTTCCTTCCTCGCCTCCTAGCTCCTAGCTCTCTTCCTCCATCCTCCGCTGCAACACTAAAAGTGTGATACTGTATTTATTGATAAGATCTACTGCCAGTCCTCTCAAACACTTCCTTATTTACGTACTGTAGAATGTTGACTAACCTGAGGCTCCTCCCTGTACAGATATCGCCACCGTGGTTGGCTACCTGGTGGTCAGCAGACCCTTCCTAAACCACGCCCACCCTCGCCATCTACACAGCACGCATGCTGAACTGCTGGAGGTGAGATGGAGAAGGGAGAGAGAGATGAGGAGGGATTGAGAATGAGAGAGAGGGAGAGAGAGAAAAAGACAGAGAATGTGTTTGTTGATTTGAGTCTCTTACCAAGTATCTTTGAGAGAGAGATATTGAGAGTGAGGGAGAAAGACAGTGAGAGAGAGAGAGTGTGTGTGTGTCTCTCTCTCTCTTACCCAGTTTCCTTGGTAACCCCTCCCCAGGACTACTACCAGAGTGGGCGCATGCTGCTCAGCATGTCTCAGGCTCTGGGAAGGATCGTGCTGGCTGGCAGGGAGATGAGCAGGCTGTCTGGGTAAACTACACCACTACCGTCCTCTACTCCTCTCTCTCCCCCTCTCCCCCTCTCCCCCTCTGTCTCTCTCTGTCTCTCTCTGTCTCTCTCTCTCTCTGTCTCTCTCTCTCTGTCTCTCTCTGTCTCTCTCTCTCTGTCTCTCTCTCTCCCCCTCTGTCTCTCTCTCTCTCTCTGTCTCTCTGTCTCTCTCTCTCCCCCTCTGTCTCTCTCTCTCTCTCTCTCTGTCTCTCTCTCTCTCTCTGTCTCTCTGTCTCTCTGTCTCTGTCTCTCTGTCTCTCTCTCTCTCTCTCTCTGTCTCTCTCTCCCCCTCTCTCTCTCTATCTCTCTGTCTCTCTCTCTCCACCCCCTCTCTCTCTCTCTCTCTCTCTCACTCATCTGCTTCTCTCTTGCTATACTTTTACTCTCAATTTATTTTTCTCCTCTGACTCCCTCTCTTTCTCTCCTCCCCCCTTCCTCTCTGCTCTCCAGGTTCACTGCTCGCATCACAGAGATCATGCAGGTCCTAAAGGAGCTGAACTCAGGGAAATATGTGAGGACCATGGTGTCCCAGCAGGGCAGAAGTGAGTGTGTGTGTGTCGCTGGTTCTTGTTGTGTTTGCTTCCCTGGGTTAGGGTTTGTTGACATGTTTGTGTTGACATGTTTGTGTGTTTGTGTTGACAGATCATGAGTTGCTGGACAGACTCACGCTGGTACCAGGAAGTGGGGAGATCATCCACGCTGACAGGATCATCAGGTAGAAACACCACTGAGGTAGAAACACCACCGAGGTAGAAACACCACTGAGGTAGAAACACCACCGAGGAAGAAACACCACCGAGGTAGAAACACCACCGAGGTAGAAACACCACCGAGGTAGAAACACCACCGAGGTAGAAACACCACCGAGGTAGAAACACCACTGAGGTAGAAACACCACCGAGGTAGAAACACCACCGAGGTAGAAACACCACCGAGGTAGAAACACCACCGAGGAAGAAACACCACTGAGGTAGAAACACCACCGAGGTAGAAACACCACCGAGGAAGAAACACCACTGAGGTAGAAACACCACCGAGGTAGAAACACCACCGAGGTAGAAACACCACCGAGGTAGAAACACCACCGAGGAAGAAACACCACCGAGGTAGAAACACCACCGAGGTAGAAACACCACCGAGGTAGAAACACCACCGAGGTAGAAACACCACCGAGGTAGAAACACCACCGAGGAAGAAACACCACTGAGGTAGAAACACCACCGAGGTAGAAACACCACCGAGGTAGAAACACCACCGAGGAAGAAACACCACCAAGGTAGAAACACCACCGAGGTAGAAACACCACCGAGGTAGAAACACCACCGAGGTAGAAACACCACCGAGGTAGAAACACCACCGAGGTAGAAACACCACCGAGGTAGAAACACCACCGAGGAAGAAACACCACCGAGGAAGAAACACCACCGAGGTAGAAACACCACCGAGGTAGAAACACCACCGAGGTAGAAACACCACCGAGGTAGAAACACCACTGAGGTAGAAACACCACCGAGGTAGAAACACCACCGAGGTAGAAACACCACCGAGGTAGAAACACCACCGAGGTAGAAACACCACCGAGGTAGAAACACCACCGAGGTAGAAACAACCTTCATCCATCTCTCCATCTATAATTCATTAATTCATGGGGATGAGTATAGCTCAGTGGTTAGAGCACTTGACTGGAGATCACAGGTTCACATTCCCCCTGTACTGGACATCGTTTTGGATAAAAATGTCTGCAAAATGAACAAGCTAATCCATTAATTCATCCTCACATCACCATCCACTCTTCATCTCTCCATCTCGTGTGTGTGTGCAGGTTTGAACACACTCCCTTGGCCACACCCAACGGAGACATCCTCATCAGAGACCTCAGCTTCGAGGTGAGACCCTGGCAACCATGCTCTCACCATGGCAACCACATTCTCAGTGTCTCATGGCTTGTCCTGACTTCAACCATGGTCTAACTATCTATGGTCATCCATGGTCTAACTAGTTATGGTCATCCATGGTCTAACTAGTTATGGTCATCCATGGTCTAACTAGTTATGGTCATCCATAGTCTAACTAGTTATGGTCATCCATGGTCTAACTAGTTATGGTCATCCATGGTCTAACTAGTTATGGTCATCCATAGTCTAACTAGTTATGGTCTAACTAGTTATGGTCATCCATGGTCCTGCCCCTGCTCTGCAGGTCATGTGTGGGCTGCTCTCTGCTGGCTGGGCAGGTTGTGTGTGGGCTGCTCTCTGCTGGCTGGGCAGGTTGTGTGTGGGCTGCTCTCTGCTGGCTGGGCAGGTTGTGTGTGGGCTGCTCTCTGCTGGCTGGGCAGGTCGTGTGTGGGCTGCTCTCTGCTGGCTGGGCAGGTCGTGTGTGGGCTGCTCTCTGCTGGCTGGGCAGGTCGTGTGTGGGCTGCTCTCTGCTGGCTGGGCAGGTCGTGTGTGGGCTGCTCTCTGCTGGCTGGGCAGGTCATGTGTGGGCTGCTCTCTGCTGGCTGGGCAGGTTGTGTGTGGGCTGCTCCTGATGCTGTTGTCTCTGTCGCCCCCTGCAGGTGCGTTCAGGCACCAACGTGCTGGTGTGTGGGCCCAACGGCTGTGGGAAGAGCTCTCTGTTCAGAGTCCTGGGGGAGGTGAGGGGTCACACACACACACCTCTTTTTCTCACAGGTTGTGTGTTTTTCATTTTGTGTTTTCAACTCACCTGTGTGTGTGTGTGTGTCAGCTGTGGCCCCTGTTTGGAGGTCGTCTGACAAAGCCTGAAAGAGGGAAGCTCTTCTACGTCCCCCAGGTAAAAATACCTGCATATCCCTTCTCTCCATCTTCTCCCTCTCCTCTCCTCCATCTCCCTATCCCTCTCCTCTCCTAGTGACATTGACACCTACTAAATCTGTCAGCTCTGTGTGTGTGTGTGTGTGTGTGTGTGTGTGTGTGTGTGTGTGTGTGTGTGTGTGTGTGTGTGTGTGTGTGTGTGTGTGTGTGTGTGTGTGTGTGTGTGTGTGTGTGTGTGTGTGTGTGTGTGTGTGTGTGTGTGTGTGTGTGTGTGTGTGTGTGTGTGTGTGTAGAGGCCCTACTTGACACTGGGATCACTGCGGGACCAGGTGATCTACCCCGACACTGTCCAGGACCAGAGGAGGAAAGGGATTTCAGACCAGGTGACCTGTCTGCCAATCTGTCTGTGTTTTTGCCTGTCTGAATGCCTGTCTGTCTGAATGCCTGTCTCCCTGTACGTGATGTATGTGAGTATACCCTGTGCAGTGTGTGTAACGACCTGTGCTGTGTGTGTGTGTGTACCAGGTGTTGAAGGAGTACCTGGATAACGTGCAGCTGGGCCACATCCTGGATAGAGAGGCCAGCTGGGACTCAGTCCAGGACTGGATGGACGTGCTCAGTGGAGGAGAGAAGCAGAGGATGGCTGTAAGTGTACGGGGGGGAGGGGGGGTGTGTGGGGGGGTGTGTGTGTTGTTCTCTGTGGCGTATTCTATCTTGCTACTGAGTGTGTAGTGAATAAATGTGTTGTTGTTTACCTGCAGTAGTAATGTGTTGTTGTTTACCTGCAGTAGTAATGTGTTGTTGTTTACCTGCAGTAGTAATGTGTTGTTGTTTACCTGCAGTAGTAATGTGTTGTTGTTTACCTGCAGTAGTAATGTGTTGTTGTTTACCTGCAGTAGTAATGTGTTGTTGTTTACTGTGCAGATGGCCAGGCTGTTCTACCACAAGCCCCAGTTTGCCATCCTGGATGAATGCACCAGCGCTGTCAGCGTGGATGTAGAGGACTACATATACAGCCACTGTAGGAAGGTACAGTACACACACACACACACGGCCTCATGCACACACACACACACATACACACACACACACACACGGCCTCATGCACACACACACACACACACACGGCCTCATGCACACACACACACACACACACGGCCTCATGCACACACACACATACACACACACACACACACAAAGTATTTGTAGGATGATGTCAACAGTCACAGTCGTCTAGATAACTGACCCTAGCCTGACCTCTCATAGAAGTGCACCTAACCCATCCTAACACCTCACCTGTCTGATGTGCTCCTGTTCTCTAACCCATCCTAACACCTCACCTGTCTGATGTGCTCCTGTTCTCTAACCCATCCTAACACCTCACCTGTCTGATGTCCTCCTGTTCTCTGGCCCAGGTGGGGATCACACTCTTCACCGTGTCACACAGGAAGTCCTTATGGAAGCACCACGAGGTAGGAACATCTACTTCCTGTCTCCTACTTCCTGTCTCCTTCTTGAGGCAGGTGTTGCCAGATGTTTCGCATGACAGATCTACTTCCTGTTCATCACACCAGGAGCTAGGAGTAATGATAGCTGCAGTTTGATTGGCCAATTTCTACTGGGATACAGGTTTGCTTTGAGGCCTTTGACAGAAAGTAATGTTTGTAACTTCCTGTCCCCAGTTCTATCTGCACATGGATGGGCGGGGCCACTACGAGTTCAGACCCATCACCAAGGAGACGGTGGAGTTCGGATCCTAACGACCGTTGTCCAGCACCTCATCACACATACTGTAGAGAAGGGGGGGGGAGGTGTAGAGAGAGAGAGAGGTGTCTGAATGTTACTGTATTACAGCTTCCACTGCACAGTCAGATCTGCCAATCAGAACCCTCCTAACAAGGTACCGTAGACAGACCTTCCAATCAGAGCCCTCCTAACAAGTTGGACTGTAGAGCCACTGTGTGATGACTGGTTTAACCTCCGGGGGGGCACCTCTCCTGTTGCTCAGATCATTCCCCCAGACCTGTGCCATTAAACCTACATGCCTGGCTTCTTTGCCTTGGTCCTTAGCCTAGCATCCGAGCCTTGATCCCTAGCCTAGCATCCTAGCGTAACATCCTAGCCTAGCCTCCTAGCCTAGCTTCCTAGCAGTTTCTCCTAGCCTGGCTTCCTAGCCTAGCCTGGCTTCCTAGCCTAGCCTGGCTTCCTAGCCTAGCCTAGCCTCCTAGCCTAGCTTCCTAGCCTCCTAGCCTAGCTTCCTAGCCTAGCCTCCTAGCCTCATAGCCTAGCTTCCTAGTCTAGCTTCCTAGCCTCCTAGCCTAGCTTCCTAGTCTCACACGAATCAGACTGCAATGTGGTCTCTCTTTGCCATGTTGGCCTCTGATTGGCTGACCTACCACCTGTTAAGTCGAGCTAGGGGTCAAGGGTTGGAGGTCACCAGGGTCAAGAAGGAACCAGCTCACCTGTGTCATAGAGGATGTTGTGTATGTATGTGTGTGTGTATGTGCGTGTGTGTGTGTGAGAATGCGTGTGTATTTAAACAGATACTGTGCTGAGAAGCTAGCATTACCTCCCATGTTGTGCCTACAACAGGGTTTCTATGGTTACATAAAAGAGTCAGTTCTGATATCAACAAGATAAATGATGTCATCTTTAACTTTAGCCTAAACCGTGTTAATGACTGACACCACCCTGAAGTGCGTTCTGCATTGCTACATTAATTTACTGCACTAAGAAACAACCTATGAACTCACTGTATAATGTTTAGTCTGGATTACAACACAGTCCAGACAGTTTGGATTATATGAGGTACTTGTAAGTACATATGGACTTTCCTACAGTGAACATGGCCAGTTGCTGCCACAGTGAACTGCACAGTGTGTCATCTTTTTAAACTGTCCTGTTAGACTTGTAATGTGTTCCTGTACTGGAGGCTGATGATGATGTGAATGGTTGTTACCATGGTGAAGTTGAATGGCTGTAAAATGAACAATAGGTTTATATTCATTTAGTTGATTTAATATATTTCTTGAAAACAACCTGTGGTCTCGGTCTCTTCTGGTTGTCACGGTGACCTGGGAGAACAGTGTGTTGTCACGGTGACCTGGGAGAACAGTGTGTTGTCACGGTGACCTGGGAGAACAGTGTGTTGTCACGGTGACCTGGGAGAACAGTGTGTTGTCATGGTGACCTGGGAGAACAGTGTGTTGGTGTCAGAAGACAGAAGAAGGAAACAGACCTGTGAATTTTGATGCTTTTATTTTAATTGATGCTTTTTACTTTTTACTACGCTGAAAGAAAAAAAAAAGGAAAAAAAAACCTTGGTGCTCAGATTTCACTTTCGTCCAATCCAGTCATCGCGGTTTCAGTATCGGCCCATAGTTTTCATTTTGGTGCATCACTACTCAGAAGTTAAGATATCAAAAATATCATAGCAAAGCAGGAGCACATTCTTCTATTAGATCATACAGTTAATACACCAATTGTAACACTTATATTTGTTTTACTGATTCACCAACATTTTATTGTTTTTATTGACAATATGCACTAAGAAATAGATTAACAGCTATATTTCCTTTAAGCAATTAGTAAAAATAGTAACAAAATATGACTTTAAAAATATAATAATAATTTATAAAATTATTTGCCACAATTAATTATTTGGATTGTGTGTGGTGTGGTTTGGGAGTGTCTCATTCACTTCTTGGGGGGCAGCACAGACCATCGGTCCATCCGGAACACAAAACACCAGGCTCTTCCTCAGGGTGAAGCTGGTCTCAGACACCTGCTTTACAAGGACGGTTTTCTTCCACAGCAGCTGCCTTGCCTTGGTCCCCCCCCCCCCGACGCAATCAGGACGCGCGATATGCACCTTTCTCTACCAGAAATGACCATTGACAGTCCCGGACCTTCCGGGAGACTTGGGATGTCTGCTAAAGGTACAAAGTCTAATACTAATACTATGGGGCTAAAATATGTATTAAAAAAAAGGTAGCCAAAGGTAGTGGCAAGGTGTCATTGTGCATATAAAGTGTGTCAGTGGGAGTCCTGTGCCTTGTTGATGAGGACAGCTGCAGACGGAAAGAAACTGTTCTTGTGGCGTGAGGTTTTGGTCCTGATGGACCGCAGCCTCCTGCCGGAGGGGAGTGGCTGGAACAGTGTGTGTCCAGGGTGGGAGGAGTTGACCACAATCTTCCATGCACGCCTCAGGGCAGATTGCAACCAATTTACGTTACATTTACATGTAAGTTCACCTTGCAGAAACCAGTTTACCACTTCACAACATTTCACTCACAGACTAACCATTACTGAACTACTGACACTCATGTCTCATTTTATTCATTTATTTCATGTATTTAATATGACTTTTTTGTTACCATGCAACACAGCATGCGGTTTCCCTTCGTTAGTTGCAACCTTGAACTCTTAAAAGAGGGTTCATCCGGGATATTATGTCAACGGTTGTAACATTCATGTGCTGGTTGAGTTAAGGTTTTGGTGGTCATTTTAATTTTCCTTCTTATAAGGCCTTTCACAAACCACACTTTTTAATACATACATAAGCACAGGTTTATTGTCACTCACATAACACATGTACTTCCCTAGACTGGCCCCTAGATGGCGACAACACTTCATTAATTTAAAGGGCTTCAAGATGGAAAGACGCAGTCCCATTAAACTGCATGTTTTCCTGTGAACACTAATTCTAACTAAAGGAAAATGTATAACAACCTTCTCTTTCTCCCCCTACTTTCAGGTTTTGCATCCCAGGCCAGCCCAGACGGGTGGAGCTCACACCCTTAATGGTCATATCATTAATAACTCCGTCCAAGTGGGCCACCCTAGGGTGTAAAACAGTGATCCCTTAAACGTTGTTGGAGCCCCTCCCAGGAGGGGGCGGGGGCTTGAAGTCAGGGGGAGGCTCTGAGTCGTCCTGGATGTCTTCTGCCATTGGCTGTATTTGTTAGGAGGAGGAGATAGGAGTTGATTGACAGGTCTGTGAAGCCTCCTCATTGGTTCTTCTTGCTGTTAATTGGAAGTAGACAACGTAGGTTGTGTGTGTGGGTGAGTTGTAAGTGCTATTGAGCACGTGTGTATGAGAGAATATGAGTGAATTTGTGTGGAAGTGTGTCTGGTTCTGTGTGTGTGTGCGGGGATCTGAGTATGTGTGTAAGTGTGTGTGGATCTGAGTGTGTGTGTAAGTGTGTGTGGATCTGAGTGTGTGTCTGGTTGTGTGTGTGTATGTATGTGTGTGTGGGGATCTGAGTGTGTGTGTAAGTGTGTGTGCTTCAGTCTCACCTCTGGGCTGACTGGAGGGTGTGGTCGGGGCAGAGGCAGTCAGGCAGGTCAGGAGAGGGGTGGAGCTGAAGGTGGAGGCTGTCTTCAAGGCTGCCTGGTAGCTCTTATACAGGACCGCCCCGTACTATAAAACAATTACACACACCAAGCTCTACTGCAGGGGACAAACCTAACATGCTGCTTCACTATTCAGGAGTGGGTAAACAACAGACTATTTACAGACTGCAAAAATGTTTATATGTGTCTGTGTGTGTGCGCTTGTATGTGTCTATGTGAGTGTGAACAGGTCACGCCTGCTCCTGATTGGGTAGTTCAGTGTGTCAGGTGACCTTGGCGACCCGGATGGAGGCGACCCAGAGCAGCAGACTGGGCTCGTCCTCACAACACAGGAAGCGCACGTACCGGGACTCCCTCTGAATCCTGGGGTGCTGCGGGGGTCAGAGGTCAGGGGTCAGCATGGCCAGGGGAAGGGGCGGGGCCAGGGGAAGGGGCGGGGCCTGGGACTGTCACACTCACAGGTCACTGAGACAACCCAAGATATTTACTGACCCCTTAAAAATATACATACATACTGTATATATAATATTTATATTATTATGATATTATATTTATAAACTATATATAATGTATACTATAAATAATGTACTTTGTAATATTATATTATACAATAGCATCTCAATTTTTTTTATAATACATTGGAACAGGTAAGCCTCTTACAGGTCCATCACTGATATAGCTTATTTTTAAATGTATATATTTACAGGGGCAAATTAAATATAGTTCCATATTTGGTGAAGTCGCCCCACACAGGGATGGTTGTAAGATGTACACGATCTCCGCCCTCCATGTAAGAACCACACTAGTTCTGCTTCCTGTGAAAGCATCTTTCACACCTCACTTCCTGTGAAAGCATCTTTCACACCTCACTTCCTGTGAAAGCATCTTTCACACCTCACTTCCTGTCCCGCTGCCCCACAGAGCATATTTCTACACTGTGTTAATTTAGCACTTTCATACACAGTGGTGGAGTCTGTGCTTACCAGGTAGCAAGCTAACCACACCTCAGATACCAGGCTTCTATTTCAGAAGCTCTCTACTCTGTCTCTGTCTATAGCTGCATATACATAGCTAGAGGAATAGATATATAGAGGCTGTGTGCACATACAAGAATATGTTACTTTCACACCCTGAGGAAGTTTCAAGCCTCACAATGTCTGTCTGTCTGTGCCTGCCTGCCTGCCTGTCTCCCTGTTTTTCTGTCTGCCTGCCTGTCTCCCTGTTTTTCTGTCTCTCTCTCTTTCTCTCTCTGTGTCTGCCTGTCTCTGTCTGTCTGTCTGTCACCTTCAGTATGAAGCAGTGGTCTGTTGGAGCTTTGAGTCTCTGTCTGTAGTCTGAGGTGGTGTAGATGTTGACTTGGTTAAACTGGAGGAGGCAAGCCAGGTCCATGGATGTCTGCGCAGTAAACACAATCAAAACAACAACAAACAAACAAACACACCTCAGATTAGGAGCCAATCAACAGACTAGGTTAGCAGACACACTTCCTGGTTTTCTATACTACTTCCTGTCTGCTAGTGTAGTACTTCCGGTTCACCTTGGTCTTTCCCTTAGGAACATAGTATATCCCGGAAGGGCGTAACAGGAAGTAGCGTAGTTTCCATGACTTTTTGCCATCCTCCTTCAGGAAGAGGGGGCCCTCCAGGTCTGGAACCCTCACTGGCCCTTCCTCGAAGTTCTCCTGGAGACACACACACACACACACACAGGGAAGGTTCGTTAGATGAAAAAGTAGTTTTTAGTATCGTATATACATGTCTGTTTTGTCTATGTATCTGTCTATCTAGCAGATTAAATGACAAATGATAAGTAAACAATAGTATACGTATATGATTATCTCTCTCTCTGTGTGTGTGATGTGTGTTAGCAGAGTGTCACCTTCAGCAGGATGTCCTTCTGCCTCTTACTGTTGTCATTCAGGACTTGGTTGCTCTTTCTCCATTGATAAAACACCTGGAAGAGATCTGCACTGTCACGTGCTTCCTGGAAGTTCTCTTCACCGCTCCTCCTATCTCCTCTCCCCTCTTCCTCATCTCTCCTCCTCTCCTCTCCCCTCCTCCCCTCTTCTTCCCCTCCTCCTCTCCCCACCTGTGGTTGTGTGAAGATGGAGTACTTGCTGGTTCTCCTGAGGAAGCTGAGGGTGTTACTGCTGTTTCGTGTCCAGGAACAGAGAGCTTCCACCAGCTTCTCATGGTCCTCGAAGCCCCGCTCTAGAACGAGACAGGAACAACCGCTTGACACTCATCCATGTGTGTGTGTGTCTAAACGTGTGTGTGTCTAAACGTGTGTGTGTCTAAACGTGTGTTGACGTGCGTGTGTGTCTGTGTGTGTGTGTGTGTGTGTGTGTGTCTACACGTGTGTGTGTCTAAACGTGTGTTGACGTGCGTGTCTGTGTGTGTGTGTGTGTGTCTAAACGTGTGTTGACGTGCGTGTGTGTGTGTGTCTACACGTGTGTGTGTCTAAACGTGTGTTGACGTGCGTGTCTGTGTGTGTGTGTCTGTGTGTGTGTGTGTGTGTGTGTCTCACCCGCCTGCAGCTCAGGGTTGGTCTCACACAGACTCCAGTCCAGGCTGTGGTCACAGTGCGTCTTCTCAAACAGGTTGTCTAGAACGTGTCTCACTGTCTGGCGCTCGTCCACCATCAGCGTCTTAGAGCTGCCATCCTCCAGGAACACCCTCACCACCAGCTGGACGCACACACACACACACATGCAGACAAACACACACACAAACACACATGCAGACACACACACAGACACACACACACAAACACACATGCAGACACACAGACACACACACAAACACATGCAGACAAACACACCAGCAGACAAACACACGCGGTTTCAGAGATTCTAATGTTTCAGGGAACCATTGTAGCTCTTAATTTGTTCAAACTCTCTCTTTCCTTCTAGCTTTCTCATCTCTCTCTCATCTCTCTCTCACCTTCCTGATCTTGGCCTGCTGGATCTTCTGCAGAGCCAGCTTGATCTTGTCAGCTTTGGCCTGGGCCTCTTGCTCTGCCTGGTAGAAGAGGTAACAGATAGGATTAACGGATGAATTAATGGATTTATAAAACAAAAGGAGTGCGAACAGTACCTCTGAAAAGAGGACTTGTCCTGGTCCCGTTCCTGGTCCTGGTTCTAATCCAGGTTCTGGTCCTGGGGAGGTGTTTGAGGGAGGCGGCGGGGGAGGAGGTAGAGCCCCCCACTGGCTGACCTCCCGCCCGGTCATCCCCCCTGCGGAGGGCCTCCCCTTGGACGACCCCAGCTCTGACCCCAGGTCAGCCATCAGAGCATCCAGATCACGGTCCTCCAACTGCTGCAGAGACTCTGCCACAGAGGATCATGGGAATTCAAAATGGTGGGGACTAAGGGACAGTTTCCTACAGACTAGACTTACGCTCTCCTGCTCCTGGAGAGATACCCTCCTGTGGGTTCATGGTCCTTAACTGAACCTTGAACCCTGAACTCTAAACCTTCAGCCTCTTTCTCACCATTCAGGTCAGAGAAGCCGATGGAGCTGATGACATCTCTGGAGATGACCTCTGACCCCATACTCTGAGAGGACGGAGAGAGGGACAGAGGGGTGGAGAATGAGAGAAGGAGATTTGAAGGTTTGAACTAAGAATAAAACCTTGGTTCTAGGTAAGTCTTGCGTCTATGTAATTCAAGCATTGGCAGAAATGGTGGATGTTTGAAACAATCTGAACATTGTCGTCTGACTTTCTCAGAAGGGAACTAATTCTAGGCTCCAACCACTGAACTAATTCAGTGGTTGGAGCATTTGACTGCAGATTGAAAGGGTACAGGTTCAAATCACCCTCATCAAGACTGTCTGTGGCTGTACTCCTGAAACAGGCATGATGGGATCTGTAGTTTGAGATGAGCCCACGCTTAAACGACTGAAGCATGATGGGATCTGTAGTTAAATACATTCCTACATTCCTACAAATCCTGGGAGATGCAGTTGAGAGATGGTCTTGATGACTAAAGCATCATGGGACATGTAGTCTCTACTCACCTGAGTGAGGAGGTCCATCTCCCCCAGCAGGTCAGTGAAGATAGTGTCCACGTCTTCCATCTGGACACAAGCAGGTAGACTTCAGATACACACATGACTTCAGATACACACATGCTCGACACATCAACACACACACAGCATGATCTACACATCAACACACACACAGCATGCTCTACACATCAACACACACACAGCATGATCTACACATCAACACACACACAGCATGCTCTACACATCAACACACACACAGCATGATCTACACATCAACACACACACAGCATGATCTACACATCAACACACACACAGCATGATCTACACATCAACACACACACAGCATGATCTACACATCAACACACACACAGCATGCTCTACACATCAACACACACACAGCATGATCTACACATCAACACACACACAGCATGATCTACACATCAACACACACACAGCATGATCTACACATCAACACACACACAGCATGATCTACAGGGTGTGTGTGTGGTGTGTGTTGGTAGCAGGGCGTGTGTGTGGTGTGTGTGTTGGTATCAGGGTGTGTGTGTGTGTGGCCTGGTCAGAACAGTCGTACAGAGCTGTTCCATGTGGGCCAGATGTGGCAGTCTGACCCTCCAAATCCATCAACACCGACCGTGTTGTGATTAACCACCTGAATAATGACCTGTCACGAGCTCCCTCTCTCTCTCTCTCTCTCTCTCTCTCTCTCTCTCTCTTTCACTCTTTCTTTCTCCTCCCCCTTTCAATCTCCCTCTCATCCCCCTCCCCCCTCCTCCTTCTCTCTCTTGTTTGTATGCAGTTGTAAGCAGGTCGTCCTCTCCGGGCAGGGAGGCAATGGGGAGGCAGTGGGGAGGCAGGGGAGGCAGGAAGGCTACAGGGAGGCAGGGGAGGCAGGAAGGCTACAGGGAAGGCAGGGGAGGCAGGAAGGCTGCAGGGGAGGCAGTGGGGAGGCAGGGGAGGCAGGGGAGGCAGGAAGGCTGCAGGGGAGGCAGGATGAGTTCCATCTGGAAGTGAAAATGTTGCTGCGGTGTTTCACTACTGTCCAGCTCACACTGTTCTGTCTTCATGAACACAACACTGTCTCTGGAGGGCTCTCTCCCTCTCTCTCTCTACCTCTCTCCCTCTCTCTCTCTACCTCTCTCCCTCTCTCTCTCTCCGTCTCTCTCTCTACCTCTCTCTACTTCTACCTCTCTCTCTCTCTCTCTCTCTCATCTGGTCTCTACTGTCCCTCACCCCCACACGCTCACACACACCTTTAACAGAGACAGACAGGCAGACAGGCAGGCAGACAGGCAGTCTGGCAGGCAGACAGGCAGTCTGGCAGGCAGACAGGCAGTCTGGCAGGCAGACAAGCAGGCAGGCAGACAGACTAACCCTACTCCGGTGAGTAGATTAATACTGTGGTTTTGCTGTTGTCACAGTAACACCGTCGTGTGCTGCGTGAAGCTGTTGACAGACAGACACAGCAGACAGACAAACACAGCAGACAGACAGACAGACACAGCAGACAGACAGACACAGCAGACAGACAGACACAGCAGACAGACAGACACAGCAGACAGACAGACACAGCAGACAGACAGACACAGCAGACAGACAGACACAGCAGACAGACAGACAGACACAGCAGACAGACAGACACAGCAGACAGACAGACACAGCAGACAGACACAGCAGACAGACACTGCAGACAGACAGACACAGCAGACAGACAGACACAGCAGACAGACAGACAGACACAGCAGACAGACAGACACTGCAGACAGACAGACACAGCAGACAGACAGACAGACACTGCAGACAGACAGACACTGCAGACAGACAGACACTGCAAACAGACAGACACAGCAGATAGACAGACAGGGTCTGCTCTCTCACACACACTGTAGTACTTACCACTGCTGTAATCCCAATCAACAGTCTAATAGAGAGTTCTGCAAGTGTGTGGGTGTGTGTGTGTGTGTGTCTTGGTCCAGTGCACCTTGCTCTCCTGTCGTTGGACAGGCAATGAGCAGAATGAGCTCTGCTCTCTGCTCATTGGGCTGGACTTCTTGTTCTAGGAGGAAGTCGATACACAGTTTACTGTTTAAACTGAGTGTGTGTTGTGTTAGTGTGTGCTTGTCTTTTGCGTGGGTAGTCTGTCTGTATGATTGTGTGTGTTGTGGTGTGTGTGGTCTAAGAGTGTGACATGAACTGAAGTACAAATAACTTCCCAGAAGCAAGGAGGGCTGAGCAGAGGGGGGGGGGGGGGGGGGGGGAAGGAGAGGGGGTGAGGAGAGGAGAAGAGGGGAGAAGAAAGGAGGAGGAGGAAAGGGAGAGGAGGGGGAGAAGGGGTGAGGAGGAGGTATTGGTAATGAAAGTGTACATTAAATAAGGCTGGTCTGGAGTTATACTGGTTTTATGATTCAAATATGTGGGTTCCTCTCTTGAAAGAGGCGGGAAGATCAAAGCCGCCCACCCCTCGGATCTGAAGCAGGCGTCACGGATTTCATTTACGTTTGTCTCGTTAAAACTCCACATGCCTCAGAGAGAAAAAAAAACGATATGTAATTTAAACTGCCTTTAAACGTTAATTCTCTCTAGTTTACTCTGGTTTAAAATGAGGATTACTGCCTGATCCACCAGAGAGGCGTTTTATCGCGGCGCGTTTTTACGCATGAATGGAACATGATGTTAGACCGCTGGACACGTCTGGTCACCAGAAACCTGGAAGAGTTTCCAGACTGTTCTATTTCTAGCGGAGACCCCCTCTCTCCTCCTCCTCCTCATCCATCTCTCTCTGTCTCTCTCTCTCTCTTCCTCTCTCTCTCCCTGTGTCTCTCTGTCTCTCACTCATCCATCTCTCTCTGTCTCCCTCTCTCCTTTACCTCCCTTCCACCCTCTCTCCCTCTCTGCTCTTTCGACCCCTCTCCTCTTTTTTTTCTCTCTCTCCCTCTTCTTTCATTCTGACCAAATTGATTCCTCTCCCCAGGGGGCAATTCACATCCCGCCACAAGCCAGCCAGATCTAAACATTAAAACTCACATAGATCAAAAATATGCTAAACATCCACCGTATGTAACATGGCGTCGGTGGAATAGCTCATGACTCGACTCTGTGGCATGTCCGGGAGAGCTACGGGTTAATTCTAGACCACGGGGGAAACCTGGAGCCAATTAAGCCGCTGGAATGCCACATGTGGACCAATCTCGACATCGGAACAGAGGCGAGCAGTAACCGTGGGCACGAGAGGAGCACGGGCAACTGTTTGAACGGTTTCACTCGCTCAGCGAAGAGGCCTTGAGATAATCTGTTAATTGTTTTCTTTAACGGTAAAAAGAAGAAAGACTGATCGAGACTCTCAGCGGACGGGTTTTAGAGTGGCTTGAGGATGCGTAAAACGGATGTGTCGTGGGTCTAAATTCTCGAACATTGGATGAGTGTACCTACACAGTATATCTGACTCCACGGTCTTTACAAAACATGTCTGTGGTGACTGTTGCGTTTATGTTGGGTTTCACAACGACGCTTTTCAGCGGGGTTGGAGGGCAGCTGGAGATATGCCGCGGATCTCACTGCTTCCCGTCCGACGACTGGAGCACAGCGTGCGTGGGAGCGCGCTGCCAGGGGCGCAGGGAAGCGGTGCCGAGACAGTCCACACCCGACGTCCACGGGAGACACTCTCCTGGACGAGTCCGTCCCGTTTACCTGGACGCTCACGCGAGGAATCAACGGCAAAGTGCGGCCGTGCCGTACACCGTCATTCACCCGGGCACGGCGGCAGACACGGCGGCAGGGACGGCGGCAGGCACGGCGGCGGGTGGAACCAAGAGACTCAACCCCAGAACCGTCACCGCTGAGGTGTTCCACCCGGGATGCAGAGGGGGAACCTGCGAGGACCCTGCCCCAGCAGGGAGGGAGCGGCCGTCCCCGGTCCACGTGACGGACAGAGCGGCGCAGTTTCTGGGTGAATTCCCGGAGCTGGCGCCGGAGCGTGGAGCATCGCCGGAGCGTGGAGCGTCGCCGCTGGGGATACAGCTGACATGTGACATCAAGCCAGGTGATGTCAGATCCGCCCAACATTTAGAGGGGTCTTGTCAGG
The DNA here is from genome assembly GCA_023658055.1 of Thaleichthys pacificus. Classification (NCBI taxonomy): domain Eukaryota; kingdom Metazoa; phylum Chordata; class Actinopteri; order Osmeriformes; family Osmeridae; genus Thaleichthys; species Thaleichthys pacificus. The sequence continues at coordinate 1,116,769 of CM042854.1, forward strand.
GTGTAGACTGTCTAAGTAACTATGGGAACTTTCTATAATTGTTTGTACTTAAATATGTACGTCTGCCCAACATACCTCCTCTCTCCTCTCCCCTCCCCCCCCTCCCTTCCCCTCCCTCCTCTCCTCTCTCCTCTCCTCCCCACCCCTCCCCCCCCTCTCCCCGCTCCTCACCGCCCCGCCTCTCCCCGCCCCTCCTCTCCCCTCCTCCCCCAGGTTCTAACGAGGCGTCGTCAGAGGATGCGTTGGTTCTGCAGCTGAGGCTGTCCCAGGATCAGGAGCAGCTTCTGGGCTCCCTGCGCAGCCAGCAGGAGGACATGCACCAGCTGCAGCAGCACCTCAGCCACCAGCAGGGGGCGCTGCTCAGCCAGCAGAAGGACATCCTGGAGCAACAGGACCGCATGTTCCAGCAGATGACCCAGGTCTGGAAGAGGGGGGATGAGAGGGCTGGGGAGGAGAGAGGAGGGGCTAGGGAGGAGGGTCTGGGGGGGTCTGGGGGAGGAGAGAGGAGGGGCTGGGGAGGAGAGAGGAGGGGCTGGGGGGGAGAGAGGAGGGGCTGGGGAGGAGAGAGGAGGGGCTGGTGGACAAGAAGCGAGATGGGAGGGGGGAAGGGGATTGGAAACCCAGTCCTGATGCCCCCCCCCCCCCCCCCCCCCCCTGTTGCCCCCAGGTGAAGGAGCAGTACACACAGCTGCTGGAGAGCGTTAAGCAGCTGAACTTCCTCAGCCTGCAGGGGGAGCTAGAGAGCCAGCTGGACTCCATGAGGACCCAGGCTACAGCACGCCACACACAGCAGGGCTACGCTGCTCACCAGGTACCACACACACACACCAGGTACCACACACACACACCAGGTACACACACACACACACCAGGTACCACACACACACACCAGGTACCACACACACACACACACCAGGTACTACACACACACACACACCAGGTACACACACACACACACACACACACAGCAGGGCTACGCTACTCACCAGGTACCACACACACACACCAGGTACCACACACACACACACACCAGGTACTACACACACACACACACCAGGTACACACACACACACACACACACAGCAGGGCTACGCTGCTCACCAGGTACCACACACACACACCAGGTACCACACACACACACCAGGTACCACACACACACACCAGGTACACACACACACACACCAGGTACCACACACACACACCAGGTACCACACACACACACACACCAGGTACTACACACACACACACACCAGGTACACACACACACACACACACACAGCAGGGCTACGCTACTCACCAGGTACCACACACACACCAGGTACCACACACACACACACACCAGGTACCACACACACACGTCCTAACCCCCTCCGTGTGTGGTGTGTGAGGTGGACATGCAGGCCAGTGTGATGGAGGTGGGGCGCCCCCTGCAGGGCTGTGGAGGCTGTGCGGAGGAGCAGTTCTGCAGCGTCTCCACCGGAGGGCCTCGCTGTGAGAGCTGCACCATCTGCCCCCCTGGGTTCTTCCTGGTGTCCCACTGCAGCAGCCACACCGACAGGGTCTGCCAGGTACGAGGAGCGCACAGTCAGGGTCTGCCAGGTACGAGGAGCGCACAGTCAGGGTCTGCCAGGTACGAGGAGCGCACAGTCAGGGTCTGCCAGGTACGAGGAGCGCATAGTGGAGGGGGGTGTGTGTGAGTGTGAGTGAGTGAGTGAGTCCAGTAGAGTATAATAGAGTCCAGTGTGCAGACGTGTCCTCTGCTGTGTTACAGGACAGAGACGAGTGTCTGGAGATGTCCAGTCTGTGTGGGGACCAGCTCAAGTGCCTCAACACTCCAGGTGAGGATCAGGACTCCTGGAACAAACAAGCACTTCCTGTTTCCTGCTTCCTTCCTGTGACGTTTCACTTGTGCTCTCCTTCTCTCCTCTCGTCTCCTCTCCTCTCGTCTCCTCCCCTCAGGTGGATTTCGATGCCAGGGCATGTCTGAGAGGGAGGGCGGGGCCGGCATGTGTGGCCACGCCTACTTCTACAGCGCTGAGATGGAAGAGTGCCAGGCATGTTCTGACTGTGAGGGCCAACCCCCCTCCACGCCCTGCTCCTCCACCTCCGACACCATCTGCCCCTCCTCCCCCCCCTCCTCATCCTCCTCCACCTCCTCCTCGTCCTCCTCCTCCTCCTCCTCGTCCTCCTCCTCCACCTCCTCCTCCCACTCAGAGGCCAAACTGTCCCTGTCCTGGTCCGGAGACGTGACCCTCCCCTCCTCCTCCGCCCAGGGCTCGGGCCAGTCCTTCCCCATGATGAGGCTCCAGATCCTGGGTCGGGGTCCTGGGGGCTCTGGGGGCTCTGGAGGGGTGGTGAGAGCAGAGCAGGGAGGCCTGGTGTTCATGCAGCACGGCCTGGTCTGGCTGGACGGGAACCTGGCCATCAGCCACGGCTGTCGGAGCTTCGTCCAGCTCTGTGTCCGCCTCAACGCCAGCGAGGGGGTCGAAGGTCGCGACCTCAGCGGGGTCAGGCTGGAGCAGAGGGAGGGGCGGGGCCTCCAGAGCGCCAGCATGAGCGCCGTGGCTGAGGTGGCGCCCGGTCACGTCCTCTCTCTCCTCCTTCGCAGCGCCAGCCATCACTGTAACCATAGCAGCGACGGGCTCCGCCTCCACGACCCCTCCGCGACCCCGCTCAGCCTCCTCTGGCTGTCGCACGACACGGGCGCCGTCGCCATGACGGCGCAGGCCACGGCGTCCGCGCACTACCACACCAGCTACCGGCCGACCTTCCAGGGCACGGTGACCTCCGACCCCTACGTGGTGGCGTTGACCCACGACGGGCGTGGCGTGCGGTTCGCCGAGGCTGGGAGCGTGAGGTTCGTGTTCCGCCAGGCGCTCTACTCCATGGGCGCGGCCTGCGTGAGCGAGGGCTTCCAGGTGCTCGCCTACCTCAACCGCAACGGCACCGGGGTGGAGCTGGGCCGCGCCTTCCGGCCTGGCGTCCACTACCGGGACACGTCCGTCACCCTGGCCGCCGCCGCCGCCGTCGCCCCGGGAGACACGCTGGCGTTCGAGGTGCTGGCGCCGGCGCAGTGCAACGTCCGCTACTTCGGCGACGAGACGGGAATCAGCGCGGTCGGTCTGCTCTGGGTCCCCGCCGCGCTCTCCGCCACGCTCCACGCCTCCCTGGCCCCCGCCACCCTGCCCTCCGGCGCCGTGCGCAATAAGCCCCTCCTCTTCCGCCAGACGAGCCAACCGGTGGGCCAGGTGGCGTTGGTGGGCGGGGAGGAAGAGGGGGGGAGGGACTTCCTGTTCCGGGAGCGTGGGACGGCCAGCGTGTCTCTGGAGCTGAGGTTGATCCACTCCTGCAGCCTGGTGAGGGTGACACTGCTGGGGAGGGGGCCCGGGGGGCCCAGGGGGGCCGGGGGGGGCAAGCCCGTGCCCCTGGGGCAGCAGGTGGGGGGGCAGATGGCGGAGGGCAGCCGCTGGGCCAGCCTGGCGCTGAGAGCCTCGGTCCCGGTGCAGAACGGCACGGCCGTGTTCTTCACGCTGGACTGCGTACGAGGACGAGTCAACCAGATCAGCCACCAGGAGGGGAGCGGGGCGGCGGTGATGTGGGTGGCAGGGTGAGGGGATGGGGGGGGGGGCAGGGTGAGGGGAGGGGGGGAGAGGGGGGGAGGATCTTCTCACTCTCACCCCTCTCTCCCCCTCTCTCCCCCTGTCTCTCCTGTGTTAGAGCCCTGGTTGGACTGTATGATAAACTGTATCGATTCTCTGCTCCTCAATGTAGCATATTTGTGTAGCAAACAAAAGTGTATAAACCTTTTTATTGAGCTTATTAAATGATGTTAGAAACTCTATTGCTTAATAACTACACAACTTGACAATGCATTTACTGCTAAAATAACTCAATAAGTTAACGACTAGTTTACATATTCCTTCAATTGAGTTTTTTAATTTGTAAATGTGAAATGTTCAATGTTGTACTGTGTAAAAACCTAATTATCAGGATGATAAACTAGTGGTTATACTCCTGAACTGAACCCTCTGAACTGAAATATTTGATTGTTAAAAGTGTTTCCCAGAACATGCCGTCCCTCTGATCGAGCCAGTTGAAAGTCACCACAGTTTTATAGACGACTTTTACAGATGATCCTTGTTGTGACATGTAGCGTGGTGTTTTCATAGGACCAGCCTGGTGCCTCTCCGGGGGCATGTGGAACACGTTAGACCCCGGGGCTGAGGAAGGGGGTTCTGCGTTCTTCGTTTAATGATACTTGTCAGAACCACCCAGAGATGGGGGAGGGAGGAGAGGGGGAGGGAGGGGAGGAGGAGAGGGGAGGGAGGAGGGAGGGGGAGGAGGGGGGTAGAAGTTGGTTTGATTCCGGCCCGAGACATTTCCTGAATGTCCTCCTCTCTCTCTTTCTCTCCCCCCCTCTCTCTCCCTCCCTCCCTCTCTTTCTCTCTCTCTCCCTGCTTTCCTGTCTCTCCTCTCTCAAAGTAAAAAAAGAGAGACCAGAGAGAGACCAGATAGCACAGAGAGGAGAGATCTCCTTATGGACCGAATCTAACCCAGGTGTGTGTGAGACAGACAGATGGTTCTCATCACAGATCAAACACACACACACACATCCAGACTCCTGTCTTTTACATCCCTGTTCCAGTACACAGATGGTGGAGATAACAGAGGAACAGTTAAGACTGAGTCCTGCTCCAACACTTCCTTCTGCGCCTCACCGTCTCTACTGGGAGTCAGATGGCTGAGTGGTGAGGGAATCGGGCTAGTAATCAGAAGGTTGCTAGTTCGATTCCTGGCTATGCCAACCAAATGACGTTGTGCCCTTTACTTACTGTAAGTCGCTCTGGATAAGAGCGTCTGCTAAATGACTAAATGTAAATGTACTCAGGCTTGACAAGAGAAGCACAGACCATCGAATCCAATCTAAATCAGATTGTAAATTGGTTATCTCTTTTTACAAGCAGTGTCAGAGGGCTTCACAGGTGGCCACAGATCAGCATCTCTAATCGATCTAAACCCTCAAACCATAAATCAAGCTGCCGTCCTGGTCCTGGCCTCTTCAGGTGTCTGCAGACGTGGCAAGAGATCCAAGCCCTTCCATGCTTCTGGATGTGGGGTACGTTTAACCGGGTTTGACGGAGAGAGGGTTAGGCTCACAGGGATCGTCTTTCTAGAGCTTTCCGTAACAGGTCCATAACAATCTCTGCCTTCCTCACTCTCTTCCCCATCTCTCCCTCGCTCGTCTGTGCAGAGAGCGCCATCTGGAGGCTGATCCTCCACACTGCACCTTTCTGTTTCACCCATCCTTATCGGAACTCCAAGCCCCCCACCCCCCCACCCCCTCACACACAACGACAGATTAAACTACACAATCTGGCATTATTTATTACTATTTTATTACTACTTTATTACTACTTTATTAATACTTTATTAATACTTTATTAGTTGACTGGTGTCAACAACCACCTGATCATTTTATCGTGTTATAATCACACCCACTACCCTCCACACAGATCCAGATTACAATGCTCTTCTCTTATAGTAGAGTAGGGTAGAGTACAGTACAGTAGGGTACTGTAGGGTGGAGCAGGGTAGGGTAGGGTCGAGTACAGTAGAGTAGGGTAGAGTAGGGTAGGGTACTGTAGAGTAGGGTAGGGTAGGGTAGAGTAGGGTAGGGTAGGGTACTGTAGAGTAGGGTAGGGTAGGGTACTGTAGAGTAGAGTAGGGTAGGGTAGTGTAGGGTAGGGTACTGTAGAGTAGGGTAGGGTAGGGTAGGGTACTGTAGAGTAGAGTAGAGTAGGGTAGGGTAGGGTAGGGTACTGTAGAGTAGGGTAGGGTAGGGTAGGGTACTGTAGAGTAGAGTAGGGTAGGGTAGGGTACTGTAGAGTAGAGTAGAGTAAAGAGGTTAGTAATTCAAGACAGGTAATCTCTGAGACAGGTACATTAAAGACCCAAGCAGCCACAGAGCAGGTGTGTGACCGTATCTGAAGCTGCAACATGGACCATCATAAGGCAGTTATATTAAAGGCTGTAGCAGAACATGAAGTGTTCAAGTGCTGTGGAATGACATCACGATGTTCCCTAACAGTCCTCAGTGTCGCTAGAGCACCTCCTCACAGTGACCAGTGTGTGGTTCTAGGACACAGTCAGGGAGACAGCAGGCAGTCTGGATGCTGTGGTTCTAGGACACAGTCAGGGAGACAGCAGGCAGTCTGGATGCTGTGGTTCTAGGACACAGTCAGGGAGACAGCAGGCAGTCTGGATGCTGTGGTTCTAGGACACAGTCAGGGAGACAGCAGGCAGTCTGGATGCTGTGGTTCTAGGACACAGTCAGGGAGACAGCAGGCAGTCTGGATGCTGTGGTTCTAGGACACAGTCAGGGAGACAGCAGGCAGTCTGGATGCTGTGGTTCTAGGACACAGTCAGGGAGACAGCAGGCAGTCTGGATGCTGTGGTTCTAGGACACAGTCAGGGAGACAGCAGGCAGTCTGGATGCTGTGGTTCTAGGACACAGTCAGGGAGACAGCAGGCAGTCTGGATGCTGTGGTTTAAAAAGATGACGCTGGGGTCAACATCTGAACGGTTAAAAATCCCAGACCAGGGATGACGCTGGTTCTACAGTGGACTGTCATGTGACGTGTCATGTGATGTATCATGTCACGTGTCATGTGATTCGTGGGCACTTGAGTGAGCGAGTGGCGCGATCGCAGCGTAACGGAAGGTTTGCATGAGAACTTCTAGAAGCATCCGAGTGACACTGAGGGTGATCAGTTCCTGATCATTCCATCTGGTGATCAAGCCACCTGTCTACAAGTGGGCCAGACTGGAGGAAGATGGAGCGATAGAAGGAAAGGACCAGAATTCAAATTAAGATACTAATAAATAAATAAATAGACAGACAAATAAAGATAGAAGAGATTGTGAAAATAACGAGTATTTGTTTCATTACATACAGTGAATACAGTTATTTAGTAAGCAGCAAACTAGTGTTTCTTTGGGTTTAACTTGGAACATGGCTGATTGAGGCCTGGGCAGACGAACAGGCCTCAGGTCAGATCTCTGAGGATCACACCCTGGAGAAGCTAGGCTGCAGGAGACACTTAGCATGTTAGATGAGGAGGAGGAAGAGAGGGGGAGAGGGAGAGATGGAGGGATGACAGGAGGAAGGAGAGGAGGAAGAGAGGGGGAGAGGGAGGGATGACAGGAGGAAGAAGAGGAGGAAGAGAGGGGGAGATGGAGAGATGGAGGGATGACAGGATGAAGGAGAGGAGGAAGAGAGGGGAGATGGAGGGATGACAGGAGGAAGGAGAGGGGTTTTAGTGCAGGATCTCCAGAAGGAGGCGTTTGAAGTCTCCTCCACACTCTGAGCAGAGCGCGTCCTTCAGAGGGACGTCGTACTTCTCCAGGTACATGTCCTTTACCGTCTCCAGGTCCACCTGCAGACACACAACACAGCTGTAGAACTGTCCTCCACCCCAATACTCCAGAACTGTCCTCCACCCCGACACTCCAGAACTGTCCTCCACCCCGACACTCCAGAACTGTCCTCCACCCCGACACTCCAGAACTGTCCTCCACCCCGACACTCCAGAACTGTCCTCCACCCCGACACTCCAGAACTGTCCTCCACCCCGACACTCCAGAACTGTCCTCCACCCCGACACTCCAGAACTGTCCTCCACCCCGACACTCCAGAACTGTCCTCCACCCCGACACTCCAGAACTGTCCTCCACCCCGACACTCCAGAACTGTCCTCCACCCCGACACTCCAGAACTGTCCTCCACCCCGACACTCCAGAACTGTCCTCCACCCCGACACTCCAGGCATCCCGGCCTACCTCAGAGCGGCCCACGATGATGCGTATCAGTGTGTCCTCGTCAGTCCCCGCCCCCTTCATGGCGGCGTTGAGGCGGCGAGCAAAGAACAGCTGAGGGCTTTTGGCACACCTCACTACACACACACGCACACACACACACACCAGACAAACATCAACAAATGTCAACAAATACATTCACCACTTCAGATTGATCTTGGTGCCTCTCAGGTGACAGAGAGCACAGCAGTGTGAGCTCACTGATGGTGTTTGATGTGACAGCAGAAGGCTATATTATTATTATTATTAACAGGTTTATTGATGAGTCGGCCGTGTGCCCACCCAGGGTGATGTAGCAGTCCTTCAGAGTCCCTGTGGCCTCGTTGTCCACCGCGTCCAGGATGTCCGTCCCCGCCAGCTGAGGTAAACAACAACACAAACAACAACATAAACAACAACACAGAAGACGTTCAGCTGTACTGAGTGACGGTTTTGTAGCAACTCATAGATCTATTTCATTTCCTCAGGTTTAGTTTGTTAGTTTTGTGTGAACAGGTGTTACATGTTCCTACCGACTCGTAGATCTTGAAGGTGGCTTGCAGCTGCAGGTAGTTCCTGTGGGCCAGGATGTAGCTGAACGTGGACTCGTCTGTCCCGAAACGATCCTCCCCTGCCTGGCACACACACACACACAGACACAGATAGAGATAACACACACAGATAGAGATCATACACACAGATAGAGATAACACACACAGATAGAGATAACACACACAGACACACACACACACAGATAGAGATAACACACACAGACACACAAACACAAGTAAAATACCACATGCTTCAGGTAGAGCATAAGACAGCAGATCAAGAGATGGCAGGTTCAAATCCCCCCTAAACGTTGCTTTGTAGAACTCCCTCCCCCTCCTCCTCCCCTCCCTATAGAATTAGGAAACAGGAAGAGCCCACCTCAAACAGTGCTGTCGCATCCTGCTCAGCCAATCCCTCGTCCACATCGTAAGTCTCATCCCGGCAGGCCTATCAGAACACAGGGGAGGCAGAGGGGAGGGAGAGGGGGTGTGTGGGAGGGAGGGGACGGGCCGCAGTGGGCGAGGGGGGAGGAAGGGGAAGGGAGGCAGAGAAGATGAGGGAGATTAGAACATTCAGAACTTCCTGGAACGTTCCACTCCTGACAGCCAATCACAGATCTGATATGATCTCCCTGGGATGTGAGTCAGGAGGGTGGGAGGAGCCAGGAAGGGAGAGAGGCAGTGGGAGAGAGAGGCAGTGAGAGAGGCAGTGAGAGAGGCAGTGAGAGAGAGGCAGTGAGAGAGCCAGTGGAGAGAGGCAGTGAGAGAGGCAGTGAGAGAGGCAGTGCACCAGGGTGGGGCACTCCAGCAAAGAGGGAGGGGGAGGAGATCGTGAGTAGTGTGAAGAATCACACACACACACACATACACACACACGCTGTGTTCACCTGCAGTAGAGCCATGAGGAGGTTCCTCACGTCCCCGCTGGTGTCACCCTCAATGTCCTCCTCCAGGTCTCGCTCGTTCACTACACAACAACAACAACACACACAGTGAGTTCATACAGGGCAGAAACCTACAGGAGGGTGTGTGGTGAGTCCTGGTACAGGAGGGTGTGTGGTGAGTCCTGGTACAGGAGGGTGTGTGGTGAGTCCTGGTACAGGAGGGTGTGGGTGAGTCTGGTACAGGAGGGTGTGGTGGTCCTGGTACAGGAGGGTGTGTGGTGAGTCCTGGTACAGGAGGGTGTGTGGTGAGTCCTGGTACAGGAGGGTGTGTGGTGAGTCCTGGTACAGGAGGGTGTGTGGTGAGTCCTGGTACAGGAGGGTGTGTGGTGAGTCCTGGTACAGGAGGGTGTGTGGTGAGTCCTGGTACAGGAGGGTGTGTGGTGAGTCCTGGTACAGGAGGGTGTGTGGTGAGTCCTGGTACAGGAGGGTGTGTGGTGAGTCCTGGTACAGGAGGGTGTGTGGTGAGTCCTGGTACAGGAGGGTGTGTGGTGAGTCCTGGTACAGGAGGGTGTGTGGTGAGTCCTGGTACAGGAGGGTGTGTGGTGAGTCCTGGTACAGGAGGGTGTGTGGTGAGTCCTGGTACAGGAGGGTGTGTGGTGAGTCCTGGTACAGGAGGGTGTGTGGTGAGTCCTGGTACAGGAGGGTGTGTGGTGAGTCCTGGTACAGGAGGGTGTGTGGTGAGTCCTGGTACAGGAGGGTGTGTGGTGAGTCCTGGTACAGGAGGGTGTGTGGTGAGTCCTGGTACAGGAGGGTGTGTGGTGAGTCCTGGTACAGGAGGGTGTGTGGTGAGTCCTGGTACAGGAGGGTGTGTGGTGAGTCCTGGTACAGGAGGGTGTGTGGTGAGTCCTGGTACAGGAGGGTGTGTGGTGAGTCCTGGTACAGGAGGGTGTGTGGTGAGTCCTGGTACAGGAGGGTGTGTGGTGAGAGTCTAACCTTGGGCGTAGGCTTCTTTGTAGTTCATGATGTCCTGTTGGGAGACGGATAAGACCACCTTCAGACATGCACACAATCTGAGTGGTTTTTATTTAAACATGTGTGGTTGTGTGTATGTGTGGTTGTGTGCATGTGGTTGTGTGTGTGTGGTTGTGTGCGTGTGGTTGTGTGTGTGTGGTTGTGTGTGTGGTTGTGTGTGTTTCACACTAAGACAGAACAAGGCAGGTGATGAGTGATCAGGAGCGTGGTGATTGGCTGGAGGTCTCCTCAGGCTCTGACCTGATTGGATGCGGTGCACAGGATCTCCACCAGCACGGCCTCATCAGTGCCCGCCCCCTTCATGGCCCTGCGGAGCTCCTTGGCGAAGTAAACAGGAGGAGGATCCAACATGGCCACCGTCGCCTTCTCAAAACTACCGGTCAGCTCCTTCTTCAGCACCTCCTCCAGCTCCTGGGGGAACACAGGGGGGAGGGGGGGGGGGTGGAGAGGATTGGGGGGGTGGCGTGGGAGTAGGGGTGAGGAAGGGTGAGGATGGGTGAGGAAGGGTGAGGATGGGTGAGGTAAAAACTGAGAATCTCCCTGGGTATGGCTCTAATTCATTCTCACTAGTATGAACTGCAGCAGAAAGAAGACACTGAAGGAGATAGGAGACACTGAAGGAGATAGGAGACACTGAAGGAGATAGGAGACACTGAAGGAGCATATGAGACACTGAAGGAGATAGGAGACACTGAAGGAGATAGGAGACACTGAAGGAGATAGGAGACAGCCACATCTGAGAGACACCTACATCATCATACTTATCAAAGTATGCTTGCTTGATCTCCACACGCTGAGCTGCGCTCCGATTGGCCAGGATCTCAATAATGGCCTCCTCATCCGTCCCTGAGACAGGAGTTTCGAGAAAAAACATATTTTATTACATCAAGAAAAAATATTTTATTCCTTGATAATAAATCTCTCTCAAAGTTGTCCATTTTAGATAATTTTAAAGGATGTTAAACAGACCGTTCCTAACCACCGAAAAACCGTTAGAATCTGATCCTTGACTTTCTGCTAAAGGCTATTTTTTTGTGCACTAGTTCTACCTCGCTTTGGATAAATAGTCTGCTAAATAGATAAAATATAAAACTATAATGAAGGTGCGTTTGTGCAGAGAGGCGAGAAGCAGGGATTCCCGCTACTCCGTGACAGGTGCACGAGACCGTGTCACTCACCGAGCCCCTTACACGCCTTCCGGAGGGACTTGATGTCCGCGAGCACGTCGAAGTCCTCGTACGGGACGATGGTTGGCTGGAAGGGAGCGGAGAGAGAGAGGATATACAACTATTATTGTTGCACCGTCCCTGGTAGCTGAGATGTGGTTATATAACACAGACTGACCACCGAAATGCTGGAGAATCCTATAACCTAGAATCCTATAATACTGTAATCCTAAAACAAGTGAGTCAGGTGGCTGAGCGGTTAGAGAATCGGGGTAGTAATCAGAAGGTCGCTGGTTCCATTCCCGGTCATGTCAAATGACGTTGTGTCCTTGGGCAAGGCACTTCACCCTACTTGCCTCGGGGGAATGTTCCTGTACTTAATGTAAGTCGCTCTGGATAAGAGCGTCTGCTAAATGACTAAATGTAAATGTCTAAATGTATAACCTAGATGCACTATTTACACATCCCTTTTGATAAACGAGTCGGCTAAATGAAGAAAATGTAAACGTAGAAAAATGTGGACGCTCTCTCACAGACATGGCTCAAAACCAACCCAATGTTATTGATCTGTACAACTCCCAGAGACATTAGGGCGTGGAGAGGATGTTGTCAGTGTGGTTGTCTCCCTGGAAACGGAGTTGCTTTGGGATTCTTTGGGATTGCAGTTGATCTCCCCACAGTTGGGCGCAGTCCCCGGTTAGCTGAGTCACGGGGCGGTTCGGTACCGACAGAAATCTGGCCGCAGCCAGTTCGGCCTCTACACTCGCCCACTATCCGGTAACACAAAGCTGGTCTATTGATCCCGGGGAGTCGCGCGCAGCTGAGACATTCCGTAGGGATTCTGCCCCCTCGCGAGGATGTGTGTCGGACCAAACCCATTTCAGCCAGTCAACTATTGATTGTGTTATTATCTTCCAAGTAGGCTACGTCAAGTATCACAACCCGTTTTACAGTAGGTCTGGACCATCATTTAAAATACGTATTACTTAAATACGTATCTATAGATGGTCGTTTCAAATTCACAATTCACATGTTTTTATTGGTAATGAGTTTTACTGTAACGAATGCAGAGCACTGATGACGCAGTTAGGACCATCTTGTTAAAGGCACATTCATGTTTTCTCTTTTTTTGCATGAAAATAGGTGCGGTACAGTAAACAGACCTACGAACTTTAAACTTGATATATATCCACCAAGCTAGTGGATCTGCTTTAGCATCCTAACATGTCTACACGATTAGATATTATCGACCGGGGAATCAACACGATTTAAATTATTTAAATAAGCCTAAATTCGCACTTACTTGAACGTTGCCCATGATGAGAGAGACTGGTGCTGCTGCAAACAGATGTGCGCTGTCAGAACGGCTGGTGTGTGAACTCCTCGTGCGTGGGACACGTATGCTGACTGCGCGAGACTTGCATGAGACTCTGCCCTGTCCGGTGCTGCATAGGTGACGTCACCCCCCTAATCAATGACCGGCGAAAGCAAAACTTATTACAAAAAATATATATAAAAAATATAAATAAATAAAAATACCGCAAAAGAGAGAGAAACGTCATAAAAATTACTTTACTTTTCTAACTAAACTTTCATCAAGAAAACTGAGGACTAGAAATGTTTTCCAAACACAATTTATTTTCTTTCCTCACTTTTCGTGGCTTTGGTGTAGCTCAGTGGTAGAGCGTTTGACTGCAGGGCTAGCCCAGAGCATTCAGATCAAGCCATTGCAGTTTCAAATCCTCCCTGTAGGACCTACTAAACGTCGCTTTGGGTAAAAGCGTCGCTAAATGAAGACATACATTAGGCCAGTGACGGGGATGAAAGGACGTCAGGAGAGATGGCGAGGGATGAGTCCCTTTGGTAGATGTTGTAATTCCTCTTCATGTCCACTATGTGGCGACGCCGTCGTGTGTTTGGCACCTTATCTGGCCTTAGTGACAGGAAGATGCTTTTCGTTGACAGGTAGGCCTACTTAACGATTAAGTGTGTAATAACTACACAACTAATAACTGTGGGTGGGTAGTACCGGAACACAAAGTTGCTGGCATTATACAACTTATTATTTGTATGTATCATTGATAAACTTTAATGTAAACTCGTTGGCCTGCTTGTTTTATCTCGACACAAGACTCTAAACAACTCTCAAGAATCTCAACAGACCCGAGTATGTGATAAAGAGTATTCGGAAGAGTAATTTGAACTGAAATCCACAATGAAAACAAAAGTCTGACAGCAACGTTAGATTTAATATAAACATTTCTTATTGCAGGTCAGGGTTATAGGTCTGTATGTACATGCAACAGCTAGAGCAACAACATAATGTTGTCATGGTAACACTCAACATGTGCACAGTACACTACAGAGGTCAAAGGTCAATTCCAACCTTGTGGAACTTTAAGAGAACCCACTAGTAAAAAGGGTTAGGGTGAGACAAACCTGTTGGAGGGGAATCGATATGGAGAAAAGCTTAGTGTTCCAATGTGATGCAGGGGGGAGGGGGGAGAGCAGGGGGGAGACCAGGGGAGAGACCAGGGGGGAGAGCAGGGGGGAGAGCAGGGGGGAGAGCAGGGGAGAGAGAGCAGGGGAGAGAGAGCAGGGGAGAGAGAGCAGGGGAGAGAGCAGGGGGGAGGGGGAACATATCGATTGAAAAGACCATCGGTGGCAGCAAGCAGGATTTACACATGCTTTCAGAGGGGACAGAAACACGCACACGCATGCGTAGTAAAACACACACACACACACATCCAGTAAGGACACACACACACACATGCGGTTCAGTGTGGTGTTATTGAACTCTTTTCCAATAAACATCTTGTGGTGAACGGCAAGAAGGTTCAACACTATAGCAAGCGAGGAAGAGAGTATGAAGAGGAGAGAAGAGGAGGAAAGGAGAGGAGGAAAGGAGAGGAGGAGAGGAGGAGAGGAGGAGAGGAGGAGAGGAGGAGAGAAGAGGAGGAGATGAGGAGAGAAGAGGAGGAAAGGAGAGGAGGAGAGGAGGAGAGAAGAGGAGGAGAGGAGGAGAGAAAAAAGGAGAGGAGGAGAGAGAAGAGGAGAGGAGAAGAGAGGAGAGGAGAGGAGGAGAGAGAAGAGGAGAGGAGAAGAGAGGAGGAGAGAGAAGAGGAGAGGAGGAGAGAGAAGAGGAGAGGAGAAGAGGAGAGAGAAGAGGAGAAGAGATGAGCCGAGAGAAAAAGTGCCACACACATTTAGATATCTTTGTAGCGGAACCTTATAAAAAATAAAAAAACACGCACACAAAAAAACCCATCTAAAACATTTAGGTTCTAGCTTGGAATATTTCCACAATTTTCTACTTGTACCAAAATGTTTTCAAACAGTTTTTTCTTCTTCTAGTCAGACATTCCTGTGCAGAGACGAGCATGTGTCTTACTGTGCATCCTCTCCGCTCCTCCTTCATGGATATTTGATGGCAGCTTGTGCTTGGGCTCATCCTGGAGTCAGTATGAATGTTTGATATGGTTTCATTCTGTATATAGAGCACTGTCACTACTGGGCCACAGCCACTGTATGCAGCTAAGATTATGTCTTCATAAAGTGTCTATAAAGGCTTATAACCATACGTATGTGCGTGTGATGTATACATGCTTATGACCATCGATATTCTGTAAACCATCCGAATAAGCTTATAAACATCAGCATTTCTGGAAAAGCATGTGTGATTACAACCACCTATAAAGGCTTATAACCATCAGTATTCTGTAAACCATCTGAATAAGCTTATACACATCTGTATGTGCTTATGATCAGTATACATTACATACTCATAACCACAAAAAAGAGTTTATAACCCCCAGCTTATAACCATCATATACTTATATGGATGTGCATCCATCCCAAAAGCTTAATCAACATCGTCGACTCTCTGTTCATGCTCATAACAGTTCTTAGTGCTCATAGTGATCTGACTGGACGAGTCGTCATAGTGATACGAGTCGTCATGGTGATCTGACTGGACGAGTCGTTATGTTTCCTCTCCAGGTTCAGACCGTGTATCTTGGGTGAGTTTGTTTTGTGGGTGAAATAGAAAAAACGGAAAAGCTAGAATGTTAAATGTAGGCCTAGCGAGCGAGCGTCTCCTGTACATCCCTTCACACGGACGATAAAGTGACTTCAAAGTTGCATATTCACACGAGTAACAACATCAAGTTTATGATTCAACACATACTGTGTTTGGAATGCATTAGGGGGATCGCAACAACTTCCTGTTTTCTTCTTCTCTCTCTTTTCATCTCCCTCTCTTCTCCAGATTCCTTTTACCCCATAACCCGGCTCACAGGGCTGTTTGTGAGTTTAAAACAAACACACACCCCAGGGTGACTTTCTCAGAAGCCCTCCTGGCTTACCAAGTCTCTCTGTCGTCCTGGAGGATAAAACAAACTCACCCCTTCAGGCCTTCTTCCCGCAGTCTGTGTCGTCATAGTCCCAGGGACAAACGTCGGCCATCTTGGCAGTGCTGACCACTGCACTGCTGTTGGAGTTGTGGGCGGAGTCTGTCCTCTTCTCTGGGTTGGGGCTGGTGGCGTGTGCTGTCAGGGGGGTCTTAGATGATGCGGCGTGTGTCGAGGGGAGTGTTGTGTGCTGCCAGCGGTGTCTTAGTCCGCGGTGTGTGTGGTGGGGAGTGTGCGTGTGAAGGCTGGCGCTGTGTCGTTGGGGAGGGAGGGGGAGGGAGGGGGCTGGCTCTCCCAGGGACACACCTCCGCCCTCCTGCTCTCCCCCCCTCCCCCCTCCGCCCTCCTGCTCTCCCCCCCCTCCCCCCTCCGCCCTCCTGCCCTCCCCCCCCTCCCCCCTCCGGGTCCCTCGTGGAGCTCCTCCTTCCGCCGCCGGACGTCGTCGTGGCGACGGGTCCTCCCTCAGACGACCTGGCTGACACGCCTCCTCTCGGAGGGCTTGCAGGAGCCGGAGCTCCGCCTCTCTTTGTTCTTGGACCTGTTCTTCTCCTCCTCCCTGTCCCGCCCCCCTTTCTCCCCCTTCTCCCCCCGGTCCTTGGTCGAGCAGGAGCCCTTGCGCTTGCGCCGGGAGTGGGGCGTGGGGCTGGAGGGTGAGGGCGAGGGGGCGGCTCCTCGTCCCAGGGGCAGATGTCCACCATGAGGCTGGGGGGGCTGCAGGAGGGAGCCCGTGGACTTGGAGTGGTCCGAGTGCAGAGCCTTGGGTTTGCCGTCGGTGGGCGTGACGCTCTTCTTGTGCTTGATCCTGTCGGGGGAGAGGGACCCAGAGTTCAAGGGCTCCTCGAAGTCCCAGGGACAGACTTCGGGTTTGAGCGGGAGGGGAGAGCGAGGTTTCCTCCCCTCATCCCTCTCTCCTCCCTTATCCTTCGATCGCCGGCGGTTGGCGGGAGACTGTCCGGAGGCTCTCTGCTTCTGCTGGGACCTGCTGCATCCGCTCCCCCTACGGTGGGCCGCAGTGGTCTCTCCCGGGGCGATGGACACATGCTTCTGGGCCCTACCATCGGCGGGCGCGGGGGGGTCCTCCACCTCCCAGGGGCAGACCTCCTCCAGGTCGTACAGGACGGAGGGCTGGCTCCCGCTCACCGCCCCGCGCATGATGCCCAACTTACCCGCCGTCTTGCTGCACTCCACCGATTGGCTGATGATCATCTTGGAGGGGTAACACTCCGGGGTTTCATCCACCTCCGAGAGAGCCACGCCCCCGTCCCGTCCCGCCGTCCGATTGGCCAGGCCGGGCATCCTCTCCTTGGCGCTGGCGATGGCGCTGAGGGACTTCTGCATGATGGAGGTCCGTAGCAGTGCCGGCTTCTTGCCGTCCGCCGTCAGGTTGTGGGCGCTGACCGACTTTCCGGAACACACCAGAGGGACGGACTCGGCCGACCCCGCCTGCTCCACCCTGGGAGGCTCCGGGGACTTCCTGGTCTGCTGCCTCCGGCCAATCAGAGAGCCCAGGAGAGACCCGTCACCGGGGGCGACCGTCTTGTTCCCGGCGACGGCGGACTTTTTGTCTCGGGTCTCTCCTCCCTCCCCCTGCTGCCCTGGCTCCTCCCCCTGCTGCCCTGGCTCCTCCTCCTGCTGCCCTGGCTCCTCCCCGTGCTCCCCAGGCTCCTCCCCCTGGGCGCAGACGTGGTCGTAGCTGAGGGATCTGGCCAGGTCCAGGACCTGAAGAACAAACAACAACAAACAAACAATAAACAAACAAACAATAACACCAAGAACAACAGCAAAACAAACACCAACAGCCAGAATGCCAGAAACCCCAACGTTTCCCAGTGAAACAAACACCTTGTTCTTCAGGGAGTCGTCCCGCTGGTGGCTCCTCCCAGACCGGGCGGCGCCGTCCAATGGGTTCCGTCGCAGCGTGCTACGGTTGCTACCGTGGTCGCCGTCTCCGTCCTCCCTCCCCTCCCGGCCCTCGCGGCCCTCGCGGCTGGCCTGCCGGTGCATGTGCACGCTCTCAGGCAGCTCGGTGATGCGCCTCATGAGCGAGCGGCCCAGGCCACGCTTGGAGCTGCGCTTCTTCTGCAGGTGAGGGTTGTTGCTCAGCATCTTCTTGTGTTTGTGCACCTCCAGCTGCTGTACACCCTCCTCAGCTCCTCCTGACACACACACACACACACACACGTGTGAGCAGGCTAACCCTAACCCTAACCTCCAGCTGGCTGTACACCCTCCTCAGCTCCTCCTGACACACACACACACACACATGTGTGAGCAGGCTAACCCTAACCCTAACCTCCAGCTGGCTGTACACCCTCCTCAGCTCCTCCTGACACACACACACACAGGTACACACACACAGGTACACACACACAGGTACACATGTGTGAGCAGGCTAACCCTAACCCTAACCCTAACCTCCAGCTGGCTGTACACCCTCCTCAGCTCCTCCTGACACACACACACACAGGTACACACACACAGGTACACACACACGCACACATGTGTGAGCAGGCTAACCCTAACCTCCAGCTGGCTGTACACCCTCCTCAGCTCCTCCTGACACACACACACACAGGGACACACACACAGGTACACACACACAGGTACACACACACAGGTACACACACACGCACCTATTACACTGGGTCAAGGTGTTTGCTGCAGGGTTAGGGTATGTGTGAGCAGGTGTTTGTGTGTGAGGAGGCGTGTGTGTGAGCAGGTGTGTGTGTGTATGAGCAGGTGTGTGGTTCTGAACCGTATCTCCTCAGGGTCCAGGCTGTGTGTGTGTGTGAGCAGGTGTGTGTGTGAGCAGGTGTGTGTCTGTATGAGCAGGTGTGTGTGTGTGTGTGTGTGTGTGAGCAGGTGTGTGTGTGAGCAGGTGTGTGTCTGTATGAGCAGGTGTGTGTGTGTGTGTGAGCAGGTGTGTGTGTGTGTGAGCAGGTGTATGTGTGTGTGAGCAGGTGTGTGTCTGTATGAGCAGGTGTGTGTGTGTGTGTGAGCAGGTGTGTGTGTGAGCAGGTGTGTGGTTCTGACCCGTATCTCCTCAGGGTCCAGGCTGTGCTCGCTCCAGGCGGAGGTGATGCTGTTGTTCAGGCAGGACCCTGAGCGGCCCAGGTCCAGCTCCTCATCATACGTCTCCGTTACTGTGTCCTCCCTCACCTGCCGCCCCGACGACAGGAACTAGGGAGGGGGGAGGGGAATCACATGACCTCTACAGAGCACTCATGACCTTGCAGGTCAGGGGAGGAGAGGAGGAGGAGGATATTACCTTGGGGACCAGTAGCAGGCCTAGTGTCACGGTGACCGTCAGGTGTGTGTGAGCGAAGAACAGCATGAGCATCCAATCAGGATGCAGGTTAGGGGCCAGGTAGAATCTATTGGAACCGGTTAGAACCAGGTAGACATTTTAGAACCATGGAACACTGGAACCTCAGATGAACCTCAGTGTGTGTGTCTGTGTGTGTCTGTGTGTGTCTGTGTGTGTCTGTGTGTCTGTGTGTGTCTGTGTGTGTGTCTGTCTGTGTCTGTGTGTGTCTGTGTGTGTCTGTGTGTGTCTGTGTCTGTGTGTGTCTGTGTGTGTCTGTGTGTGTCTGTGTGTGTCTGTGTGTGTCTGTGTGTGTGTGTGTGTCTGTGTGTGTGTGTGTCTGTGTCTGTGTGTGTCTGTGTGTGTCTGTGTGTGTCTGTGTGTGTGTGTGTGTCTGTGTGTGTGTGTGTGTCTGTGTGTGTCTGTGTCTGTGTGTGTCTGTGTGTGTCTGTGTGTCTGTGTGTCTGTGTGTGTGTGTGTGTGTGTGTGTCTGTGTCTGTGTGTGTCTGTGTGTGTTATTTCAGCCGGGCTCAGGTTATGGTTGATCAAGGTGTCTGTTCCGTGTCTCAGTAATTAGATTCACCCTCGTTAATCAACCTCAGCTTTGCTATGAGGGCTAAAAAGACTTGTCACGGCTTTAATTACACACACACACACACACACACACACACAGACCTACACATGCAACGCAAACAGACACACAGACACACTTATCTCTGGTCCCCAGAAGCAAGCTTGCTCATGATGGTGCGGTCAAACACTGCTCTCTCTCTCTGTCCTTCCCTCCCCCTCTCTCCCCCATCACCCCCCCCCCCCCATACACCCACACTCCCTCTCTCTCTCTGTCTGCCAGGATTGAATGGTCATGAGTCATAGCTGCAGAATGTTTTTCATGGCTTTCACATCCTGTCAGAGGAACCGAGTCTGTCTGGTCTCTCCCACCCTCCCCGCCTCCTCCTCACCCCCTAGCTCTCTCTCCCTCTCTGTCCACCCCCTCCTCCTCACCCCCCTCATCCTCTCTCTCTCCCTCTCTGTCCAACCCCCCTCCTCCCCACTCCCCCTCACCTCTCTCTCTCCCTCTGTCCAACCCCCCTCCTCCCAACTCCCCTCACCTCTCTCTCTCTCCCTCTGTCCAACCCCCCTCCTCCCCACTCCCCTCATCTCTCTCTCTCTCCCTCTGTCCAACCCCCCTCCTCCCCACTCCCCTCACCTCTCTCTCTCTCCCTCTCTGTCCAACCCCCCTCCTCCTCACCCCCCTCACCTCACCTCTCTCTGACGGGGGTTGGACAGAGAGGGAGAGAGAGGAGAGCATGCGTACCTGATGCTGTGGAACAGGGCGGAGAGCAGCAGCTCGTTGTAGACGGCGGCGGCCAGGTAGCGTGGCTCGTGGAAGGCTGCCAGCACGCTCCGCACGGCGTAGCACAGGTACACCCCCCACAGCAGGAACAGGAACTCCGCTGGACACGGCAACGCAGGAACACAGTAAACATCAACACAGTAAACAACTATACTCTGTAAACATCAACACAGTAAACAACTATACTCTGTAAACATTAACACAGTAAACATCAACACAGTAAACAACTATACTCTGGAAACATCAACACAGTAAACATCAACACAGTAAACAACTATACTCTGTAAACATTAACACAGTAAACAACTATACTCTGTAAACATCAACACAGTAAACAACTATACTCTGTAAACATCAACACAGTAAACAACTATACCCTGTAAACATCAACACTCGGTCAAATCTAACTTTGACGGTTAAAGCCTGTTACCTGTCTGCGTCGTCTCTGAGATAATAAATGATAATCAATCAATAAATAATAAATAGTAACAGCGTGGATTGAGACACATGGGGGATAATTCTGGAATATAGATGATTATTAGTTGACTGGGGATTAGGGTGGATCACTCATGAATATTCCCACATCGTTCCTTATTATACGCTACTTAGTGAACGATTAGTGTGTGTGTGGGATTAGTGTGTGTGCGTGTGTGTATTGGTTGGTGTGTGTGTGCGATTGCTGTGTGCGTGTAGTAGTATTCATACAGAGCTGTGCCCCAGTGTGTGTGTGTGTGTGTGTCCGTGTGTGTAGTATTCAAACAGAGCTGTGCCCCAGTGTGTGTGTGTGTGTGTGTGTCTGTGTGTGTGTCTGTGTGTGTAGTATTCAAACAGAGCTGTGCCCCAGTGTGTGTGTGTGTGTGTGTTTGTGTGTGTGTGTGTGTGTGTGCCCCAGTGACGGTGGATGATGAATTAATAAGAGACTGGGTCTTGCTTATTCATCACTTTAACATTTCATACATTTATTAATTTCGATTTAATTATAATTATACAATTATTACAGTAAGTATTTACACGTCAAGTTCCGCAGATGCTAGTATCGTTTCATACTGATTAATGATTCGCTAACAAGCTGCAGAACATGAACTGAAAATCAGTTCACTCCTCTCTCCTCTCTCCATCCTCCTCCCTCCACTCTCTCCTCCGCACCCACAAACCAACACACTCCTCCCCTCTCCCTTCCCTTTCTCCTCCCCTCCCCCTCCCTCCTCTCCTCCCCTCCCTCTCCCCTCACCCCTCTCTACCCTCCACCTCCCCCTCCCTCCCGTCCCTCTCTCTCCTCCCCTCCCCCTCCACATCCCTCATCCCCCTCCCTCCCTCCCCCCCTCCCTCGTCTCTCTCCAGTGTCCCTCTCGTCTTCTACTGAATTGTCCTGACATTCCCTTCTTTCTCTGTTCCCCGGGACCATCATCTCTCTCTCTCTCTCTCTCTCTCTCTCTCTCTCTCTCTCTCTCTCTGTCTCTCTCTCTCTCTCTCTCTCTCTCTCTCCTCTCTCTGTTCTGCCTCTGTCACCCTCCCTGCTTGTGTGAGGGAGGAAATCTATGTCCCTACAAGTGTGTGAGTCACTATGACTCACCGACAGCCATCATGTAGTCCCAGCGATCCAGGAGGCACAGGCTGAACTGGCGTCCCTGGGCGGTGAGCCCCGCGTCGATGAGGGCGCGGGCGGGCTGGCGGTGCTGGAACACGGCTGCTGTCCAAGCCCACCAGGAACCAGAGCACCACCAGCAGGATCAGCCCCAGCAGGCGCAGCATCCGCCAGCCCGTCCATGAAGGGAGTCCGCTGGGCAGTACGAGACAGGAACACCCTGAGGACCCTGGAGGATGGAGGGGAGGAGAGAGGGGAGGAGAGAGAGGAGGAGAGAGGGAGGAGAGGGGAGGAGAGGGGGGAGGAGAGAGGGCGGGAGAGAGGGAGGGAGGGGAGGGGGAGGAGAGGAGGAGAGAGGGAGAGAGAGAGAGGAGAGGGAGGGAGGGAGGAGAAGGGGGGAGTTGAAGAGAGAGATGTCCTCCCCAGCTTTCCTTTCCGTTCCTCCCCTCTCTTCTCTTCTCCTCCTCTCCTATGTGTGTGTGTGTGTGTGTGTGTGTCTGTGTGTGTGGTCTGTGTGTGTGTCTGTGTGTGGTGTCTGTGTGTGAGTGTGTGTGTGTGTGTGTGTCTGTGTGTGTGTCTGTGTGTGTGTCTGTGTGTGTGTCTGTGTGTGTCTGTGGTTGTGTGTGTGTGTCTGTGTGTGTGTGTCTGTGTGTGTGTCTGTGTGGTGTGTCTGTGTGTGGTGTCTGTGTGTGTGTGTCCTGTGTGTGAGTGTGTGTGTGGGTGTACCTGTACAGTTTCAGGAGGACAGTTCCGTAGGTGGTGGAGAAGCCGAGCAGCCGTACCCACCTCAGCAGAACACAACGAAACACACTGGGCTCGAAGTAGAGGATCATCACCTGGACACACACACAGGTAGATACACACACACAGGCAGACATACACACACAGGCAGACACACACACACACACATGTTTAGGATTGTGTGTCTGTCCTCACTGTTCTGGCAGATGATTGGTGGATGGACCTGCCCGTCATAGAGTAGACCCCGCCCCTGTGTCACACTCCAGAACACACACAGCTGCAGACTCCAGCATGCTGAGAGAGATGCTATTGTTAAACACAGAGAGCAGCCACACACACACATACAAACACAGTCTCACACACCCTCCCTCACACACCTACACACACTCCCACACACACCTACACACACCTACACACACACTCCTCAGTGATGGTGAGACAAGAAGCATCTGTTCTCTGACAGAAAGGAGATCCTGCTGTCAGGTGGAGGAGGAGACAGCTCCTCTCTCCTCCTCTCTCCTCCTCTCCTCTTCTCCTCCTCTCCTCTCTCCTCCTCTCCTCCTCCTCTCTCCTCCTCCTCTTTCCTCCTCTCTCTCTCCTCTCTCCTCCTCTTTCCTCCTCTCCTCTCTCCTCTCTCCTCCTCTCCTCCTCCTCTTTCCTCCTCTCCTCTCTTCCTTTCATCTCTAGTTGGGTCTAATCTTTATCCTCCTCTCCCTCTCTTCCTCTCTCTCTCCTCCCCTCCTCTACCTCCTCGCTTCACCATCCTCCAATAATTAATCAGCAGATTTATTTTAAAACAAGTACCGCTAGAACTTGATGGAGTCTTTAAAAATGCATCAATGATGCCACAGAGGAGCAGCTGTTTTGAGCTGGGTGGGGGAGGGGTTATGGGGAGGGAGGGAGGGAGATGGAGAGGGACAGAGAAAGAAAGAGGGAGCAATATAAAGAGAGAAAAAGGGAGAGAGAGAGGGAGAGGAGTGTATATTGGTCTGTATCATCTCAGAGTGGCCGTTGCTTGTGGGCACTGAGGGTGAAGAGGTGAGAGGGAGAGGGGGGGAGAGAGAGAGCTTCAGAAAGTGCTGAGGGCCAGGGGGTGAGTGAGACAGAAAGAGGGAGAGAAGGAGGGGGGGGGGAGTGTGTGAAAGTAAGGGTGAGTGGTGATAAGGGAGAGGATATTTCTGGAGGAAGATTCAACAGCCAGGAATAGAAAACAGAGAGAGAGGAGGGGTGAAAAGAGAGAAAGGGAGAGAAGGGAGCAGAATGCCTGGAGAGAGAGAGAGGAGTGGTGGAGAGAGAGAAAGAGAGAGAGGAGTGGTGAAGAGAGAGTGGTGAAGAGAGAGAGGAGTGGCGAAGAGAGAGAAGAGAGAGAGGAGTGGGAAGAGAGAGAAAGAGAGAGAGTGGTGAAGAGAGAGAAAGAGAGAGAGGATGTGGTGAAGAGAGAGAAAGAGAGAGAGGAGTGGTGAGAGAGAGAAAGAGAGAGAGGAGTGGTGAGAGAGAGAGGAAAGAGAGAGGAGAGGAGTGGTGAGAGAGAGAGAAAGAGAGAGAGGAGTGGTGGAGAGAGAGAGAACAGAGAGAGAGGAGTGGTGAAGAGAGAGAAAGAGAGAGAGGAGTGTGGAGAGAGAGGAAAGAGAGAGAGGAGTGGTGAAGAGAGAGAAAGAGAGAGAGGAGTGGTGGAGAGAGAGAAAGAGAGAGAGGAGTGGTGGAGAGAGAGAAAGAGAGGAGTAGTGGAGAGAGAGAAAGAGAGAAGAGCAGGTGATGGTGAGGTAAGAGTGTCTCCCTTGACATTGTTGCAACTCTGAGAGAAGTTGTTTTGTAGTTAGCTATATCTGTCTTTGTTCTGGTCTCGCCTCCTCTCCGCTACACACGCACACATACACACACCACGCACGCACACACACACACGCCCCAAGCACACACACACGACACACACCACATGCACACATTGTACTCACAGGGAAGTAGAGCAGCAACGCTCCAACCCAAGATGGTTTCCAGGAGGATGAAGACCAGACGCACGGATTCTCTGGTGAGAAGAGAGAGAGCAAGAGAGAGAGAGCAGAGAGACGAGAGGGGGAGAAGAGAGAGAGAGGACAGAGAGAGAGAGAGGGGGGGAGAGACAGAGAGAGGAGGGGGAGAGAGAGGGGGGTGAGAGGAAGAGAAGAGAGGGGGGGAGAGAGAGATGGCAAATGGTTGAATAACAGATGAAACAGCAGAGCCCATCCTTAACTTAGGCCCCCTCTCCCCCCCCCCCCCCTTCTCTCTTCCCCTAGACGGCCATGAACTCTTCAACCTTCCTTCAGCTTTGACCCTTGACCCCAATTCCTTCCCCCCTGACCCCTGACCTTGTTTCCTGCGGTGGTGGTAGGTCCCCAGCATGACCAGCAGGGTCAGCAGCATGCAGACCCCCCTGCAGGGAGGCCA
This sequence comes from Thaleichthys pacificus, assembly GCA_023658055.1. Taxonomy (NCBI): domain Eukaryota; kingdom Metazoa; phylum Chordata; class Actinopteri; order Osmeriformes; family Osmeridae; genus Thaleichthys; species Thaleichthys pacificus. The sequence continues at coordinate 1,142,073 of CM042854.1, forward strand.
GGGCGAGCGGAGGCCCCCCGTGGGGGCGGGCCAGGCAGGGGGAGTCGTCCCGGCACACCGGGCAGCCCTCACGGCACGGCAGACACCGGCTGGAGCTGTCCTCACCTGGGGGGGCGGGGCCTAGGGCACAGCAGGATGGTCACATGGGGTAGGGGGGGTGGGGGTTGTGTGTGTGTGTTGTGGGGGGAGTTATGTGTGTGTGTGTGTTTCTGGTTGTAGTTTCTTTCTGGTTTTAACACCTGTGTGTGTGTGCGTGTGTCTGTGTGTGTGTCTGTAAATAGACAATGGGTACAGACTGGTCCATGCCTGCACCTGCTTCTCTGCTCCTCACCACACTGGGATTTATTGTTGCTAGGAAACAACCAGACTGGCCTCAGTGTGAGTGTGTGAGTGTGTACAGGAACGTCCCTAGTTTTCTATCACCTTTAGTTTGTTCCCTCAGCTCCCATTAACAACAATGTAGATATGAGTTTCATACAGTTCATTCATTCAGATCGTTCGTTGGTTCAAATGTTCATCTGTTTTTTTCATTCATTCATTGATTGCTTGATGAGCTGGGTGGTGGAAGTGTTGAGGGGCCGTACTTGTGAAGCCGTTGAGAGGGCACTCTGCTGGGGTGGTAGTAGCCCCTCCGACACGCACACCTGTACTGGTCCAGAACAAAACCATGCCCACCTAGAGGAGTACACTGAGAAGGAGACAGGAGAGGAGGGGAGTAGGGGAGGAGGGGAGGGGAGGGGGAGGAGGAGAGGAGGGGAGGGGAGGGGAGGAGAGGAGGGGAGAGGAGGGAGAGGAGGGGAGGAGGAGGGGAGGAGAGAGGAGGAGGTGAGGAGAGTAGGATGGAGAGGGGAGGAGGGGAGAGGGAGGAGGGAGAGGGGAGGGGAGGGGAGGGGAGGGGAGGTGGAGGGTAGAGATGGGGAGGGGAGGAGAGGGGAGGAGAGGAGGGGAGGAGGGGAGGGGAGGAGGAGGAGAGGAGGAGGGGAGGGGGAGAGGGGAGGAGGGGGGGAGAGGAGGAGAGGAGGAGAGGAGGAGGGGGGGGGAGGAGAGGGGAGGAGAGGAGAGGAGGAGAGGAGGAGAGGAGGGGAGGAGGGGGGGGGGGGAGGAAGAGGAGGGGGAGGGGAGAGGGGATGAGGAGGGGAGAGGGGAGGAGGGGAGGAGGGGAGGGGAGGAGAGAGGAGGAGGGAAGGAGAGGAGGGGAGGAGTGGGTGGAGAGGAACAGAAGGAGGATAAGTGAGTGTTTCTGCCCAGGTGACGCAGGCGTCTGTTTGGTTCTAAAAGGAGAGATAAGGAGATCTGCCTTCACACACACACACACACAGCCTGCCTCACACACACACACACCCTGCCTCTCACAACACACACACACACACACCGCCTCATGCACACACACAGACACACACACAAGCACTGTGGCAAAAAAAGTAGTGAAATATTTGTGTGGTTATGCAACGTGTACAAACACCTCTTTTTTCTCTGTCTTTCACTCTCTGAATTTCTCTCCCCCTCTATTTCTCTTTCACTCTCACTTTCTTTCACTCTTCTCTGTCGCCCCCCCCCCCTCTCTGAGCAGGTCCCTGTACTGAAACACCCCCCCCCCTCTCTGAGCAGGTCCCTGTACTGAACACCCCCCCCCCTCTCTGACGATCGGCACCTGTACTGAACACCACCCCCCCCCCCTCTGAGCAGGTCCCTGTACTGAACACCCCCCCCCCTCCTCTCTGAGCAGGTCCCCTGTACTGAACACCCCCCCCCCCTCTCTGAGCAGGTCCCTGTACTGAACACCCCCCCCCCTCTCTCTCTTTCTCTGAGCAGTGTGACTATGATGTCACACATTGGGCCTTATGGGGCCGATCGTCTGGTTTGGTGAGTTGAATCAAGTGCACCCAATTAGCTGTATTGTAAAACTTGTACCCAAGTTACCAAGTAACAACCAACTAACTAATATCTAAATGTAGATTTAAGACGTGGTTGGTACATTTGGAATGTGGTCATAATTCAAAGTGGAGAGACCAGGGACCACCTGAAACATACTGATACACACACACACACACGTGCATATATACACACACCACACATACACACTCACACATACACACACACATATACACACACATCCATTTCCTACTATTAATTTCCTGAGTTCCTTAAAAAGGAAGTCCACAGTCTTCCACAGTGTCTGACATAACCTGCCTCTCTCTGTCCTTCTCTTCTCGCAACACACTCCGCTCTCTCTCCTTCTGATTCTCGCTCCACTCTCTCTCGTCCTCTCTCTCCCCCTTTCCTCCCTCCTACTTTGCTCTGCCCCTCTCTCTCCTCTCGCTCTCTCCTGGTGGGGGTCTTGATTACAGCTCGCAGCACAGACTCAGAATGAGAAAAAGAAAGAGAGGGGAAAGGGAGAGAGCAGACAGATAGAGGAGAGACAGACAGAGAGAGAGAGGCATAGAAATAGAGAGACAGTGAGAGAGAGAGGGGAGTCCTCTGAGGTCTATTTATATCCCTGAAGGAGCATGAAAACCCTAAAAGCATTACAAACGCTCTCTCTCCTCTCTCTCTCCTCTCTATTTCCCTTCCTCCATCCTCCCCTGGGTGTATGGCTGGAAGGGGAGAGGGGAGAGGATGGGAGAGGAGAGGAGAGGGGAGAGGAGTAGGGGGGAGAGGAGAGGAGAAACAACGACGTCCAGAAGGTGCCTAACTGGACCAGCTTTCCAGCTAGGGAACACTTGCTGGTGTTGCTGTGTTGCCTGAGCGGTCTTGTGTTGCTGTGCGGCTTGTGTTGCTGTGCGGCTGTGTTGCTGTGCGGCGGTTGTTGCTGTGCGGCTGTGTTGCTGTGGCGGCTGTGTTGCTGTGCGGCTGTTTGGCTGTGTTGCTGTGCGGCTGTGTTGCTGTGCGGCTGTTTGGCTGTGTTGCTGTGTTTGCTGTGCGACTGTGTTGCTGTGCGGCTGTGTTGCTGGTGCGGCTGTTTGGCTGTGCGGCTGTGTTGCTGTGTTGCTGTGCGGCTGTTTGGCTGTGTTGCTGTGCGGCTGTTTGGCCTGTGTTGCTGTGCGGCTGTTTGGCTGTGTTGCTGTGCGGCTGTGCTGCTGTGTTGCTGTGTTGCTGTGCGGCTGTGTTTGCTGTGCGGCTGTTTGGCTGTGCGGCTGTTTGGCTGTGTTGCTGTGCGGCTGTGCTGCTGTGTTGCTGTGCGGCTGTGTTGCTGTGTTGCTGTGTTGCTGTGCGGCTGTGCGGCTGTGTTGCTGTGCGGCTGTTTGGCTGTGTTGCTGTGTTGCTGTGCGGCTGTGTTGCTGTGCGGCCTGTGTTGCTGTGCGGCTGTGTTGCTGTGCGGCTGTTTGGCTGTGTTGCTGTGCGGCTGTGTTGCTGTGCGGCTGTTTGGCTGTGCGGCTGTGTTGCTGTGCAGCTGTGTTGCTGTGCGGCTGTGTTGCTGTGCGGCTGTGTTTTGTGCGGCTGTGTTGCTGTGCTGACAGACAGCAGGGGAAGAAGAAAGTTTGGAATTGAAGGAAGTTCCCTGAGGACGGAGGAGATAAGAGCTCTGACGGAACGAGCGGTCTCCCCTCCACATGCCTGCCAGCTATCTCCCAGAGATAGAGAGGCACAGTGGTGTGTGTGTGTGTGTGTTTGTACGTGTGTGTTTTGTACGTGTGGTGTGTGTGTGTTGTAGTGTGTGTGTAAAAATGGGCAGCAATATTGGAACCATGCAGCCTCAGACAAATGTCCCCTCCTCTCCTCTCCCCTCCTCTCCTCCTCAGCTTGTCTCCTCCCCTCCTCTCCCCTCCTCTCCTCCTCAGCTTGTCTCCTCCTCTCCTCTCCCCTCCTCTCTTCCTCAGCTTGTCTCCTCCCCGCGAAAACAGCAGATGTATGGTCCTATGTGCGTGTGGTCCTGTGTGTGTGTCTGTGCGTGTGTGAGCGTGCGTGAGGTCCTGTGTGTGTGTCTGTGCGTGTGTGTGTGAGGTCCTGTGTGCGTGTGTGTGCGTGCGTGAGGTCCTGTGTGTGTGTGTGCGTGCGTGAGGTCCTGTGTGTGTGTGTGTGCGGTGAGGTCCTGTGTGTGTGTGCGTGAGGTCCTGTGTGTGTGTGTGCATGTTAAGTCTGCCGTCTGAGCCTACACTGTGAGAGAGAATCTTCTTCCAAGCTGAACCAACTCACAGCCGTTTCCCTCCATAACCCTCGCTGCAGCCGTTGCTCCTGTTATCAAGCTGGAGGAGAGGAGAGAGGAGAGAGGAGAGAGAGAAGATAGGAGAGAGAGCAGGAGTGGGAGGGGAGGGAGAGGAGAAGGAGAGGAGAGGGAAGGAGATGAGAGGAAGGAGAGGAGAGGGAGAAGGATGCAGGAGGAGCGAGAGGTAAAGGAAAGGAGAAGAGAAGGAGAGGAGAGAGAGAGAGGAGTGGAGGCTCCTGGATTCTCCTCAGAGCGTAGTAAGAAGCATAGTAAAGAGTGTAGTAAGAGCAGTCTAGTACGAGGAGTGTAAAGTGATGTATTGTGTGAAACAGCCCAGGTGTCTCTGAGAACATAGTGGGTTCTGTAGAGAGGAAACATGGTGGGTTCCTGTAGAGAGAACATGGTGTGGTTTCTGTAGAGAGGAACATGGTGGTTCCTGTAGAGAGAACCATAGTGGGTTGCTGTCACAGAGAGAACATGGTGGGTTCTGCAGAGAGAACATGGTGGGTGTCTGTAGAGAGACACACGGTGGGTTCTGCAGAGAGAACATGGTGGGTTCTGCAGAGAGAACATGGTGGGTTCGGCATAGAGAACACGGTGGGTTCTGTAGAGAGAACATGGTTGGTTCTGTAGAGAGAACAGGGTTTGTTAGAACATTCATTCAGGAAAGATAGAGAGAGGGAGCAGGAAGAATAGAGAGAGTATGATATGGAGAGAGGAGGGATAGAGAGTGTGATAGAGAGAGGGAGGGGAGGCAAGGAGGGATGGGAGGAAGAGATGAGAGAGGGGAGGGAGGGTGAGGAAGGAGGGCTGGAGGAGAGAGAGAGAGAGAGAGAGAGAGGATGAGAGAGAGGAGAGGGAGGAAAGAGGGATGGAGTAGAGAGAGGGAGGGGAAGGAAGTGATGGGATGGGAAGAGGAGAGGGAGGGGAGGAAAGGACAGGGATGGAGGAGAGAGAGAGGGAGGGAGGGAGGAAAGGAAGGGATGGAAGGAGAGAGAGAGGGGAGGGAGGGGAGGAAGGCAGGGATGGAGGAGAGAGAGAGGGGGAGGGAGGGAGGAAGGAGGGTATGGAGGAGAGAGAGAGGGATGGGAGGGGAGGAAGGCAGGGATGAGGACGAGAGAGAGGGAGGGAGGAAGGAGGGATGGAGGAGAGAGAGAGAGGGAGGGAGGGGATGGAAGGAGGGATGGAGGAGAGAGAGGGAGGGAGGGGAGGAAGGAGGGATGGAGGAGAGAGAGAGGGAGGAGGGGAGGAAGGAGGGAGGAGGGAGGGAGGAGAGAGAGAGGGAGGGAGGGAGGAAGGAGAGAGGGAGGAGAGAGGACGACCCAGCCTGTCACAGCGTCGTCATTAGCGGAACCTTCTTGAAGCTCTTTATTCCTCACCATGTATCACCACCACACACACACACTCTCATACACTCACACACATACACACTCACCACACTCTCATACACACACACACACACACACGCACTCTCATACACACACACTCTCTCTCATACACACACACACACACACTCTCTCATACACAACTAACACACTCACACTCTCTCATACACTCTCTCTCTTCTATCTCATTATGTGAGCTGCTGTCTCTTATGTAACGTGTTTCCCCTCAGTAGGGGGATTCATAATGCATGAGAACACACAAGAGGGACTTCCTCTCCACTTACACACGCTAGCTACCTCACTTCCTGTCCACTTACACACGCTAGCTACTCACTTCCTGTCCACTTACACACGCTGAGCTACCTCACTTCCTGTCCACTTACACACGCTAGCTACCTCACTTCCTGTCCACTTACACACGCTAGCTACCCTCACTTCTGTCCACTTACACACGCTAGCTACCTCCTTCCTGTCCACTTACACACGCTAGCGTCCTCACTTCCTGTCCACTTACACACGGCTAGCTACCATCACTTCCTGTCCACTTACACACGCTAGCTACCTCACTTCCTGTCCACTACACACGCTAGCTACCTCACTTACTGTCCACTTACACACGCTAGCTACCTCACTTCCTGTCCCACTTACACACGCTAGCTACCTCACTTCCTGTCCACTTACACACGCTAGCTACCTCACTTCCTGTCCACTTACACACGCTAGCTACCTCACTTCCTGTCCACTTACACATGCTAGCTACCTCACTTCCTGTCCACTTACACACGCTAGCTACCTCACTTCCTGTCCACTTACACACGCTAGCTACCTCACTTCCTGTCCACTTACACACGCTAGCTACCTCACTTACTGTCCACTTACACACGCTAGCTACCTCACTTCCTGTCCACTTACACACGCTAGCTACCTCACTTCCTGTCCACTTACACATGCTAGCTACCTCACTTACTGTCCACTTACACACGCTAGCTACCTCACTTCCTGTCCACTTACACACGCTACCAGTCTTCCTGTCTACTGAAACACCCGCACATACACACATAAAAACACACACACACATACTTTATATACTACACACACACAGTTTCCTCTTGTACACACCTGCTGTATATGTAACTACATGGTACGTGTGTGTTTATAAATCTACAATATAGTTTGAGACATTCATCCATCCATCCATCCATGCATCCATAACCTTAACCAGGAAAGACAGTCTAAACTCACCACACACCGACACACACAGACAAAGAGCATGGTCAATTATTCAGCTCTGCTGACATCCATTACATACCATTTATTATAGATCATACAGGATAAACACACAGGAGCTGCAACATGCAAACACACACACACACACACCTGCACAGGTCTCACACACACACACACACACCTGCACAGGTCTCACACACACACACACACACACTGCACAGGTCACACACACACACACACACACACCTGCACAGGTCTCACACACACACACATAAATATATATCATACACGATTTGTACGTACATACAGAAACACACACTTAATACACACACACAGACGAAATAACTTGATTGTTATTACATTGCTATTGCTTGATTGCTATATACAGGCAGACAGACAGACAGACAGACAGGCAGACAGGCAGGCAGGCAGAGAGACAGACCTCCATGCTGGTCAGGTTACAGCGGTGTGTCCCAGAGAACCATCCTGTGCTGGAGCACTGGTTGATATCCACGTCCTGGAGGTTGACATCCACACGCACCACCCCCCTGGACGGAGACAGAGTTCACATCACACACATGTACTGCCTCCCCTGTGTGTGAGGGTGTGTGTGTGTGTGTGTGTGTGTGTGTGTGTGTGTGTGTGTGTGTGTGTGTGTGTGTGTGTGTGTGTGTGTGTGTGTGAAGTCTGACACCCATTCGCTGAAACACACACCAGAAGATTTCTGAACACTCCTGACCACAACAGAATCAGCTTTACATGTATGCATTTAGCATTAGCTTTATTATTTAGCATTAACTTGATTGCCTAAGTAGGTTTTAATCTACAAGGTCTGCTGGAACGTATACACACATAGCGTGAGAACAAACATTTAACACCTGGACAATCATGTCTGTCTCCCTCAGACTCCGGGGAGACAACCGTTGCCTTCAGATCGGAAATAATATTCAAAATCTTCTGGAGTCATTTACATTTAGAATGTCTTCCTTCTCAAACGCTCGGCTTAAAATGACGGACACAGACATTCAGAGTTTGGGTTAAGAAAGAGGAAGGAAGATTATAATTTATCTTAAAATCCCATGATTAATTGGTCTCCCCTCCCCCCCCCCCTCCCCCCTTACACACACACATGGTACTCACCTGAACTCGGGCGCAGAGTCTTTCCTCTGTCCGTAAAAGCCCGCGGACAAGGTGAGCAACCAGTGCGGTACAAAGCTTCCGTGCTCGCACTCCAGGAACGGCGCGGACCACCGGATCTGGCTTTTATCCAGGAAGTAGACGTTTGGAGCGGCGGTAACGTCCAGGCTGGACGCTCTCTTCTGTAGCTGAGGTCTTTTCCGGTCCCTAAACTCGTTAAACCACTCCGAATCCGGTGTTCGGCTCCTGAGGTGGAGGTGAGCGGAACCGGAGAGGTCTTGGAGAACCACCTGCTTGTCTGTCCTGGTCGCCTGAAGGAAGATGTGAGGACCGGGCGTTGGCGCGTCCGTGTGGAAAGTTACCACCGCCCGGTGGATTTTGGGGTCGCCCTCGAGGATGCTCCTGACCAGCGCGTGATACCAGTGAATGTCCCGCCGGAGGCTGTGCTCTCGCGACCTGTTGGTCTGGAGGATCATGTTGAGGAAGTTGGTCGCGTGCGCCACGGTGTCCAGCACGGTGTGCAGGAGTAGTGTGAGGCGACGCGCGTGCCACCACGGAGGCTCCGGAGCTCGTATCTCCGGGAGCAGTTTACCTGCCGCAGCGTCGAAGAGTCTCCGGTGTGGAGGAAGGCTGTCACTACCCGCGGGCAGGTCCTCCTCGATCTTGTGCGCCACCACCGTGCGCTCGGTCGCGTGCCCGGGGTAGTAAGTTGGGTAATGAAACGATTCTTTGTTGATTGCTTGGTTTTGGGTGCTGAGGATAGTCGGTATATTTGCCCGTATCTCTGCGTCTTTGTCGTTGTCGGACCATTCTACGTAACCGTAGTTTGATCCGAAGACAAGCCCCATTTGGAAGAGCAGGAGAATGAGTGAGAACAGCCATCGCGTGCACCGTCGCTCTCCGCGGGAGAAACCGTCTTCCCTTAGTCAACCGTGAGCATAACCGACACCGTAATGTGTGGCTTCCGCAACTAAAACAAGCCGTCTCTGACGTGTACCGGAGTTTAACATCCAAAGGGTTTGTCTCCTAGGTGCAGCTCGCGTCTGACTCCGCGCTCCTCGCCGCTTCTTCACGTTGCTCAGACTGCATCTCTGTGACGGGCAGATGTTATCACGGTCGACCAATCATCTCCACCACCTCCCAGACGGTTTTACAGTTTAAAGTGACGCCCTACCTCTAGATCACCGTAAAACACGGGCTGCGTTTTCGTAGCTCTCTGTAAAATAATTTCTCGAGACCGAGAGGTGCGTGTAGGACGGCGATGTGAGGTCTCAGAGGATGCAGAATTGAAATAGATCTCGAAAAAGAAATCCCGTCTTCACCGATATTTCACTATCGCACGAGTCACCTGAACTGTGGCGTGTGTGGCTGTTCTTTCGCCAATCCTCTGCGCGTGGTGGGAGATGGGTGGAGCGAGGCAACCGGAGGTGTCCGGCGCTGAAAGTAGCTCAAGGTGACGAGCAAAGCATCTGTGACGGGATTGGAATTAAATTGGGGCCCCATTTGAATCTGGTTCTCGAATGTGTGGTGTGTGTGTGGGTGTGTGTGTGGGTGGGTGGGTGAGTGAAATGTCACAGGATTGAGCGTCACGCTCGCCTGCACGTGCCTGTGTTTCTGTGTTTGAAAGTGGGTAAGGTGTGTTGCTAGCGTGTCTGTGCGTGTGCACGTGAACGTTATGACTGCAGAAGAGCTGCTGTTGCCTAGGGTGACTGACGGGACGTTTCTATGGTACATGGGGTGATGACCGCTAAAGCCCCCGGAGTGATGGCCACAGAACAGTTAAGAGATCACAGACAGCAGACAGACAGACAGACAGACAGGCAGGACAGACAGGCAGTTAGACAGACAGGCAGTTAGACAGGCCAGACAGGCAGACAGACAGACAGACAGGCAGACAAACAGGCAGACAGACACAGGCAGTTAGACAGACAGACAGGCAGTTAGACAGACAGGCTCCTGTGTCTACCTCCTGGTATTGTGACCACAGCTGGTCTCTGGTCTGTATGAATATTTGATGTGTTTGTGTCTCATCTGCATGCCTCTATGTACTCCTTCTACCCTGCCACCAGTCCTGCTCTCTCTCTCAACAACACACACACACACACACACACACACACCTAACCACACACAGCAAGCATCAGCAGTGCTGATGCTTGCTGTGTGTGGTTAGGTGTGTGCTGTGTGTTGGTGTGTGTGTGTTTGTTGAGAGAGAGCGCAGGACTGGTGGCAGGTAGAGAGAGTACATAGAGGCATGCAGATGAGACACAAACACATCAAATATTCATCAGACCAGAGACCAGCTGTGGTCACATACCAGGAGAGACACAGGAGCCTGTCTGTCTAACTGCCTGTCTGTCTGTCTAACTGCCTGTCTGTCTGCCTGTTTGTCTGCCTGTCTGTCTGTCTGTCTGCCTGTCTACTGCCTGTCTAACTGCCTGTCTGTCTAACTGCTGCTGTCTGTCTGCCTGTCTGTCTGTCTGTCTGCCTGTCTGTGATCTCTTAACTGTTCTGTGCCATCACTCGGGGGCTTTAGCGGTCATCACCCCAGTTACCATAGAAAACGTCCCGTCAGTCACCCTAGGCAACAGCAGCTCTTCTGCAGTCATAACGTTCACGTGCACACGCACAGACACGCTAGCAACACACCACACCTTTCAAACACAGAAACACAGGCACGTGCAGGCGAGCGTGAACGCTCAATCTGTGACATTTCACTCACCCACCCACCCACACACACACACACCCACACACACACACACATTCAGAGAACCAGATTCAAATGGGGCCCAATTTAATTCCAATACCGTCACAGATGCTTTGCTCGTCACCTTGAGCTACTTTCAGCGCCGGACACCTCCCGGTTGCCTCGCTCCACCCATCTCCCACCACGCGCAGAGGATTGGCGAAAGAACAGCCACACACGCCACAGTTCAGGTGACTCGTGCGATAGTGAAATATCGGTGAAGACGGGATTTCTTTTTCGAGAGCTATTTCAATTCTGCATCCTCTGAGACCTCACATCGCCGTCCTACACGCACCTCTCGGTCTCGAGAAATTATTTTACAGAGAGCTACGAAAACGCAGCCCGTGTTTACGGTGATCTAGAGGTAGGGCGTCACTTTAACTGTAAACCGTCTGGGAGGTGGTGGAGATGATTGGTCGACCGTGATAACATCTGCCCGTCACAGATGCAGTCTGAGCAACGGAAGAAGCGGCGAGGAGCGCGGAGTCAGACGCGAGCTGCACCTAGGAGACAAACCCTTTGGATGTTAAACTCCGGTACACGTCAGAGACGGCTTGTTTTAGTTGCGGAAGCCACACATTACGGTGTCGGTTATGCTCACGGTTGACTAAGGGAAGACGGTTTCTCCCGCGGAGAGCGACGGTGCACGCGATGGCTTTCTCACTCATTCTCCTGCTCTTCCAAATGGGGCTTGTCTTCGGATCAAACTACGGTTACGTAGAATGGTCCGACAACGACAAAGACGCAGAGATACGGGCAAATATACCGACTATCCTCAGCACCCAAAACCAAGCAATCAACAAAGAATCGTTTCATTACCCAACTTACTACCCCGGGCACGCGACCGAGCGCACGGTGGTGGCGCACAAGATCGAGGAGGACCTGCCGCGGGTAGTGACAGCCTTCCTCCACACCGGAGACTCTTCGACGCTGCGGCAGGTAAACTGCTCCCGGAGATACGAGCTCCGGAGCCTCCGTGGTGGCACGCGCGTCGCCTCACACTACTCCCTGCACACCGTGCTGGACACCGTGGCGCACGCGACCAACTTCCTCAACATGATCCTCCAGACCAACAGGTCGCGAGAGCACAGCCTCCGGCGGGACATTCACTGGTATCACGCGCTGGTCAGGAGCATCCTCGAGGGCGACCCCAAAATCCACCGGGCGGTGGTAACTTTCCACACGGACGCGCCAACGCCCGGTCCTCACATCTTCCTTCAGGCGACCAGGACAGACAAGCAGGTGGTTCTCCAAGACCTCTCCGGTTCCGCTCACCTCCACCTCAGGAGCCGAACACCGGATTCGGAGTGGTTTAACGAGTTTAGGGACCGGAAAAGACCTCAGCTACAGAAGAGAGCGTCCAGCCTGGACGTTACCGCCGCTCCAAACGTCTACTTCCTGGATAAAAGCCAGATCCGGTGGTCCGCGCCGTTCCTGGAGTGCGAGCACGGAAGCTTTGTACCGCACTGGTTGCTCACCTTGTCCGCGGGCTTTTACGGACAGAGGAAAGACTCTGCGCCCGAGTTCAGGTGAGTACCATGTGTGTGTGTAAGGGGGGAGGGGGGGGGGGAGAGACCAATTAATCATGGGATTTTAAGATAAATTATAATCTTCCTTCCTCTTTCTTAACCCAAACTCTGAATGTCTGTGTCCGTCATTTTTAAGCCGAGCGTTTGAGAAGGAAGACATTCTAAATGTAAATGACTCCAGAAGATTTTGAATATTATTTCCGATCTGAAGGCAACGGTTGTCTCCCGGAGTCTGAGGGAGACAGACATGATTGTCCAGGTGTTAAATGTTTGTTCTCACGCTATGTGTGTATACGTTCCAGCAGACCTTGTAGATTAAAACCTACTTAGGCAATCAAGTTAATGCTAAATAATAAAGCTAATGCTAAATGCATACATGTAAAGCTGATTCTGTTGTGGTCAGGAGTGTTCAGAAATCTTCTGGTGTGTGTTTCAGCGAATGGGTGTCAGACTTCACACACACACACACACACACACACACACACACACACACACACACACACACACACACACACAACACACACACACACACAACACACCTCACACACAGGGGAGGCAGTACATGTGTGTGATGTGAACTCTGTCTCCGTCCAGGGGGGTGGTGCGTGTGGATGTCAACCTCCAGGACGTGGATATCAACCAGTGCTCCAGCACAGGATGGTTCTCTGGGACACACCGCTGTAACCTGACCAGCATGGAGGTCTGTCTCTCTGCCTGCCTGCCTGTCTGCCTGTCTGTCTGTCTGTCTGTCTGTCTGCCTGTATATAGCAATCAAGCAATAGCAATGTAATAACAATCAAGTTATTTCGTCTGTGTGTGTGTATTAAGTGTGTGTTTTCTGTATGTACGTACAAATCGTGTGATATATATATTTAATGTGAGTGTGTGTTGTGTGTGGACCTGTGCAGTGTGTGTGTGTGTGTGTGGTGTGTGAGACCTGTGCAGGTGTGTCTGTCGTGTGTGTGTGTGTGTGTTTGCATGTTGCAGCTCCTGTGTGTTTATCCTGTATGATCTATAATAAATGGTATGTAATGGATGTCAGCAGAGCTGAATAATTGACCATGCTCTTTGTCTGTGTGTGTCGGTGTGTGGTGAGTTTAGACTGTCTTTCCTGGTTAAGGTTATGGATGCATGGATGGATGGATGGATGAATGTCTCAAACTATATTGTAGATTTATAAACACACACGTACCATGTAGTTACATATACAGCAGGTGTGTACAAGAGGAAACTGTGTGTGTGTGTATATAAAGTATGTGTGTGTGTGTTTTTATGTGTGTATGTGCGGGTGTTTCAGTAGACAGGAAGACTGGTAGCGTGTGTAAGTGGACAGGAAGTGAGGTAGCTAGCGTGTGTAAGTGGACAGTAAGTGAGGTAGCTAGCATGTGTAAGTGGACAGGAAGTGAGGTAGCTAGCGTGTGTAAGTGGACAGGAAGTGAGGTAGCTAGCGTGTGTAAGTGGACAGAAGTGAGGTAGCTAGCTGTGTAAGTGGACAGGAAGTGAGGTAGCTAGCGTGTGTAAGTGGACAGGAAGTGAGGAGCTAGCGTGTGTAGTGGACAGTAGTGAGTAGCAGTGTGTAAGGACAGGAAGCTGCGGGAAGTGGAAGGATGAGGTAGCTAGCGTGTGTAAGTGGACAGGAAGTGAGGTAGCTAGCGTGTGTAAGTGGACAGGAAGTGAGGTAGCTAGCGTGTGTAAGTGGACAGTAAGTGAGGTAGCTAGCATGTGTAAGTGGACAGGAAAGTGAGGTAGCTAGCGTGTGTAAGTGGACAGGAAGTAGAGCTAGACAGGAAGTGAAGAAAGATGAGCAGGGGTAAGTGGACAGGAGGGGTAGCTAGCGTGTGTAAGTGGACAGGAAGTGAGGTAGCTAGCGTGTGTAAGTGGACAGGAAGTGAGGTAGCTAGCGTGTGTAAGTGGACAGGAAGTGAGGTAGCTAGCGTGTGTAAGTGGACAGGAAGTGAGGTAGCTAGCGTGTGTAAGTGGACAGGAAGTGAGGTAGCTAGCGTGTGTAAGTGGGACAGGAAGTGAGGTAGCTAGCGTGTGTAAGTGGAGAGGAAGTCCCTCTTGTGGTTCTCATGCATTATGAATCCCCCTACTGAGGGGAAACACGTTACATAAGAGACAGCAGCTCACATAATGAGATAGAAGAGAGAGAGTGTATGAGAGAGTGTGAGTGTGTGTGTGTATGAGAGAGAGTGTGTGTGTGTGTGTGGTATTGAGAGAGAGAGAGTGTGTGTGTATGAGGAGTGCGTGTGTGTGTGTGTGTGGTGTATGAGAGTGTGTGAGTGTGTATGTGTGAGTGTATGAGAGTGTGTGTGTGTGGTGGTGATACATGGTGATGGAGATAAAGAGCTTCAAGAAGGTTCCGCTAATGAGACGCTGTGACAGGCTGGGTCGTCCTCTCTCCTCCCTCCTCCTGCATACCTCCCGCGTAGATCGACTGCTCAAGCCGTCCTCCCCTCTCCCTCTCTCTCTCTCCATCCCTCTTACGCCCTCCCTCTCTCTCCATCCCCATCCCTCCTCACCCATCAAGCTCGCTCTCTAGCCTCCATCCCTCCTTCCTCCTCCCTCCTCTCGCCTCATCCCTCCTACCTCCATCCCTCCTCTCTCTCCTAAACTCTCACATCGCCTCCCTCCTCTCTCTCTCCTCCATCCCTCCTTCCTCCCTCCCTCCCTCTCTCTCTCCTCCATCCCTCCTTCCTCCCCTCCCTCTCTCTCTCCTCCATCCCTCCTTCCTCCCCTCCCTCTCTCTCTCCTCCATCCCTCCTTCCTCCCCTCCCTCCCTCTCTCTCTCTCTCTCTCCTCTCTCTCTCTCTCTCCTCCATCCCTCCTTCCTCCCCTCCCTCCCTCTCTCTCTCTCCTCCATCCCTCCTTCCTCCCCTCCCTCTCTCTATCACACTCTCTATCCCTCTCTCTCCATATCATACTCTCTCTATTCTTCCTGCTCCCTCTCTCTATCTTTCCTGAATGAATGTTCTAACAAACCCTGTTCTCTCTACAGAACCAACCATGTTCTCTCTACAGAACCCACCGTGTTCTCTATGCAGAACCCACCATGTTCTCTCTGCAGAACCCACCATGTTCTCTCTGCAGAACCCACCGTGTTCTCTCTACAGAACCCACCATGTTCTCTCTGCAGAACCCACCATGTTCTCTCTGAGCTCTACAGAACCCACCATGTTCTCTCTACAGAACCCACCATGTTCTCTCTACAGAACCCACCATGTTCTCTCTACAGAACCCACTATGTTCTCAGAGACACCTGGGCTGTTTCACACAATACATCACTTTACACTCCTCTTACTAGACTGCTCTTACTACACTCTTACTATGCCTACTACGCTCTGAGGAGAACCAGGAGCTCCACTCCTCTCTCTTCCCTCTCTCTCTTCTCCTTCCTTTCCCTCTCTCCTCTTCCTCTCCTCTCCTCTCCTCTCCTCTCCCTCTCCTCTCCTCTCCTCTCCCTCCCCTCCCCTCTCCTCTCTCCTATCTCTCCTCTCTCCTCTCCTCTCTCCTCTCCTCCAGCTTGATAACAGGAGCAACGGCTGCAGCGAGGGTTATGGAGGGAAACGGCTGTGAGTTGGTTCAGCTTGGAAGAAGATTCTCTCTCACAGTGTAGGCTCAGACGGCAGACTTAACATGCACACACACACACAGGACCTCACGCACACACACACAGGACCTCACGCACACACACACACACAGGACCTCACGCGACGCACACACACACACAGGACCTCACGCACGCACACACACGCACACAGGACCTCACACACACACGCACAGACACACACACAGGACCGTCACGCACGCTCACGACACGCACAGACACACACACAGGACCACACGCACATAGGACCATACATCTGCTGTTTTCGCGGGGAGGAGACAAGCTGAGGAAGAGAGGAGGGGAGAGGAGAGGAGGAGACAAGCTGAGGAGGAGAGGAGGGGGAGAGGAGGGGAGGAGACAAGCTGAGGAGGAGAGGAGGGGCAGAGGAGAGGAGGGGACATTTGTCTGAGGCTGCATGGTTCCAATATTGCTGCCCATTTTTACACACACATACAAACACAACACACACGTACAAAAACACACACGTACAAACACACACACACACACACACTGTGCCCTCTCTATCTCTGGGAGATAGCTGGCAGGCATGTGGAGGGGAGAACCGCTCGTTCCGTCAGAAGCCTCTTATCTCCCTCCGTCCTCAGGGAACTTCCTTCAATTCCCAAACTTTCTTCTTCCCCTGCTGTCTGTCAGCACAGCAACACAGCCGCACAAAACACAGCCGCACAGCAACACAGCCTGCACAGCAACACAGCAACCAGCAACACAGCCGCACAGCAAACAGCCGCACAGCAACACAGCCGCACAGCAACACAGCCAAACAGCCGCACAGCAACACAGCCGCACAGCAACACAGCCGCACAGCAACACAGCCGCACAGCAACACAGCAACACAGCCAAACAGCCGCACAGCAACACAGCCGCACAGCCGCACAGCAACACAGCAACACAGCAACACAGCCGCACAGCAACACAGCAGCACAGCCGCACAGCAACACAGCCAAACAGCCGCACAGCCAAACAGCCGCACAGCAACACAAGCCGCACAGCAACACAGCAACACAGCAGCACAGCCGCACAGCAACACAGCCAAACAGCCGCACAGCAACACAGCCAAACAGCCGCACAGCAACACAGCCAAACAGCCGCACAGCAACACAGCAACACAGCCGCACAGCCAAACAGCCGCACAGCAACACAGCCGCACAGCAACACAGTCGCACAGCAACACAGCAACACAGCCAAACAGCCGCACAGCAACACAGCCGCACAGCAACACAGCCAAACAGCCGCACAGCAACACAGCCGCACAGCAACACAGCCGCACAGCAACACCGCCGCACAGCAACACAGCCGCACAGCAACACAGCCGCACAGCAACACAGCCGCTCAGCAACACAGCAACACAGCAAGTGTTTCCCTAGCTGGAAAGCTGGTCCAGTTAGGCAACCTTCTGGACGTCGTTGTTTCTCCTCTCCTCTCCCCCTCTCCTCTCCCCTCTCCTCTCCTCTCCCATCCTCTCCCCTCTCCCCTTCCAGCCATACACCCAGGGGAGGATGGAGGAAGGGAAATAGAGATGGAGAGAGAGGGAGAGAGCGTTTGTAATGCTTTTAGGGTTTCATGCTTTCAGGGATATAATAGACCTCAGAGGACTCCCCTCTCTCTCTCACTGTCTCTCTATTTCTATGCCTCTCTCTCTCTGTCTGTCTCTCTCTATCTGTCTGCTCTCTCCTTTCCCTCTCTTTCTTTTTCTCATTCTGAGTCTGTGCTGCGAGCCTGTAATCAAGACCCCACCAGGAGAGAGCGAGAGGAGAGGGGCAAGAGCAAGAGGAGGAGGAAAGGGGGAGAGAGAGGAGAGAGAGAGTGGGAGAGTGGGAGAATCAGAAGGAGAGAGAGAGGGAGTGTGAGAGAGAGAAGGGACAGAGAGAGGCAGGTTATGTCAGACACTGTGGAAGACTGTGGACTTCCTTTTTAAGGAACTCAGGAAATAATAGTAGGAAATGGATGTTGTGTGTATATGTGTGTGGTGTATGTGTGAGTGTGTATGTGTGGTGTGTGTATATATGCACGTGTGTGTGTGTGTGTATCAGTATGTTTCAGGGTGGTCCCTGGTCTCTCCACTTTGAATTATGACCACATTCCAAATGTACCAACCACGTCTTAAATCTACATTTAGATATTAGTTAGTTGGTTGTTACTTGGTAACTTGGGTACAAGTTTTACAATACAGCTAATTGGGTGCACTTGATTCAACTCACCAAACCAGAGACGATCGGCCCCATAAGGCCAATGTGGTGACATCATAGTCACACTGCTCAGAGAAAGAGAGAGAGGGGGGGGGGTGTTCAGTACAGGGACCTGCTCAGAGAGGGGGGGGGGGGGGTGTTCCAGTACAGGGGACCTGCTCAGAGAGAGAGGGGGGGGGGTGTTCAAGTACAGGGGACCTGCTCAGAGGGGGGGGGGAGAGGAGAAGGGGGGGGGAAGGGGGGGGGAGGTGTTCAGTACAGGGACCTGCTCAGCGAGGAAGAGGGGGGTGGGGGTGGTTCAGGTACAGGGACCTGCTCAGAGGCGAGCAGAGGGTGGGGGGGGTGTTCAGTACAGGGACCTGCTCAGAGAGGGATGGGGTGCGACCGCGAAGCAGAGAAGACCGTGGATGAAAGAGACCTAGAGGGGGGAGGGAAAGAGAAAAAAAAAAATTCAGGAGTGAAGACAGAGCAAGAAGGTGTTTGTACAAAAACAGAATTGAGGTCGAAAGACCGAGAAAGAAGAGGTGTTTGTACACGTTGCAATAACATCACCAAATATTTCACATTTTTATTGCACCACAGTGCTTGTGTGTGTGGTCTGTGTGGGTGCCATGAGGCGGTGGGATGTGGTGTGTGTGTGTGTGAGAGGACAGGGTGTGTGTGTGTGATAGAGGGCAGGCTGTGTGTGTGTGTGTGTAGAAGGCAGATCTCCTTTATCTCTCCTTTTAGAACCAAACAGACGCCTGCGTCACGCGGGCAGAAACACCTCACTTATCCTCCTTCTGTTCCTCTCCACCCCCTCCTCCCCTCCTCTCCTTCCCTCCTCCTCTCTCCTCCCCCTCCCCTCTCCCTCCTCCCCTCTCCCCTCCTCACCCCTCTCCCTCTCCCCCTCCTCTCCCCCCCCCCCCCCTCCTCCCCTCCTCTCCTCCTCCTCCTCCTCTCCTCTCCTCCCCCTCCTCCCCCCCCTCCTCCTCTCCTCCTCTCCTCCTCTCCCCCCCCTCCTCCCCTCTCCCCCTCCCCTCCTCCTCTCCTCCTCCTCCCCTCCCCTCCTCCCCTCCTCTCCTCCCCTCTCCTCCCTCCCCATCTCCCCTCCTCCCCTCCCCTCCCCTCCCCTCCCCTCCTCCCTCCTCCCATCCCCTCCTCCCCTCTCCCATCCTACTCTCCTCCCCTCCTCCTCTCTCCTCCCCTCCTCCTCCCCTCCTCTCCCTCCTCTCCCCTCCTCTCCTCCCCCTCCCCTCCCCTCCTTCCTCCTCCCCTCTCCCTCCCCTCCTCCCCCTCTCCCCTCCTCTCCTGTCTCCTTCTCAGTGTACTCCTCTAGGTGGGCATGGTTTTGTTCTGGACCAGTACAGGTGTGCGTGTCGGAGGGGCTACTACCACACCCAGCAGAGTGCCTCTCTCAACGGCTTCACAAGTACGGCCCTCAACACTTCCACCACCCAGCTCATCAAGCAATCAATGAATGAATGAAAAAACAGATGAACATTTGAACCAACGAACGACTGAATGAATGAACTGTATGAAACTCATATCTACATTGTTGTTAATGGGAGCTGAGGGAACAAACTAAAGGTGATAGAAAACTAGGACGTTCCTGTACACACTCACACACTCACACTGAGGCCAGTCTGGTTGTTTCCTAGCAACAATAAATCCCAGTGTGGTGAGGAGCAGAGAAGCAGGTGCAGGCATGGACCAGTCTGTACCCATTGTCTATTTACAGACACCACACAGACACACGCACACACACACAGGTGTTAAAACCAGAAAGAAACTACACCCAGAAACACACCACAACACACACATAACTCCCCCCACACACACACACACAACCCCCACACCCCCTACCCCATGTGACCATCCTGCTGTGCCCTAGGCCCCGCCCCCCCCAGGTGAGGACAGCTCCAGCCGGTGTCTGCGTGCCGTGAGGGCTGCCCGGTGTGCCGGGACGACTCCCCCTGCCTGGCCCGCCCCCAACGGGGGGCCTTCCGCTCGCCCTGGCCTCCCTGCAGGGGGGTCTGCATGCTGCTGACCCTGGTCATGCTGGGGACCTACCACCACCGCAGGAACAAGGTCAGGGGTCAGGGGGGAAGGATTGGGGTCAAGGGTCAAAGTTGAAGGAAGGTTGAAGAGTTCATTGCCGTCTAGGGAAGAGAGAAGGGGGGGGGGGGGGAGAGGGGGCCTAAGTTAAGGATGGGCTCTGCTGTTTCATCTGTATTCAACCATTTGCCATCTCTCTCTCCCCCCCACCCTTCTCTCTCTCCTCTCTCTCTCACCCCCCTCTCTGTCCTCCCCTCTTCTCCTCGTCTCGTCTCGTCTCTCTCTCTCTCTCTCTCTCTGCTCTCTCGCTCTCTCTCTTGCTCTCTCTCTCTCACCAGAGAATCCGTGCGTCTGCTGGTCTCATCCTCCTGGAAACCATCTTGGTTGGAGCGTTGCTGCTCTACTTCCTGTGAGTACAATGTGTGTGTGTGTGTGTGTGTGCGGTGGTGTGTGTGGTGCGTGCGTGTGTGTGTGTATGTGTGCGTGTGTAGCTGAGAGGAGGCAGACCAGAACAAAGACAGAATAGCTAACTACAAAACAACTTCTCTCAGAGTTGCAACAATGTCAAGGGAGACACTCTTACCTCACCAAATCACCTGCCTCTCTCTCTTTCTCTCTCTCCACTACTCCTCTCTTTCTTCTCTCTCCACCACTCCTCTCTCTCTTTCTCTCTCCACACTACTCCTCTCATTATCTCTCTCCACCACTCCTCTCTCTTTCTCCTCTCTTCACCACTCCTCTCTCTCTTTCTCGTCTCTTCACCAACCCTCTCTCTCTTTCTCTCTCTTTCACCACATCCTCTCTCTCTTTCGCTCTACTCTCCATTTCACTGTCGTCTCTTCTCCACTCTCTCTCTCTTCTCACTCTCACTTCGCTCTCTCTCTTTCTCTCGTACTCTCACCACTCCTCTTCTCTTTCTCATATCTTCACCACTCCGTCTCTCTACTTCTCTCTCTTCACCATCCTGCTCTCTCTTTCTCTCTCTTCGCCACTCCTTCTCTCTCTCTTCCAGCCACTCTCTCTCTCACACTCCTCTCACCATCTCCTTCTCTCTCTCTACCACCACTCCTCTCTCTCTCTCCAGGCATTTCTGCTCCTTCCTCTCCTTTCTCTCTTTTCACCCTCCTCTCTTCTCTGTTTTCTATTCCTGGCTGCTGAATCTTCCTCCAGAAATATCCTCTCCCATTATCACCACTCACCTTACTTTCACACACTCCCCCCCCCCGTCCTTCTCTCCCTCTTTCTGTCTCACTCACCCCATGCCTGGCCCTCAGCACTTTCTGAACTGCTCTCCTCTCCCCCCCTCTCCCTCTCACCTCTCACCTCAGTGCCCACAAGCAACGGCCACTCTGAGAGATACAGACCCATATACACTCCTCCTTTCTCTCTCCCTTTTTTCTTTATATTGCTCCCTCTTCTTTCTCTGTCCCTCTCCATCCCCTCCCTCCCCCATAACCCCTCCCCCACCAGCTCAAAACAGTGCTCCTCTGTGGCATCATTGATGCATTTTTAAGACTCATCAAGTTCTGGCGTACTGTTTTAAAATAAATTGTGATAATTTATTGGGGATGTGAACGCGAGGAGTAGAGGAGGGGGAGGAGAGAGAGAGGAAGAGAGGAGAGAGGAGGTAAAGTTAGACCAACTAGAATGAAAGGAATAGAGTAGAGGAGGAAAGAGGAGGAGGAGAGGAGGAGAGAGGAGAGAGGAGAGGAGGAAGGGAAAGGAGGAGAGAGTGAGAAGGAGAGAAAGAGGAGGAGGAGAGAGGAGGAGAAGAGGAGAGAGAGAGGAGAGTATTAGAAAGTAGAG
>CM042854.1:1163994-1241494 GCA_023658055.1 Thaleichthys pacificus
AGAACCCCGCTGTCCCTTAGCACAACCGTGCATACCGACACGTATGTGTGGCTTCCGCGCAACTAATAACAACCGTCGAATGAGTTACCGGATTTTAACACCAAAGTTGTCTCCTAGTGCAGCTCGCGTCTGACCCGCGCTCCTCGCGCTTCTTCCGTTGCTCAGACTGCATCTGTGACGGGCAGATTGTTATCACGGTGACCATCATCTCCAACCACCTCCCAGACGGTTTACAGTTAAAGTGACGCCCTACCTCTAGATCACCGTAAACACCGGCTGCGTTTTCGTAGCTCTCTGTAAAATAATTTCTCTCGAGACCGGAGGTGCGTGTAGGACGGCGATGTGAGGTTCTCAGAGGATGGCAGAATTGAAATAGCTCTCGAAAAAGAAATCCCGTCTTCACCGGATATTTCACTATCGCACCGAGTCACCTGAACTGTGGCGTGTGTGGCTGTTCTTTCCGCCAATCCTCTGCGCGTGGTGTGGAGATGGGTGGGAGCGAGGCAAACCGGGAGGTGTCCGCCCTGAAAGTAGCTCAGGTTGACGAGCAAGCATCTGTGACGGATTGGAATTAAATTGGGGCCCCATTTGAATCTGGTTCTCTGAATGTGTGTGTGTGTGGTGGGTGGTGTGGTGTGGTGTGGGTGGTGGTGATGAAATGTCACAGGATTGAGCGTTTCACGCTCGCCTGCACGTGCCTGTGTTTTTCTGTGTTTGGAAAGTGTAGGTGTGGTTGCTTAGCGTGTCTGTGCGTGTGCACGTGAACGTTATGACTGCCAGAAGAGCTGCTGTTGCCTAGGGTGACTGACGGGACCGTTTTCTATGGTAACTGGTGTGATGACCGCTAAAGCCCCCGGAGTGATGGCACCCAGAACACGTTTAAGAGATCACAGACAGGCAGACAGACAGACCAGACAGAGCAGACAGACAGACAGAAGGCAGCAGTCATTGACCAGACAGGCAGTTGACAGGCAGACAAGACAGACAGACACGGCGACAAACAGGCAGACAGTACAGGCAGTTAGACAGACAGACAGGCAGTTAGACAGACAGGCTCCTGTGTCTCTCCTGGTATGTGACCACAGCTGGTCTCTGGTCTGATGAATAATTTTATGTGTTTTGTGTACTCCATCTGCATGCCTCTATGTACTCCTCTACCTGCCAACCAGTCCTGCTCTCTCTCTCTCACAAACACACACCCACACACACACACACCTACACACACACAGCATCAGCACTGCTGATGCTGTGTGTTGTGTCTCTCTCTCACAAACACACCACACACACACCTACACACAGCAACCCACCTACACACACACCTACACCACACACGTACAAACCACACAAATACAATGCAGAAACAACACACAGATATATACACAAATACACTTCCTTCCCCAATTCCAGAATAACAAGCTTTGGAACGTTATAATACGGCTCCTTCATGTTCTGCTGCCTCTGACACAACATGCTGGATGGTTTGTGGTTAGAACCAAAGTGTTTGTCCTGCTGGATGGTGGCCACAAGTCTACAGCACCCCCGTAGCTTCAACACCATGTTTAGCTACGAATGTGGTGTTTTGTGTGATGTGGGGTGAGGTGGGATGGGTTAGATCAATTAATCACAGGGACCTTTCGTTTCACAAAGAAAAAGAGAGACACAAACACATTCTTAGATTGCACAGTGCTGATTGAGATTCTTTCATGTCAATATTGAGGCATACTTCCAGGAGTGAATCATTTAGTAAAGATAAGGGATATAGTGTGTATATTGCGTGTGTTTGTGTTTGTGTGTGTTTGTGTGGGTGTTTGTGTGTTTTAGGGTGTGTGTTTGTGTGTGGTGTTGTTTGTGTGTGTGTGTGTTTGTGTGTGTGTTGTGTGTGTGTTTGTGTGTGTGTGTTGTGTGTGTGGGTGTTGTGTGTGTGTGTGTGTGTGTGTTTGTGTGTGTTTGTTTACCTCACCGGTAATATGTCAATTCTCTGTGCCAGGCCAGCTGCAAGAATGTGATTAAGACAAAAATATCTAGGTGTGTGTGTGTGCTCATGCTGTTTACTGTCGAGAAAATGGTCAGACAGAATTGGTGTCACAGCTCTTCCTGTTTAGACAGGAAACGTTTTTACGTGAGTAGGATATTAGGGTATAGAGTTGGGTGTTTCTGAAAGGGATGTTATGGTTGAGTTGGGTGTTTCTGAGGGAGGATATTAGGGTATAGAGTTGGATGTTTCTGAAGGGGGGGATCTTAGTGTATAGAGTTGGGTGTTTCTGAATGGGGGGGATGTTAGGGGTATAGAGTTGGTGTTTCTGAAGGGGGGATGTTAGGGATATAGAGTTGGATGTTTCTGAAAGGGGGATGTTAGGGGTATAGGAGTTTGGGTGTTTCTGAAGGGGGGATGTTGGATATAGAGTTGGGTGTGTTCTGAGGGGAGGATATTAGGGTAAGAGAGTTTGGATGTTTCTGAAGGGGGAGCTGTGAGGGGGGAGGTGGAGGGGTGGGAGGCGTTGGGAGAGCTGTGAGGGGGAGGTGGGGGGTGTTGGGGAGAGCTGTGAGGGGGAGGTGGGGGGTGGGAGGCGTGGGGGAGAGCTGTGAGGGGGAGGTGGGTGGTGTTGGGGAGAGCTGTGAGGGGGGAGGTGGGGGTGGGAGGCGTGGGGGAGAGCTAGTGAGGGGGAGGTGGGGGTGTTGGGGAGAGCTGTGAGGGGGGAGGTGGGGGGGTGGGGAGGCGGTGGGGAGAGCTGTGAGGGGAGGTGGGGGGTGTTGGGGAGAGCTGTGAGGGGGGGGGGGGGGTCCGTCTGGCGAGAAAGGGAACGTGTGAACTGACAGGTGTAAATTACAGCTCGTCTCAGAACGAGGAGAAATGCCCCAGAGAACATGTGGGTGTGAAGACACAGTCTCATAATCCTGGAAATACACTCTGTCTCTGACACACACCACACACATACATGTATATACACACCACACACACACAAGCATGCACACATTGATCAACATGCAACACACATACATTCTCGTTTGATTTATAATTTTTTTACATGCAAGCCAAAACAACAACACGCACCTTCCCTAATCATATAGCCTGCCTGATTTCCCAAATAAAGTGCTGCCATCTTGTGGACAAGGGTGGAAAGACAGAACGACTCTAGCTCCACCCCTACCATACAACAATCTCCTGAACTTGATGTACTCTGCTATACTGTACTACTCTGCTCTGCTTTACTCTGTTTTAGGCTTCTCTGTTCTCCTCTCCCCTTTCCTCACCTCTCCTTTCATTGCGTGTGAAATATTACTTTCAAAAGGTTGAATCAATAGTTTTCCACACATTTTATTTTCAACTTTTTTGAAAATGTATTTTTCAACCTTTCTAAACTTTTTGATAATTTGATTGGTAGCTATAAAAAAGATGTGCATGTTCCCGCCCCGGTTTCGAACCGAGGACCTCCCGCGTGTTAGGCGAACGGGATAACCACTACACTACGGGGACTGTGCAGCGCGCAGTGGGAGGGGTTACAGGTTATTGGCTACTGCGAAGGTGTGTCCCTCAATATTTACATGTTTAGAATGAATACTGAAAACGATATACTCTAAGGACATACATTTAGGCTATATATGATTGTCAAATAAAGACTTTTCAATGTGACTAATTCGAACGTAGACCCTATAAATACCGGATGCTAATCAGCGCCTAGCATTGATGCGCCAGAACCCCATTGGCTATCCGTCACATTGCACGGTTTATGTGTTTTGTGTTTTGGCTGATGTACAGGGAAGCGTTTGGTCAAATTAAGATACCAACAGATAGAGGACGATAGACAAAAAAACGTTACAATATTCGGTAAGTCGTACATCTCCGTATCATATCCAAACCTGTTCTGACAAATAACGTAGGACGTCGTGCATTATTTTGCGAATGGTAGGCTACCAGCCTACTAGATAGCTTGCTAGCTTGCCGTTTTGATAAAACAAGATTTCTGCAGTGAACTAGCCAGCTAGATCGCTTCGGTGAAATAATGGAGTCTAATATCATAACAATGTCACAACGTCATCACAAATGCACGAATCTGTTGCGTGCTAGATAACACTAACCAGGAAGAGGTCATTCATTCACAATACTATGATTCGATATCAGATTTAACGCGAGCGTGGCTTTTTGATTTGTTTATTTATGTAGCCTACAATCTATACGCTTTGTCGAAACTATGATCAGTTTGCCCGTCTTATTGAACCGAGCGATCAAGGAACGCTGACCACCAGCATGATATCTGGACGTCCCTGCGTTTACTACCCACGCAGTTTACCCTATTAGCACGGAGATTAGCACTACTGATGTCCATTTATAACAAAGCAGCGGTAAGCAAGCTGATGAGTAGAGGACGTCTACAAGGTAGATGGTCGCTGTTAACGTCTCGGTGTGATGCATGGTCCGCTATTGAATTTTTTGCCCCACCTTCCTAAATGGGACATCTCCGTTGTGTGTGTGTGTGCGCGCGCGCGCGCGTGTAGTTAGACTACACTTAGCTTCCTTGTTTATCTTCTAAGTTTGACAGTCAATGTTGTGTTTCGAAACACTGTCTGTCATTGTACACACACAGTAGGATCTCATTTGATTCATTCTCCTAATTGATACATTCATAGATGAGTGTTGATCATGTGACCCCCCCCCCCCAGGCCAGATGAGTGTTGATCATGTGACCCCCCCCCCCCCCAGGCCAGATGAGTGTTGATCATGTGACCCACCCTCCTCCCAGGCCAGATGAGTTCAGGTGCCGCCCCAATCCTCCCCCAGGCCAGATGAGTGTTGATCATGTGACCCCCCCCCCCCCCCCCCCCAGGGCCAGATGAAGTGTTGATCATGTGACCCTCCCCTTCCCTCCACCCCAGGCCAGATGAGTGTTGATCATGTGACCCCCCCCCCCCCCCCAGGCCAGATGAGTGTTGATCATGTGAACCCCCCCCCCCCCCCCAGAGGCCAGATGAGTGTTGATCATGTGACCCCCTCCCCCCCCCCCAGGCCAGATGAGTGTTGATCATGTGACCCCTCCCCCCCCCCCAGGCCAGATGAGTGTTGATCATGTGACCCTCCCCCCCCCCCCAGGCCAGAATGAGTGTTGATCATGTGACCCCCCCCCTCCCACCCCCAGGCCAGATGAGTGTTGATCATGTGACCCCCCCTTCCCCCCCCCAGGCCAGATGAGTGTTGATCATGGGACCCCCCCCCCCCCCCCCAGGCCAGATGAGTGTTGATCATGTGACCCCCCCCCCCCCCCAGGCCAGATGAGTGTTGATCATGTGACCCCCCCCCTCCCCCCCAGGCCAGATGAGTGTTGATCATGTGACCCCCCCCCTCCCCCCCCAGGCCAGATGAGTGTTGATCATGTGACCCCCCCCCTCCCCCCCAGGCCAGATGAGTGTTGATCATGTTGACCCCCCCCCCCCCCCAGGCCAGATGAGTGTTGATCAATGTGACCCCCCCTCCCCCCCCCCCAGGCCAGATGAGTGTTGATCATGTGACCCCCCCCCCCCCCCCCCAGGCCAGATGAGTGTTGATCATGTGACCCCCCCCCCCCCCCCCCCAGGGCCAGATAGTGTTGATCATGTGACCCTTCCCCCCCCAGGCCAGATGAGTGTTGATCATGTGACCCTTCCCCCCCCCCCAGGCCAGATGAGTGTTGATCATGTGACCCTCACCCCCCCCAGGCCAGATGAGTGTTGATCATGTGACCCCTTCCCCCCCCAGGCCAGATGAGTGTTGATCATGTGACCCTTCCCCCCCCTCCCCCCCAGGCCAGATGAGTGTTGATCATTGACCCTCCCCCTCCCCCCCAGGCCAGATGAGTGTTGATCATGTGACCCTCCCCCCCCCCCAGGCCAGATGAGTGTTGATCATGTGACCCTTCCCCCCCCAGGCCAGATGAGTGGTGGGGACAGTGTACCCTGCTGCGGACGAGGCAGAGATGAGCCGTATCCACTACGAGCTGGAGTACACGGAGGGAATCAGCCAGCGCATGCGTATCCCCGACACCCTGAGATGGGGCCAGAGAGCCACGCAGGGGGAGCCTTCCCCAGGGGGCCCTGGCCCCCCACCCAGCCCTGATGCACGTACCCGAGAGGATCGTGATCTCAGGTTAGCGGAGGCTGGGGGTGGGGTGGCGTGTGTGACTGTGTGTATATGACGGTGTGTATATGACGGTGTGTGTGTGACGGTGTGTATATGACGGTGTGTGTGTGACTGTGTGTGTGTGACGGTGTGTATATGACGGTGTGTGTGTGGACTGGTGTGTGTATGACGGTGTGTGTGTGACGGTGTGTGTGGTGACGGTGTGTATATGACGTGTGTATATGACGGTGTGTATATGACGGTGTTTATATGACGGTGTGTATATGACGGTGTGTGTTAGACGGTGTGTGTATGACGGTGGTGTGTATGACGGTGTGTGTATGACGGTTGTGTGTATGACGTGTGTATATGACGGTGTGTATATGACGGTGTGTATATGACTGTGTGTATATGACGGTGTGTGTATGACGGTGTGTGTATGACTGTTGTGTATGACGGTGTGTTGTATGACGGTGTGTGTATGACGGTGTGTGTTAGTGGAACGGTGTGTGATAGTGACGGTGTGTATAGGACTGTGTGTGGTAGTGACGGTGTGTATATAGACTGTGTGTGTATATGACGGTGTGGTGTAATAGACGGTGTGTGTAGGACGGGTGGGATTATGACGGTGTGTGTAGTGACGGTGTGTAGGTATGGACTGTGTGTGTATGACTGGTGTGATGAACGGGGTGTATGACGGTGTTGGGGTATGAACGGTGTGTGTAAATGATCTGGGCTTGTGTGTGAATGTGTGTAGTATGACGGTGTGTGTATGACGGTGTGTGTAAATGACGGTGTGTGTATGACGGTGTGTGTATGACAGGTGTGTGTATGAACGGTGTGTGTATGGACGGTGTGTAGTATGACTGTGTGTGTATGACGGTGTTGTGTATGACGTGTGTGTGTGAACGGTGTAGTGTATGACGGTGTGTGTATGACGGTGGGTGTAGTGACGGTGTGTATATGACTGTGTGTGTATGACGTTGTGTGTATGACTGTGTTGTGTATGACGGTGTGTGTATGACGGTGTGTGTATGACGGTGTGTGTAGGACGGTGTGTTATGACGGTGTGTGTATGACTGTGTGTGTATGACGGTGTGTGTATGACTGTGTGTGTATATGACGGTGTGTGTATGACTGTGTGTGTATGACTGTGTGTGTATGACGGTGTGTGTATGACGGTGTGTATATGACTGTGTGTGTATGACGGTGTGTGTATGACTGTGTGTGTATGACGGTGTGTGTGTTCCAGGGGACGATGTGGACTCGTGTTACTCCCGGCCCAGAGACCTGGACCTGATCCAGGCCACGCCTCCGCTGGACCTGCTGGGCATGAAGGCTCCGCCCCGGGTCCTCACACTGACGGAGCAGCCGCTGGACTCCCTGGAGACGGACCCCGCGCCCCCGGCCCCCACGCACCGCACGGTCAGGACCTCCACCCCTCCTCCACCCAGACAGTCTCCAGTGTCTCGGTGTCTGACCTCACTCTCAAGAACTTTCCTTGCTCTCTTCCTTCTTCCCTCTTTCTTTCCATCCTTACCTACATCCTCCCCATCCCTCCCTCCCCCCCACGTCCTCCCCTCACCTACCTCCCCCCTTCACGTCCCTCCCTCCCACCTCACCTCCCTCCCCCCTCACCTCCCTCCCCCCTCACCTCCCTCCCCCCTCACCCCCTCACCTCCCTCCCCCTCACCTCCCTCCCCCTCACCTCCCTCCCCCTCACCTCCCTCCCCCCTCACCCCCCTCACCTCCCTCCCCCCTCACCTCCCTCCCCCCTCACCTCCCTCCCCCCTCACCCCCCTCACCTCCCTCCCCCCTCACCCCCTCACCTCCCTCCCCCCTCACCTCCCTCCCCCCTCACCTCCCTCCCCCCTCACCTCCCTCCCCCCTCACCCCCCTCACCTCCCTCCCCCCTCACCTCCCTCCCCCCTCACCCCCCTCACCTCCCTCCCCCCTCACCTCCCTCCCCCCTCACCCCCCTCACCTCCCTCCCCCCTCACCTCCCTCCCCCCTCACCCCCCTCACCTCCCTCCCCCCTCACCTCCCTCCCCCCTCACCTCCCTCCTCCCTCACCTCCCTCCCCCCTCACCTCCCTCCCCCCTCACCTCCCTCCCCCCTCACCTCCCTCCCCCCTCACCCCCCTCACCTCCCTCCTCCCTCACCTCCCTCCTCCCTCACCTCCAGGCTCACTCCAGGTCGAGGAAGGAACGTAGTGCCACTGAGAGCCCAACTGTCCGTCACAGCAGCCCCGCCCACAGAGCAGACACCAGGTAGACTCTCTCTCTCTCTCCATCTCTCTCTCTCTCCATCTCTCTCTCCTCTCCATCTCTCTCTCTCCTCTCCATCTGTCTCTCTCCTCTCCATCTCTCTCTCCTCTCCATCTGTCTCTCTCTCTCTCCATCTCTCTCTCTCCTCTCCATCTGTCTCTCCTCTCCATCTGTCTCTCTCTCTCTCCATCTGTCTCTCTCTCTCTCCATCTCTCTCTCCTCTCCATCTCTCTCCATCTCTCTCCATCTCTCTCTCCTCTCCATCTCTCTCTCCTCTCCATCTCTCTCTCCTCTCCATCTCTCTCTCCATCTCTCCATCTCTCTCTCCATCTCTCCATCTCTCCATCTCTCTCTCCTCTCCATCTCTCTCTCCTCTCCATCTCTCTCTCCTCTCCATCTCTCTCTCCTCTCCATCTCTCTCTCTCCTCTCCATCTCTCTCCATCTCTCTCCATCTCTCTCTCCTCTCCATCTCTCTCTCTCCTCTCCATCTCTCTCTCTCCTCTCCATCTCTCTCTCTCCTCTCCATCTCTCTCCATCTCTCTCCATCTCTCTCTCCTCTCCATCTCTCTCTCCTCTCCATCTCTCTCTCTCCTCTCCATCTCTCTCTCCTCTCCATCTGTCTCTCTCTCTCTCCATCTCTCTCTCCTCTCCATCTCTCTCTCTCCTCTCCATCTCTCTCTCTCCTCTCCATCTCTCTCCATCTCTCTCTCCTCTCCATCTCTCTCTCCATCTCTCCATCTCTCTCTCCATCTCTCCATCCATCTCTCCATCTCTCCAACTCTCTCTCCATCTCTCCAACTCTCTCTCTCCTCTCCATCTCTCTCTCCATCTCTCCATCTCTCTCTCCATCTCTCTCCCCCCCCCACCTCTCACTTTCTCCAGGTTAACAACTATGCTTTCTCTGTCTCCTGCCCCCCCAGCGTGACCCCGTCCCCCGCGGCCCCTGTGCGGGTGTGCCCCCCCCTGTGCACCCCGGAGGATGGAGCCCCCCTCTACTCAGCTGGGGGGGTGATGTCCTACATCCAGGCCACCACACGCCGGGCCTACCAGCAGGTCCTGGAGGCCCTGGAGGACGGACACCGCAGGTGAGCTAGGGGGAGGGGGGTGTGTGCTGGTGCTACTACCTCCCTGCTGAGTTGACCTAATAACCAAAGCATAAATCTGGTGTGGTTATAGGGCCCAGCTGGACATGACTTTGGATATGACCCCTGATGACTCCGGATTGGTGGATGCTTCAACACTACGACGACAGGTAGGCAGTCGTGACCAAACGTTCACATTGCCTGTGTGTGAGTGATCCTTGGCTTCCTGTGTTTCTCTAAAAGTGTGTGTGTCCTCGTGTGTGTGTGTGTGTGTGTCCTCGTGTGTGTGTGTGTGTCCTTGTGTGTGTGTGTGTGTGTGTCCTCGTGTGTGTGTGTGTCCTCGTGTGTGTGTGTGTGTGTCCTTGTGTGTGTGTGTGTGTGTCCTCGTGTGTGTGTGTGTCCTCGTGTGTGTGTGTGTCCTCGTGTGTGTGTGTCCTCGTGTGTGTGTGTGTCCTCGTGTGTGTGTGTGTCCTCGTGTGTGTGTGTCCTCGTGTGTGTGTGTGTGTGTGTGTGTGTGCGCTCCTCCTCCAGATCGTGAAGCTGAACCGGCGCCTCCAGCTCCTGGAGGAGGAGAACAAGGAGCGCTCCAGGAGAGAGCTGCTGCTCTACTCCGCCACCGTGGCCTTCTGGCTCCTCAACACGTGGGTCTGGTTCCGACGCTAGAGCCACCGTGCGGAACCGGCAGGACCGGGGTTCTGGGGTACGAGGTCGGCAGAACTAGCTACCTCCCGAACCCTCTTCAGATCGTCATCATCAAGTGTCAAAGTTTATATCTAAATCTAGAGATGCCATAGCATGTGTCGGAATGTCTTTACCATAGCCCAACCCCCCTTTAGGGTCTAGAACCCCCCTCTCCCACTTATGGGGAGTGGGGATTCTAGAATTTACAGGGGGACATTCTAGAGCTGATGGAATCCCCCTCCCTGTAAATTCTACAAACCCCCCCCCATGAGTTCTAGAATCCCCCGTCCTCATATAGGGTCCAGACCCACCCCTACCCCCTGTAAGGTCTAAAACTGACCCCCTCCCTGATAGGGTCCAGAACCCCCATTTCACCCCTGCCCTCCATCACCCTGTTATTACAATAACTGAAGGGTTTTTGAGTTTTAGGTAATATAACTCATCTTACCTCTGTTATTTCCTTCAGTCTCCTGTTTATCTGAATGGAATTACAGCACAGGTTTGTCTCCGTATGAAGGGAGTAGCACTGTTTGAATGTTGTTATAGTATTACGGTCCTTTCTGTGTAGAATCTAAATATCATATTTTTATGGAATATTGCAATAAATATGCATATGGAGTTGTATGTATCATAAAATAATATATTTCATCATATTATCGACTGGAAACTATTATGCCAAATGTGATGGCTGTCTATTCTGTTTTGCTTTATTAAGCACAGAGACTGCCCTGTACCTGCCCTGCCAAGATGCAGTCTGACGTTTCATATTTATTTATTTATTATTTGTAATATATCATTTGTAAATATTTATTGTATTAAATTCTAGGTGGTTGAAGTCTACTTTGAACTGGCCTCTCCTGTGTTCGCTGCTGCCAACTTTGGAAAAATTGTGCGATTACAACAAACAATACTTGTCGCTTGTCTCTCTCACAATTTTACTCAGGAGTAATATAGACACCAAAGCATTTTGTAGCTCATCATTCAGTGACCATCTGAATGGAAGATGGCAGGACTTCGGCCTCGTCTTCTGTTTTTTGCCCTTACCATTGCTGTGCCTGACTGGCTGAGATTGTATGACATAGGTGGAGCTGTCGAGATCAAAACGTGATTAGCCACGCCTACAGTCTTGAGGAATGGTAAACAGGTTTTGAACAAGGTTTTCTAACAGTTCTGAATGTATTTATTTTCACTACTTTTCGTGGATGCTCAATGAAACGCTAAACTAAATTTTCACTATTTCAAACGAAGTTTCTTGTGACTGGCACAACAATAGCAAATGTTTATTTATTTATTCCGGAAATACGTATCACTGTCGTGTGGATATAGCCAAATCCTTAACGTCAGAAAGAAATGGGGATTTTAAAGTTGGCTGACTTGATTCGCTCCGAAGCACCTGATGCGATTACGCATAAGGACATCAGCGATTACACAGGTAATGCTACCCATCTCAATGTTTGACAGTTTTACTCGTTAACTCCTATGCTAACGTAAATGAGCTAGTTGTGAAGCTGCAGCACCTGAAAGCTTTTACGGTACCCTTAACAGCTGATCTCAACACCAGTCAAATGTGATCGTGTTCATTTGGATTTAATCGCAGGCAAGGTCATCGCCGTGGACACTTCAATCATTCTCAACCAGTTTCGAGCGGCTGTACCTGGTCTCGAGCAGCGAGGGTAAGTTAATGAACGAATGAGAGTTCTTCTTTACGAACCAAAATACTCTTTATTTACTTCATCGCTTTGTTTTAACTGTAAGACATAATTTGCCAGATAGCGGAGCACGTCTGTCTCGTGCTGTTTCCTGGTCTCTTCAGATTGTATGCTGGTCCTTGACAGCTTGTGCAGACTCTCCTTTCCCCCCTCCAGGCTATGGAATATCTCTCCCTCCACCATCTCACCCTCCTCTTTTATCTCCCCCACTCTCTCTCCTCTCTCTCCTCCCCCCCCCCCCTCTCCTCCCTCTCTCCACCTCCTCTCCCCCTCCAACCCTAACTGCCCCCCTTGTAATTTCTCCCTCCCCCTCCCCCCAGTCCCTTAGCAGGTCTGTTCTTCCGGACTCTAACCTTCCTGGAACATGACATCAAGCCCGTGTTTGTGTTTGACGGAGTTCCCCCAGCAGAGAAGAGAGCTGTGGTGAGTGCTCTCCTGATGTAAGCCTGGATCCATCCTACTGCCCTGTGCCTACATTACTGATCCAGGCCTACCCTAATGATCTAAACCTGATGTTGCTTTGACCTGCCTTGCTCGATCTTTGTGTCCTAACCTGCTTTGTGTGTGTGTCCGTGTGTCCGTGTGTGTGTGTGTGTGTGTGTGTGTGTGTGTGTGTCCGTACAGCTGGAGAGGAGGGCCCAGGCTGCAGGGTGGAGCTCCCCCAATTGCTCCGGCTCAGGTAAGACTGACACACACATTTACACATTCACATACACACTCAATTTCTTACAGTATTTGACTGTAGATCTAGAGGTCACAGGTTCAAATACCCCCTGTTCTGTGTGTTGCTTAAAAAAACCCGTAAAAGCATCTGCTAAAAACATCTGCTTAATGAATACACGCACTGTGTGTGTGTGTGTGTGTGTAGCCTCCAGTCAGACTTGCGACTGTCTCCAGCTGCTGCAGCTGATGGGGGTTCCCATCATCCAGGTGAGCCAGCAAACAGCTCTGCTGAGCCAGCATGGAGGCCCTAGCCCTGCTGAGCCAGCATGGAGGCCGTAGGCCTGCTGAGCCAGCATGGAGGCCGTAGGCCTGCTGAGCCAACATGGAGGCCGTAGTCTTCATCTTCTTATGTTGTAGTTGAGCCAACATGGAGGCTCTAGCTTGATTGCCTAGGGCAGTCTACAGTGAATGGACAACATCTTCAATAAATCTCGCTCCCTGCCCCCCCTCCCCCAGGCTCCGGGGGAGGGAGAGGCTCTGTGTGCCAGGCTGGTGCAGGGGGGTCTTGTGGATGCCGTGGCGTCGGAGGACATGGACACGCTGGCCTTCGGAGGAACAGTCCTGATCCGCCAGCTCAGCGCCAAGAGAAACGGGTCTGTCACACTCCACACACACTCCACACACACACCCTCCACACACACACCCTCCACACACACACCTCACACACTCCACACACACACCCCACACACTCCACACACCCCACACACTCCACACACACACCCCACACACTCCACACACACACCTCACACACTCCACACACACACCCCACACACTCCACACACACACTCCACACACACTCCTCACACACTCCACACACACTGCACACACACTGTGACACTGGCACGGCAGCATCTTCTTCTTCTTCTCTCAGTGAGGTGGTGGAGTTCTCCCTGGAGAAACTGCTGGCCAGACTGAGCCTCTCCCAGGAGGAGGTGAGCCCCCTGCTGGCTCACACCAGCATTACAGCTACCTACTCTAGTCTGGAACTGTCTGATGTGATGTCTTCTGTTCCTGGTTCCTCCCTCTCCTGTTTCTGGTCCAGTTTGTGGACCTGTGTATCCTGCTGGGCTGTGACTACTGTGAGAAGATAACAGGCCTGGGTCCTAAGAGAGCCCTGTCTCTGATACAGACCCACCGCTCCATAGAGAACTTGGTTCAGCACATCAACAGGAAGGTGTGTGTGTGTGTGTGCGCGCGTGCGTGTGTGGAGCGGGAGGGTCAGAAATCCAGATCACATCCTTTCTCAATCACTGGAACTCCCGTCCTTTTCTCCCTCCCTCTCTCTCCCTCCCTCTCTCTCCCTCCCCCCCCTCCAGACCCATCCAGTGCCCATGGCGTGGGGTTACCAGGATGCTAGGAAGCTGTTCCTGCTAGGCCCCCAGACAGAGGCCCTTGGCCTGGCCTGGACCGAGCCTGATGAGGAGGTGCTGGTCCAGTTCCTGTGCCACCAGAAACACATCAAGTAGGTCCTGGGCACTGCCTGGGAGATAAAGCAGAGCAGGGTACAGTACAGTATGGTAGAGTTCTCATCAAGTACTCATAAATGATGCAAACCTTTTTTTCCCAATACTTTTACAAATATATTTTTTTTCAACCTTTAGAAACTTTCCACACACAACACAATGTTTTTGTGTTGTGTGTTCCAAACTTTTTTTTTCACACACAGTGAAAGGAGGAGAGAAGAGACAACAGAAAAGTCTCAAATAGAAACCTTTCGGGAAAAAAAATTCAGAACTTTTTTTGAAAATCTTTTTCCAACCTTTTAGAAACTTTTTTTTCAACCTTTAGAAACTTCTTTTATTTTTCATTTTTTAACCTTTCAAAACTTTTTCCACACACAACACAAAAACGTTTTTTAAGGGAGCACAGAGTGCGTGGTCGGCTGGAGAGGTTCCGTCAGACGAGGGAGAGGAGGAGGAGAGAGAGGGAGCAGCAGGAGGCCTCTGGCCAGAGCAGACAGACTTGCATGGAGGACTTCTTCCGCGTAACCAGGAAGCGAAAGCAGGTGAGCATCGTCACCACAGCAACCCTCCAGCACACATTCCTAACCTCTTAAAAACCTCTTCCTCAAACGGAGAAAAAAATTGTGCAAACCCTTTTAGAGGATCTTCAGTAATGATTTGAGTTTAGTAAGGAGAGTCAGGTGGCTGAGCGGTTAGGGAATCGGGCTAGTAATCCAAAGGTTGCCAGTTTGATTCCCGGCCGTGCCAAATGACGTTGTGTCCTTGGGCAAGGCACTTCACCCTACTTGCCTCGGGGGGAATGTCCCTGTACTTACCGTAAGTCGCTCTGGATAAGAGCGTCTGCTAAATGACTAAATGTAAATGTTTATTTTCGTTACAAGTCATTCATTGGCATGTGCACAACAATTCCAGCGAAGCAGTCTTTGGCAAAATCCTGAATTCAGGCTCCAACCGTGCTCTGATGTATCTGACCCTGTGTTGTGTTCCTGTAGCCTGCTGAGGCTGGGCATCCTGCCAGCAGCAAAGTAAAGAGGCCCAGGCCTAAGTGATGCTGCCCCCTGGTGGAGGGGGGTTGGTACTGCGGGATGAAGATGGGAACTTGTTTACAAGATTCTGAGATCCGGGCTGTGGTGTGGATGATCACCAGATCTATAAATCACCTATGCTGCCAGGAATCCTGGCATCAGCCTGTCCTGAATACTGGAAGATCAGTGCGTCTTGTCTGTGCTGTCGTGAGGCAGGAAGAGAGGCGAGGAGGAGGGAGGGGGGAAGGAGGAAGGAGAGGGGGGTCTGGAGGACAGAGAGAAGACTGTTCCTTCACTCAGCCTAGCTCATCCAACACTGGCCTGCCTCCTTTCTAACCCAGCCGATACAGCAATACAGACCCCCCCCCCTCCTGCCTTCCTTCCCCTGCTAATACAGCAACACCGCCCCCCTGCACCGCCCTGGCCCCCACTGGCCCCCCCTGCCCCCAGCCAACACAAGGCTGACTCTCATCACGCCCCTGTCAGTGGACACCTGCACAGACAGCTGTGCCTAACCCCAGACTTGAACACCACTTGCATCTTAAAATATGACCACACAATGGTCTGTGTCACTCCAAATCTCTGCCCTGGAGAGATTGTTTCTCCTTAATAACATGTTCTGTTTTTTTTACAGAACGGTATTTGTATGGTAAAATACGAATAAAACGCATTCAAGAAAAAGATCGTTGAATGTCTTTAATTTTATTTAGAAGGAAAACACTATTGGCTGATACTAGACACAGTTGCGGGACTGAGAACTAAGATAAGAAACGCAAGTAACTATTCCTCGCCAGTAGGTGGCAGCCGAGCATCGAAGGGGCAGACCGCATCTCTACCCTCCACGAAGAAGAGCAAGCCCCGTCCCCGCTAGACCTCCCAGATAGGTGTCTACCGCCGTCGAGCCGACTGCCGCCGAAGACCTCCCCACCCAAGTCCGGGATAAACTTCTCTCACTGTTGGTAGCCCATCGTTTCGGTCATGGCGACGAGTGCGAAGCGAAAACAAGAGGAGACTCATCTGAAGATGCTGCGCGAGATGACGAGCCAACCGCCGAATAGAAAGTGCTTTGATTGTGATCAGCGCGGCCCGACTTACGCCAACATGACAGTGGGATCTTTCGTTTGTACCACCTGTTCGGGAATCCTGTAAGTACCGCGCTGGGAATACTGTCTATATATTAGCTAGTCAGGTGTAAACACGTCAAGTATAACGTATGTTTTGTATGCGAGGGATCTCGCTATCGTTAGCCAGCAAAGCTAGCAACTCACCACAGGACAGGTAACGCAATCATGAGCTCGAGGCCGGCAGTAGGAAAGGGCTGGGTCGCATGCTTTGTTTACGAAGAAATGTCTGTTGGGTCGGGACAGCACTAGCTGTACTACAGAGTTTCGTGTTGACGACTGGTCCGGGGGATTTTCTCACACAACATCAATGGCTCGCCGAGGTTCAAGGTTTTCACGGTTTGTCAACAGTTTGTCGCTGATGTAAAAACGGGCAAATATTTGATCAGTGTTTCAAAACAGCACGTCACCGCTTTACCGGTGAACCAGTCACGGGGGGGCAGATGAACTTTTATCCTCAGAGCTGGACATCCGGTGCTTGACATAGCAATACGCTCTCACACACTCACGCCCTGAGATAAGCAAAGTGGCGTTGGGTGGATCTAACCACTTGTAGAGTGAACCGGGTTTAAAGAGCGGAAAGAGGAGTGGACCAATAACCGTAATCGTAACAGTCATGTGGGAAACGGAGAATAGGTGGTTAGCCTCGGTGATCAATTATTCATCACTTCATCCATAGATGTATGGTGACAGACAGATAGTGAATGGGAGCGCGTCGCTTTTGTCTAGATGTAGCCGTCACCGTCCACGCCTACTCGTACTCGTGTCTCACTCCCCAAACGATGTGGACATGTTGCGTCTTATATATCTTGAATAAAAGCAGCTTTTGAGACCAATGTCCACATCACAAAATCACTCCCAGCTGAACGCAACAGAAACCTCAAACAGTAACAGGCGCGTTATTGTATAAATAATAGATCGTAAACGACTTGAAACAGCTAAGTTTCTCAGAAAGGTGTTCGGGCGCTAGTTTCTCCTGGAAGGACGCCCAGGACTGCACGTCTGGCGTAGCTTGCGAGGCAAAGTTCAGGCCAAAAACATTGGCCTCGGCCTCCCATCTCATCCCCCCCCATTCTTCCTCTCCTTGGGGGTAATCAATAATGACATTTTAGTTCGGTGCCGGCCGGCCAATTTCTTCTCCTGACTGGAACTCGGTGGGGTTCAGGACCGAACAGCCAGAACAGCGTGTTTTGTGTAGTCACTCTCACTCTGAAGAGCAGTTTGAGGGAGAGTGCTGGATGTTATCATCTCACTGTCGCCCTGACTCTCTTAATGACTCCTTGTCTGACTCTCTAAATGACTCCTTGTCTGACTCCTTGTCTGACTCTCTGAACGACTCCTTGTCTTACTTTCTGAACGACTCCTTGTCTGACTCTGAACGACTCCCTTACCACCACTACAAGCAGCAGCCACTTTCTGATCAGCTTCTGTAGGATGAGACAGCACAGGATGGTTAAAAAAAATGAGTTTATCTTTGATTAACAGTTTGTTCTTCTATCTGATCCCCCCCCCCCAGACGAGGTCTCAACCCCCCCCACAGAGTGAAGTCCATCTCCATGACAACCTTCACACAACAGGAAATCGAGTTCCTACAGAAACACAGCAACGAGGTACAGATGTCAGCCTTCCCTCTACATCTATAGACTCCCTCTACATCTATAGACTCCCTCTACATCTATAGACTCCCTCTACATCTATAGACTCCCTCTACATCTATAGACTCCCTCTATATGTATAGACTCCCTCTACATCTATAGACTCCCTCTATATGTATAGACTCCCTCTACATCTATAGACTCCCTCTACATCTATAGACTCCCTCTATATGTATAGACTCCCTCTACATCTATAGACTCCCTCTATATGTATAGACTCCCTCTACATCTATAGACTCCCTCTACATCTATAGACTCCCTCTATATGTATAGACTCCCTCTACATCTATAGACTCCCTCTACATCTATAGACTTCCCCTGCATGTATAGACTATCAGTGGTTTCTTTGACTTTCCTTCTCTCTCTCTGTCTCCTTTCCTTCTCTGTCAGTTTTTTCACTTCTGTCTCTCCTCTCTCTCTCTCAGTAGTTTCTCAGTCTAAACTTTATTTGCATTCCTTCTCTTGATGACTGTCTTTTCTCCCCTCCCCCTCTCTGTTCCCTTCCTCCCCCTCTCCCTATCTCTCTCTGCCCCCTCCCCCCCAGGTGTGTAAACACATCTGGTTGGGCCTGTATGATGACAGGACCTTGGTCATCCCGGACTTCCGTGAGCCTCAGAAGGTGAAGGAGTTTCTCCAGGAGAAGTACGAGAAGAAGAGATGGTGAGCAGTGTGTGTGTGTGTACATATGTGTGTGTACATATGTGTGTCTGTATGTATGTGTGTGTGTATATATATATAAATGTGTGCCTGTGTGCAGGTATGTTCCTCCAGACCAGGCGAGGGCGCTGTCCAGTGTCCAGGCGTCCGTGTCGGGCTCCTCAGCCAGCAGCACAGGAAGTACCCCAGAGGTCCCTCCTCTAAAGACCCTGCAGCTCAACAAGACCCCCCCTCGCCAGGTACACACACACACACACACACACAGGTACACACACACACACACACAGGTGTACGCACACACACACACACACATGTATCCACTCACACTCTCTCTGTCCCTCCCCACTAGTCTCCTGGGATTAGTCGCTCCAAAGCCCGTGCCATTGTTCAGGAGAAAAAGTTTGATCTGCTGTCAGACCTGGGCGGTGACATCTTCGCCGCCCCGACCAATCAGGCGGCAGGCTCAGCTAACTTCGCCAACTTTGCACATTTCCCCAGCCAATCAGGTAAGATGTGGGTGGGGCCTGTAAAGGAGCACCAAATCGTGTTTTATGAGAAATGGAATGCAAGTTGATTTTGCTGGTAGTTGCTAGTTTTATTCAGAGATGTTACACAAATAGAGGTTCACATGAGACATGCTAAAAACAATTGCGCTTCGCTAGGTCAAGAACTGCTTCTTTTTTTTTTTTATTAGATCTTTTGCGTAGCTGTGAGTTAGCGAGGGAGATCAGGAAGTGGTGATGTGAAATGCCTGTTAGCATCGCTAATGCTAATTGTAAAGAACAGCCTCATGTCCATTGACCAGTTTGGCATGTTGGCTTCTGTACCGCAACGTAACTGCCCTTTTTTTGTTAATATCTTTATACGTACTTCCCGTTTTGTACAAATCAGGAAGTTAAAACTAGCTTGTCCATGTTATTTACCACTCCAAGATGTCTCCTGCATGTTACCAAGAACTGGTGACTGCTACTAATGTACTGGCTGGGCCAGTGGCGTCCGAGTCATGAACCAGCCGTGACGTTTGATTACACACAGTGGAGTGCTCGTGGGGGTCGTGGGGGTCGTGGTTTTTTTTTTGGTTGCCGTCTCATGTGAGCCCTTTGGTGTCACTGTCCTTGTTACATTTCCTGTCATGTGACCCGTCCTGTGTTCCTTTTCCGTTGCCATAGCAACTCAGGCTAACTCCTGGGGCAGCAGACTTTGCCAACTTTGAGGCGTTTGGCAACTCCGGAGTTCCATCTCATTACGGCACCCCACCCCCCTCACATTCTGTTACCTCAGGTACCCCCACCCTCACATTCTGTTACCTCAGGTACCCCCACCCTCACATTCTGTTACCTCAGGTACCCCCACCCTCACATTCTGTTACCTCAGGTACCCCCACCCTCACATTCTGTTACCTCAGGTACCCCCCACCCTCACATTCTGTTACCTCAGGTACCCCCACCCTCACATTCTGTTACCTCAGGTACCCCCACCCTCACACATCCACTCCACATTCACCTCATACGACCTGATACAGTCTAGGAAACTGGACAGTCTATTCTGTGAGATGTATGAGTAAAACCTGCCTGATGATTTGACTGTTTGTGTATTCTCTGTGTGTGTGTGTGTGTGTGTGTGTGTGTGTGTGTGTGTAGGCGGGGGCGTTCCCATCCCCTCCATGGCGGGTGCAGTACCAGCGCAGGCCCAGCAGGGGAGCTCTGCTGGCGACCGCTACGCTGCCCTGGCCGAGCTGGACAACGAGCTGTCCTCCTCCGCTCCTACTGGGAGCAGCGTGCAGGGGTGAGACACACACACACACACATCATACACACACACACACATCTATAGACACATGCTGTCCTCCGCTCCTACTGGGAGCAGCGTGCAGGGGTGAGACACACACACACATCATACACACACACACATCTATAGACACATGCTGTCCTCCGCTCCTACTGGGAGCAGCGTGCAGGGGTGAGACACACACACACACACATCTATATACACACATCATACACACACACACATCTATATACACACACCTATATACACACATGCT
Source organism: Thaleichthys pacificus (assembly GCA_023658055.1). Classification (NCBI taxonomy): domain Eukaryota; kingdom Metazoa; phylum Chordata; class Actinopteri; order Osmeriformes; family Osmeridae; genus Thaleichthys; species Thaleichthys pacificus. Next base: position 1,184,511 of record CM042854.1, read on the forward strand.
GTATGCGTACAGACACACTCACGTGTGTGTGTGTTTAGGAACATGTTTGGAGCCGTGTTGGGGAGCTCTCCTGCCCAGACCCAGCCTGTCCTTCCCAGCATGCAACAGGGCTTCGGAGGTGAGGGTGTGTGTGTGTGGAACAAAAGACTGTCCTATGAACCACAGCCTCTTCAGGTGACGGTAACGTGTGTGTGTCTTCCAGCTGTTCCGTCCACCAACCCGTTTGTTGCCGCGGAGATGGCCACCAACCCCTTCCAGACCAATGGCAGAGCTCCAGCAGCAGGTGTGTGTGTGTATGATTGTGTGTGTGTGTATGATTGTGTGTGTGTGTGTGTGTGTTTGATTGCGTGTGTGTGTGTGTGTGTTTGATTGCGTGCGTGTGTAAATCCTGTAGTTACAATGCACCAGATCCAGCTGTGTGGTAAGAGTGTCTCTCAGTTCTCACTCGCCCTCTCTCTCTCTCTCCCTCTCTGTGTGCATGTGTCCCTCTGTTCCCGTGTGTGTGCGTGTGTGTGCGTGTGTGTGTGTGTAGCTTCGTTCGGTACCGGCTCTATGAGCATGCCCGCTGGCTTCGGGAACTCCTCTTCCTTCTGCCTCCCGACCAGCTTCAGCGGAACCTTCCAGCAGCCTTACCCCGGCCCGGCACACTGCCCCTTACCCCCCCGGGAACTACCACCCCCCACCCAATGGTTAGTGTGCCCCCGATACCCTCTCCCTGCTACTCTCTCCCTCCTCCTCCACCCCTCCCCTCCACCCTCTAACCCCCAGTCAAATTGTTAATGTGCCCCCCCCCCCCCCCCTCCTTCCACCTCCTTCTGTGTGTGTAGTTGCTGTGCAACACCAGCAGGGGGCAGTAGAAGGCAGCAGGTCTCATAGCGTCACACATGGAGAAACAGGTTTACTGGTTGCTAATGTATCTCTTCATCTCTCTCTCACCCCCTTTTCTCTCTCTCCTTCTCTCCCTCTCTCCAGGTCCAGGATACCCAGTTTATGGGCCCTCTATCGCCCCCTATGGCCAGCCTATGGCAGGGCCTGGCTTGACCAATAACCCCTTTATGGTAAGCACACCTTTTACATGTTATTCAATTAATAGACACTTTTATCCAAAGCAGCATATACTGTTGATGGTGCTTATAGAAAGTACAGCAGAATATCTCTCTCTCTCCTGATCGCTTACTCTCTCTTTCCTCTCTCTCTCTCTCGTTCCCTCCCCCCCCCCTCTCCAGGCGGGAGCCCCAGCAGGTTCCTTCCCCAGTGGGGGCTCCTCCACCAACCCCTTCCTGTAGCGCACCTCCCAGCCTCCGCCACCAGAGGGCAGCATGCACAGCACCTACTCAGCACATCCGCCGCCAGTGACTTTACTACACACTTCTGATCACCACACAAAGACGAAAAAGAAAAAAAAACTATGCTTGTGGACACTGGACAGAAACAGCCACACTATGAACTACAGGACTATTCTGGAAAGATGCCCTTGGAACGATAGACACATTCTATATATATATATATATATTATTACATTGTTTATGAGACACTGTATACTCTCTGTGCATATCATCCTTTGTAATCATGTTTTTATGTACGTTATCTATAAGTGAGTGGACAAACACAGGGGGTTCCATATGGGTCAGTACATTAACCCTAACCCTATGGGTCAGTACAGGGAGAACCTGGATGAGTTCTGGGGGGGGGGGGGGGGAGATCATAGATTACAGTTGTCATATAATAAGAAGGTGGCTAAGGAGGGTGGGTGGGGGGGAGGGTGGGTGGGTGGGGGAGGGGATGGAGGGAAGGTAGAGGATGGAGATGGTTGAAGATTTCTCTCCTTCTCCTCTTTAATCCTATACCTGCCAGGCTGTTTTTTCGGCCTACTGTAATCCCAGGCACGTTAGATTATCTAATCTCCCCCCCTGCTTTCTACCTCCTCTCTGTAATCTCAGATGGATCGGTGAGGGAGTACAGGTGGAGGCTTGTGCCCCTGCACACCACCTGTACACTACTGTTACCTGTCCAGGTAAGGTACAACATGTTCACACAGACCTGGCTCTTAAAGGGAAGTAGGTTAACTAGTGCCACCAATCACTAACAATGGATTTTACAATTTACTCATAATGACATGATTATGTAAGTCAATGTGTACATATATAAATATATGTATAAATATATTAAAGATTTTTAACTACATATGGGCCTATGGTAATAGGTTTTTTCTTTGGTAATACAGTGTGAATTTAACAGTCTTGTTCTTTCAATGCAAATCAACAACAAAGAATGGGTAAGCCCGATTTACGTTTTTGAGCAAAAAATGATATCCTATGTCTTATTGAATGTAATGTACAGTGTCACACCTACACTGTCCTTAAAGTCTGTTGCGTTGCTTCTCTGTTATCGCTTGTATGCATCAGGGCAGGTGTGTGTGGTTAAGCTTGTATCTGTCAGTGGGACAGGTGTGTGTGTGGTTCAGCTCCTGTCATTATGGTCAGGCTAGTACAAGGACCTGATTGGAGGTGTGTTTTCACCAGCGATCTTTCCAGTCCAAATCCATTTATTACAGAACTCACCCGCCACATCGGCAATCATACTGTCTTGTTGCTGCAGTAATGAGGGTAGTTGTTTTTTGGAATGTTGTTGGCGTTTGATTGACTAGCTAGCAAGTACTCTATAGCGAAAGCGTTTGATTAGTCTTGTATTGGCCAGAGAAAATCCATAACAGGCCGACCTCGGTGTGTTGTATAAAGACGTAACCTATTCAGTGTGCTAATGTGTGTTTGTACGGCCTTGCCGTCTCCCTTCTCACCCCGACCTTAACGTCACATGGCTAGTCTAGCTACATAACCCCTTTGTTAACAACATGGTTAGAAGCGAACATCTGGCCCTTTGTTGTGTAGTTAGTAGAGTAGTGAATATATTTAGTATTGACAGACACGGGAAGTTCCGGCCATTAATTTGCACTTGCCCTGCATGATTCCATCGTACACCGGTTTGTGCGCTCTCCTCTAAGTTATCTCACTCAGCTGAATGCTGATTCGAAGAACTGACATCGATTGTGCCTCGTCGTTACCACGGCAACCAAGTAAAGCTTTCAAGATGGCGTGTTTATTAGGAGACAGTTTATTTGAAATTGACGGACAAGGACCTGCACCTACAAAAGACTATTACCAGTTTATTGTCACCAAAACCGAGGTTAGTATGTTGGTGACGTGTCGTCGCCGATATTATATACATGTTTCTCATTTCTGTCTGGGGTAGCTAATTCACATTCAACATGAGTGGTTAGAACTAGCAAAAGTCCCAATCTTGAGTCGTTCATTAACATTACTTAAAATTAAGACTAGTTGGCAACTTTGCTGCATTCTCTTTTCCATAAACACAACTCTTCCAGGTGATTTGGAGGTCGTGGAAGATATCCCTGCGAAGTGAGTTCCGGAACGCTAGACCGGGCGAGCTTCGGATGCCGCACAAAGACTTCCTGGAAGACAGCCGACTTCAGGGTAAAGTTCGGGTCACAACAACCGTCCATGTTCACCAACAAATGCACATACTAGTCGTCCGTAGATTAATAAAACCAGAACTGTTGTTTCCGCTCAGGCCAAGTGAGGGTCGTGTACGGGCAGAAAACGTTACGCTATAGCCAGGCTCTGTGTCGAGGCGAGTTTGACTTCCTGGAGCGGATGCCGGACGCACTGCTACTGTGCATCCTCTCCCACCTGGAGCTCGAGGACATCGCTAGACTGAGACTCACTTCGCGAAGGCTGAGACAGGTCAGAGGGCACTCGTGTGTGTGAGAGACAGAGATAGAGATTCGTCTTCAGGTCAATCTATATTCGATGGTTCTTTTGTGCCTTAACCTCCTTTCTACCTCCTTTCATCTCTCAAAAGTGGCTCTTACACCCCCCCACCCTACAAATCACTAACATTTAGCAGATTCTTTCATCCAGTGGTTAGTGGTCTCTACTTTACAAGATAATAGCATAATTTTAAATATAATTTTAAGTCTATGCCTGCAACTTCCTTGTTCCTTTTCTCTTCCATGTTTACCAACTCTCCCCTTTTTCACCCTGTTCCTCCTTGCCCCCATCCTCCCCCCTGTTCCTCCTTGCCCCTATCCTCCCCCCTGTTCCTCCTTGCCCCCATCCTCCCCCCTGCTCCTCCTTGCTCCATCCTCCCCCCTGTTCCTCCTTGCCCCATCCTCCCCCCTGTTCCTCCTCACCTCTTCTCTTTCCTCCCTTCTCCTCCTCCCCTTTGCTTCTCTCCCTCTTCCAGGTGTGTGACTCAGAGGAGTTCTGGGCTCAGGCCGTGTTGAGCAGCTGTGGGGCCCCGTCCCCCCAGGTGTGCTCCCTGGCCCGGGAGCTGGGCTGGAGGCAGGTGTTCTTCACCAGCAAGCTGCAGCTGCAGAAGCTGCTGAGCCGGAGGAGGAGAGGCAGCCCGCGGAGCCCCACGCAGCCCCGCGCTGCTGACACAGTCAGCCTGGCGCTCTCAGACATGGGCCTTGGTTCTGGCCCTGACTCTGGGTCTGATTCTGGGCCTAGCCCTAACTCTGGGTCTGGTTCTAGTCCTGGCCCTAGTCCTGACTCTGGGACTGGTCCCAGTCCTAGCCCTGGCCCTAGTCCTGACTCTGGGGCTGGCCCTAGTCCTGACTCTGGGACTGGTCCCAGTCCTAGTCCTGGCCCTAGTCCTGACTCTGGGACTGGTCCCAGTCCTAGCCCTGGCCCTAGTCCTGACTCTGGGGCTGGCCCTAGTCCTGACTCTGGGGCTGGTCCTAGCCCTACTCCTAACCTTGAAACTCAGGTGTGGCTTCACGTGGAGGACCAGGGAGGCCAGGTGGGGGATGCCGACCCCAGCCATAACCTCCCAGGGGAGCAGCTGGCTGGTCTGAGGAAGGGGTCTGGGGTCCAGAGAGATCCAGGGAACGGCAGAGGAGACTGGAAACGAGACTCAGGAAGAAGACTGAAGTGAAGGACAGGTCATCTCAGACTGTTGATTCTGACTGGGTCTGACTGGTTCCTGCTTGTTCTGGCTGGACCCTGGTGATTCTGACTGGTTCCTGCTGGATCGCACTGGTTATGACTGGTTCTTACTGGTTCTTACTGGTTCTGATACAGTTTGACATCTGACTTATTTTTCTTGTTTTTGAACCCTTTGTAAAGGATTCATCAACCAATTCATCATTTGTAAAGAATAATTAAGCAATCACACCTTGACATTTTTTTCTTCCAGTTACCCATCTTTTTTTGTCAGGCTGTTGCCTGAGGAGCAAGTATGAATGAGTTAGGGAATTTAATATATATTAATCTACTACTGTTATATTTTGCGATTGAAAACCTAAATGCTGTTGCATTAACAGGCCATGTTTGCGCATTTGCAATACCACTTTCATACTGTATACATAAATAAAAAATGACTGATGACTAATAAATGACTATTAAATAGTAATTATTGTTGATTTTCAGATAAGCAGACACACACACACTCACACAAGCTACAAACATATACATACACACTCAATACCTCACCGATCATACGTGCTTGTTAACAATGGTGAGTGGAGAGGGCTTGGAGTGTGCGATTGTGTGTGTGTGGTTGTGGCTTTGTGTGTGTGTGTGTGTGTGCTCCTCTTATCTAAAAGAGCGGAGCTGCTTTCTTCCTCCCGTCCCTGCTGGGGGGAGGAGCCTGCTGGGGGGAGGAGCCTGCTGGGGGGAGGTGCAGATGAGGAGCCTGGGGGGAGGAGCCCATCGAGGGCCTGGCTGCTGTGTCGTCTCCCCCAGACAGACACAAGCCTTGGAGGATCTCCATGCTGCCAGGGTGTCAGAATCATCATCATCTATCCCCTGCAGAGTCCAGGACAGGGGAGAGGGGCATTGTATGTGGCTCTATCCTTTTATAGACGTACATAGACAGTTGAAATTGTTGCTGGCTGTGTGTGTGTGTGTGCTTTCTTTTCTTCTTTTTGTTTTGTCGGTTGAAGTGTGACGGTGGAAGTGCGACGGTGGAGAAGGTACTAGAAGATTCTCTCCAAGTCTTGGGTATGTAAATGGGTGGGGGGTATTTAGTTGTCATGGCTGGGCTGCGTTGATTGGGTTCTAGAACTGTCAACGCTCTGCTGGTGTGGAGAGCTTTGGGCCTTGTAGTTTAGGACTGAGTTCCAGAGTGGTGGTGTTCTAGTACTGTGGAGTGTGTCCTGAAGTGACGGGGAGTGGAACAACACGTCTAGCAGGATGGAGGACTCAGACACAGGTGAGACAGAGAGGGTGGTCTATCCTGCCACCTATTACTCAGCTAGTAATCAACTGAAAGGTCTCCCCCCCCCCCCCCCCTCCCCAGGGATACTGTGTCCAGATAGCATGCGTGTCCTGGACTCTGTGAAGGCGGCGGTGCACGGAGTATCGTCTTTCGCCACGGGGTACTTCTGCTACCTCATCGTTGTCACGGTGAGACACACGCACGAGCTGCGCTCCAAGGCTTCCTTCCTGCTCCTCTGCCAGCACTGCACCTGCATCGCCGCCTTCAACGCTGCCGGCTGCATCCTCCACTCCGTCCGGGCCTCTCGTGTCCCCGCGCCACGCCTCTTCTGCTGGCTCATGTTCGACCTCCAGGTGGTGGCGGCGCGCGGAGCAATGATGACCCTCACCCTCATGGTGCTCATCGCCTGCCTGTCCGTGCTGCAGCCGCTACACTGCTGGACGCTGGTGCGCTGCATTCAGAGGCCCGTCATGGTGGTGATGTGGCTCCTGGCACTGCTCAGCCCCGTGCTGTTCACCACCCTGGCCGGGGCGCGGCTGGGCTGGGAGGGGACACTGGCGCTGGAGGCGGAGTGCTCCACGGCGCTGGAGGGCTGGGCGTCGCGGCTCATCCTCCTCAGTAACGCCCTGCTCGCCATGGAGACCCGCCGAGCCGGACACTTCACCAGGTCCAACAGGAGGATCCGCCGCACCGCGCTGATCCACGCCCTGCAGATGAGCTTCCACATCCTGCCCAGCGTGGTCATCATCTCTCGGGTCCGCCTCGGGCTCCTCGCCCGGGTGCTCAACTTCCTGGTGTTCTCTGTGGCGCAGTCGGCCAGTCCCGTGGTGTACGGGCTGCGCTGCCAGGATCTGTGGGATTACCTGCCACGCTTCCTACCCGGCTGGGCGCTAAGGCTGCGGAGCTGGTACCACACCTTGTCTGCAGGTAACAGCACTGGTAACAGCACTGGTAACAGCACTGGTAACAGCACCAACTTGGGTCCGGCTACAGATACCACCTTGATTAGTAGGAGCTCTGACAACTCGACAGACGTCATCCACATCATGACGTTCAACGCTGGGGAGGAGGCCGTGGGAGGCCGGGACAGCACGAGGCCGGGACAGCACGAGGCCGGGGAGGCAGCCTTGGGAGGCTGGGACAGCACGGGGCCGGAACCTGTAGAAGCGAGACCTGCTCTGGGTGCTCGTCAGGACGGTGAGACACACACAGAGATCAGAGGAGACTCATGACCTGGACCTGTTCTGAACTCAGACATGCAAAAGCACACACACACACTGCAGTCACACAAACACACACACTGCCGTCTCACAAACACACACACACTGCAGTCACACAAACACACACACACTGCAGTCACACAAACACACACACTGCCGTCTCACAAACACACACACACTGCAGTCACACAAAACACACACACTGCAGTCACACAAGACACACATGCTGCCGTTCCATGCTCAGACCTGACATAACACAAGACACACACACATTGCAGTTACAAAGGAACATGCACTGTAGTTAAACTCTTTGACACACACACAGAACCATGGTGATCTGCCACAGCAAGGTCATGGCTCATGCTGTTCCTATGTTCAGGTCATAGGAACAGGGTGTCAAATGCCAATCCTGTGGGGGAAATTACATGTGTGTATGTTTTTATATCAAAGGTAATTTATGTATTGTTTAGTGACACTGTATTGTTAATTTTTTGCTTCCAGTGCTAGTTTCAATTTAAATGATTTCATTGGTTTAGGCATAGTGAAGTAGTAGAGCTTTTGATTGCTGCTCAAGAGGTTGGAGGTTCAGATCCCGCCACCCTCAAGCACAGTTAGTGTTTCAAAAACAGACAGCTTTGATGGGAAGATCAGACACAAGGATTGATTCTCAAACGTTTTCAGTCAAGATTCCATTGAAAAAAAAACATGTTGAAACCCTTCCATTAAGGAGTAATTTCACTCAAGGGTCATAGAAGATGAATGAATATTATAATTGTATTATATAACTGGGGTATAAACTAGCCTGTCTTGTAGATTTAAAATACGGGACCTGACTGAACTGTATTGGTTGTTTAAGGGTTCAACTTTATGGACGCTAAATGAAGGAGGTTGTGGAGGTGTAACACAGTGAACAGCTGCAACAGCTGTTAACATTTAGTCATTTAGCAGACGCTCTTATCCAGAGCGACTTACAGTAAGTACAGGGACATTCCCCCCGAGGCAAGTAGGGTGAAGTGCCTTGCCCAAGGACACAACGTCATTTGGCACGGCTGGGAATCGAACTGGCCACCTTCAGATTACTAGCCTGACTCCCTCACCGCTCAGCCATCTGACACCCTGTTCAGGCGCTATAGGTTTACTGCACTACCTCAAACACCACAGAACACCTTGTTTGTGCATTAACTAATTAAGTTAACGTGGTGGTCATTTGAAAGTCCTTTATTTGTTGAGTCTTCTTTTTCTTTTTACAAAATGTAGGTCTATGCCAACCCTAACCCTAACCCTATGCCACTGCAGATATCGCTTCCAATCATCTTGTGTTTTTAATACGTTTAAAACCCAGTTCCAGTTTCATCATAAATAGGAAACTCTCCGAGGTTTTACATATCCACAAGGAGCAGATGGCTGGAGTGGATTCTCTCAGGGCCGTTCTGTCCATATCGTCCTCTGACCCGGGGGAATCAACGGTTTGGGTTAGACCACTAAACATGTTTTGAGTAAAATGAATTCCCATTAGTTGTCTTGTTTGCAATTTGCCGTCGATAGCATTGTGCATCTGATTACCATACGTTTAGTAGAGCCAATTCTCGTTTGCTGTTAGTAGATTTCAGCTCTGCTATTACGTCGCAGTTCCACCTGCTAATTCGGAGTCCGAGTCAGATCAGTGGCCCCTTTTTCATGAAATTATATTTATTTTTATTTTTTGCATAATTTGTTGGAGAGTTTGTAAGTGAAGTGTTAGAGAGAAAAGGCAGGGAGAAGAGACAAGGTGGTGAGGAGAGGAGGACATGAGAAGAGACAAGGTGGTGAGGAGAGGAGGACATGAGAAGAGAGAAGGATCGAGTGGGGGAGGGAGAGGAGAGAAAGAGGGGAGAGCTTGAGGACAGTCGAGTAATACGAGTACATGCAAGAATAATGTTTAATCAACTGAAGGTTACAGACGTTACGCAACAGCCACCCGTCCAGGTGAGCAGTCTGCCGTCAGACTCGTTCTCATGTCCTGCCCTATGGCTCTGCCCTATGGCTCTGCCCTATGGCTCTGCCCTCCAGGGGCGATTCTAGGATCAGACCTTTAGGGGTGCTCAGCCCCCAATGAGAATGTTACATGAATACAGTGCTTTGCTAAAGGGCTAAACCCCCTTGCTAATAACAGGCATGCAAACAGGTCAGGGGTGAAAAAGGTGAGAAGGATACGGCGACCCTGGGGTGTCAAACCCTGGTCCTCGAGAGCCGCTGTCTTGCATGTTTTAGATGTTTCCCTGATCAAGCTCACCTGATTCGAATGAAAGGTCATTATAACAACCCATTTAATTGAATCAGGTGTGTTGGAGCAGGGAAACATCTAGAACATGCAGGACAGCTGCCCTCGAGGACCAGGGTTTGATACCCCTGGGGTCCGGGGGCATGGTCCCCCCGAAGAAAATGTATAACATTTTAAGTTAAACGCATGAATCTGGTGCACTTTGAGAGCAAAATTAAGAGTCTAGATCTATGTAGAATCTGTGCTCTTGTAAACAATGTCATGTTCTTTTAACCATAAAGACATTTTTTGTAAAGCATACATCATAAAAAAACAATTAAACAAACAGGATTACCTGTGTTGAACTACTTTAAAAAGCAAAAGTCAAAAGCATCACTTACTGTAAAGCTAACACACATCCAATCAACATCATTTTTAATCTTGTATTAAAATGGTTTCTACTAGATGATGTAAGATGGGTCTGTAAACCTCTCCCCACTCTGCCTCTGATTGGCTCTGAGGTTTAGGCATTAGGAATGACGATTGGGTCCAGAGACAGTTGTAAAGTTGGGAAGCACGGGTAAAATGCTGTGTTGGCCACGACCCGCCACGACCCCCCCCCCCCACCCCCCCTCATCGGATCTGCATGAATCACGTAGGTTACCCATTTTGGTTTAAAAAAGGTGAGTCTCACCTAAAGGTAAAGAGTTTGCATGCCTGTAATAAATCCCTAATTTCACTCGTTAACAATTAATACATTTATGTATTATTATGCAAAGTATTGCATGAATGAAAAAACTAAGGATGTCCCTTTCTTCATGAACTACCAGCATCAAATTATAATAAATTATAATAATTTTTACTTTGTATTTTTGTATTATTATTATTTTTAGGGGTGCTGAGATGAAATTTAGGGGTGCTTGAGAACCCCTAAAAAGGGTCTAAAATCGCCACTGCTCTAGGACAAGGGCTTTTGAAATATGCTGTCGTCATCCCTTTGTAAAATATTTTGTGTGAATTATCTTTTGAAACACTATGGATATTTTATTTAATGTAACTGCTGGATATAACTGTATTGTGTGTTGATTTGGCGTTGGTGTTTAGTACTGGGATAAACTGTAAATGTAAATTAACTAACTGTTAATAGATAACTGTACATAAAAAAACAAAAACGACAAACGTTGTTGTGTTGTGTGTGGGAACATTTTCGAAAGGTTTCTGTTCTGTTCTGTTCTCTCTCTGCTTCCCAAAGAAAGTTTGCATCATTGATGAGGACTCTGCTATACTATACGAAAAAAGCTTTTCTGTTTTAGGCGGTTCTGTTCTCCTCTCTCCACTCCTCTCCTCTCACTGTCTGTGAAAAAAGTTTAGAAAAAAGTTTTGAAAGGTGAAAAAATCGATTGTAAATTCTCCGATCCTCTCCTTTTGCTGTGTGCGGGAAAAAAAGAAAAAAAGATTTCACAAAAACTACAAACTTCTGTGTGAAAGAATGTTTTGGAAACGAAAGATTGAAAAAATATTGTGAATTCTCCGCTCCTCTCCTTTCACTGTGTGAAAAAAAGTACAACAAATATAGTCTATATATGTAAACAAAACAAAGGTTACAAAGCTGAAGAGCATAACAGAGCAAAGCTATATACAGCCCTGATCAGGGGGATGTAGTGAGCAAAGGAGATTCTGCTTTGACCACTAGGAGGATGTAGTGAGCAAAGGAGATTCTGCTTTGACCATCCAGGAAGAAGAAGGGCCAAATTAAAAACCTGGGATCTAGGGTTCAGGTTAGAATTCAGAAGAAGTTGCCTGATTGTTAATGGCTGCAACTAAAGTGCATAAATGTAAATGTAAAGACACTTTAGAACTTTTAAACTCAAAGTTTTCCAGATGGTTGTGGGTGGTTAAAGTGAAGCCAGAGGTTATTTTCCACAGCACACGTCTGATTCCATCACAGCTAATTAGACACTGAACACGTGAAGGAACAATTATGTGCGAATGAAGACTAAGGGAATCAGGAGAAATATCTACTGTGTTTCAGGATGACAGGAACAGTAGTTTGGTTCAAGGAGATTTATGTGTGTGTGTGGGTGGATGTGTGTGTGTGTGTGTGTGTGTGGGAGGGGGGGTGGCAGGGCGGCAGGGCAACGACCAGGTCAGCAGGTAAGAGAAGAGTGGGTGAGTGTGTGTGTGTGTGTGTGTGTGTGTGCATGTGTCCTGAGAGGACTGAATGAGATTCCCTGGATGAAGAGGCTGAGCTGCAGATGACCCATGATCTCCAACATGGCCGACCAGGCGGGGAGAGGTGGGGGGAAAGGTCGTTTGATTTGCATCCCAACTCGGGGGGAGGTAAGGTCAACTCTCACTGCTTCTCCACTTGCTACACTGTACCCGCACGAGAGGGAATGTTTTTTTCACCATCCAGGCATCAAATCCTCTTTGAGAACATGCGTTTGATTTGGTTCATCAGGCACCACAGAAGGGAGGTGCAGCCCTCCGTCATGCTCTCCACTCAGGACGAGCTAAATCAAGTCCACCTGAGGTCATTTTAACAATAGCTCCTGCTGGCTTAGTCAGCCAGGAGAGAGACACCATCTCATCGCCCCGCGCTCAGGGGGAGGTGGAGGTGGAGAGAGAAAAGGGAAAAGAGAGTCGAAGATCTTTTATTATCTTGGCTCGTCTGGAAGATATAGTTTACTCCTCTTAACTACTTACCGCTGTTCATCCCTGAAACAGCCTCAGCTGACGCCCCATACCAGTGCCAGCTCAGGGCTGCACATCTCTGCATCTGATCCCTCATGTATCCCTCTACACACACGTCAGAATTCACCGTGAGTTAAGTTGCTTAAGGGGGCTATGGCAGGAGTAGAAACTGGTGCATGAGGAGTGTGTGAGGAAAACACTGGTGGTCTTTCTTTGAGTGACTCACTGTCTCTATAAATGTGAGAGGAAAACAAATACAGAAATTTAAATCACTCCAGTGTCACCTTGACATTGACCTATTGTTCAACTTGTGTGTACCGTGAGTAGGTTTAGACGAGAGAGAAAAAAATGGCTGACTTCTGTTTGTTACTGTGGTAATATGTGAGGCTTCCTGCAAGGACAGGTACGACAGGTATGGAGAAGTTGAAGACTCCTGAACTTCAATGTGTTCGGTGGTGAATCTGAGGCTGAGTCATAGGAGAGTGTTTTAGTTTGTGTGGGATGTCTGTGTGTGTACTATGTACATAGTGAAATTTGTGTTTGGTACCTGAGTGTGTGTGTGTGTGTCAGTGTGTTTTCTGCAGAGTGTGGATGTGACAGAGGCCTCTGGTTACCATCTCACCTTTGGTGTTTAGTCAACACAGCCCATTGGGCCAGTGCTCATCACAGCTCCACACTGGGACAAATATAGAGGGCCACAAAGCCTCTTAGCACAGAACCCTCTTACGATTCCCTTTCCGTGAAGAGCATCCACGAATAGACCACACAAAGATCCTTAAGCTAAAATCCCCCCAGGTATTTAATTCTAAATGAGTAATTACTGGGTGTGTCAGTGTGTCTTAGGTTTACAGGTACGCATGTTCAAGCGTCTCATTCAGGTCCTGGCTTCGGAGCGAGTTGCACTCTCACGCAAACACGCAAGCTCTGAAACACGACCGGCCGGAGACGAGCGAGGACAGACTAAGGAACCGACGAAACAACCAGTCGTGAGGGGGAACCGACCACACCAGCCGCCAAGATGTGTGACATGGGAGGATTGGACAACCTGGTGGCCAACACGGCCTACCTGAAGGCCCAGGGCGGCGATGACAAGGAGATGAAGAAGCGGAGGCGCAGCTTGGCTCTGCCCAAGCCGGAGCAGTGTGCGGCCGCCCGGACCACCGTGGAGAAGAACTTCGAGAGCATCTGCGAGCGGCAGCCCATCGGCAAGAAGTTCTTCCGCCTGTACCTTGCCTCCAACCCAGAGTATGTGAACGCCGTGGAGTTCCTGGACGAGCTGAACGACTGGGACCTGGCCGAGGGCGCCGCCAAGGACAAGGCTCGCACCAACATCATGAACAAGTTCTGCAAAGCCGACTCCAAGACCTTTCTGTCCTTCCTGGCCGGAGACGCTGCAACCAAGTGCAAGGCAGTGACCGACAAGGACTTTGAAGTGGTGATGAAGGGGGTAGTGCAGGAGGGGACCAGGGAGTTCCTCAAAGGGAAGCCATTAACGGATTACCAGACAAGTCCGTTTTTCGACAAGTTCTTGCAGTGGAAGGAGTACGAGAAACAGCCAATCAGCGACAAGTACTTCTACGAGTTCAGAACTCTGGGCAAGGGAGGCTTCGGGGAGGTAAGCAGAACCGGAGAGAATTCAGTGATCGAGAATTGCTCCCTGTCTTATATGTCGTTAAGAAGTCAGACATGTTTCTGTAAAAGTTGTCGCAGCAGTTGTCTGCGATAACCCAGCGAAAAGCGTGTTTCATCTAACTGCAGGGCGACTGTGTGTGTGGGAGCAGAGAGACCTGGGTGTCGTAGGGCCCAACTCTCCATCACAACACTCCATCACACCCCGAGGAGGCCCGGGGCCCCCCTGGGGAGGTCCGGGGCCCCCCTGGGGAGGCCAGGGGAGGCCAGGGGAGGCCCGGGGCCCCCCTGGGGAGGCCAGGGGAGGCCAGGGGAGGCCAGGGGAGGCCAGGGGAGGCCAGGGGACAGGGCATTTGCTAGTTAATTAAATTATGGGCAAGAGAACCTCACCAAGTGTTGTTCAAAGATGAATGAGGAGAAAAACCCTGATTTAGTATCCGACCTCAGATCAACAGCAGAGAGATCGTCCTGATCATCCTGAAGTATGTGGACTCGCATCCATAAACGCACCAAGCACAGGCAGCTCCATAAATAACAGAATCAATCAGAAGTCTGGGATGACCCCTATAGACAAAATGTCTGCCCGTCAGAAACCAAGGGAGAATCTGGTCCTTGCATCATCATGTGTGTCTTATCAACTCAGGAACATATCAAAACTGCTGCACCACTACCTATTTTGAAATATAAGTTAAAAGCGCATAATTTCTCTTTAGCCTACCATTTGTGATTTTCTCTGTTTGTTATCATTATGTTTCACCAAGGATTTTATTGTATTTGGGGCGTCTGCAAACACATTGTACAGCACTTTAGTCAACTGGTGTTGTTTTGACATTTGAAATTATGCTGTATAAATTAAATTGAATTGAAACTGTAAAGCTGACTGACAGGTCTAAATGTCTTCCTTGATCTTTGATTAAATAAGACTATTAACTCAAGTAGTGGTCGTAGTAGGTACTTTAGAATTATTGACTATAATAATGATTCCTTTTATTGGCAACCTATAATTGATTACATCTTTCTCTTCCTTGACCCCCCCCCCCACCCTCTCCTTTCCAGGTGTGCGCTGTGCAGGTAAAGAACACAGGCCAGATGTACGCCTGCAAGAAGCTGTGTAAGAAACGCCTGAAGAAGAAACACGGAGAGAAGATGGCCCTGCTGGAGAAGCAGATCCTGGAGAAGGTCAACAGCCTGTTCCTGGTCAACCTGGCATATGCCTACGACTCCAAGACCCACCTGTGTCTGGTCATGACCTTGATGAACGGAGGGGACCTCAGGTACCACATCTACAACATCGGCATTGACGGGAAGGGCGTGGATAAGGGCGTGGAGATGAAGCGCATCATCCACTACACAGCCCAGATCACCACGGGCATCCTGCACCTCCACCAGATGGATATTGTTTACCGTGACATGAAGCCAGAAAACGTGCTGCTGGATAGCTTCGGACAGTGCCGTCTCTCTGATCTGGGTCTGGCCGTGGAGCTGGCAGCAGGAAAGACCATCACCCAGAAGGTAGGTGTGGAAGGTTCCGCGAGGGGTTCCCCCTTTCTACGATGGGTCAATCCAGGGGAGTAGGTTTCATCAAACGTGGGTGCGACGTATAAACACTCACTTTTCTTCATCCTTAGTTATATTTAAAAAAATGCTGTCCCACCCACGTTTGAAAACAAACCTGCGCCCCTGGGTCAACCACTAGGCTAGGACTTCCGGCTCCAGTAGGGATCAGCAATGGCGCTGTGGCTCAATGCCTTGGAGAGGAGACAGACTAGGAGTCAAGATCTGCTAAGCTAGGCCACCAGCAAGGCTATTTGGTTTCCCTTGGCAGTAAATTATGTCGGTAAGGCAATATTAGAGAACGATGCAGATGATTGTAATGATGGTGATGAAGGGTTAGATGAAGATAAGGATGATGTATGTCACTAGAGAGAGATCACAGTTTTAACCCTTGTGTTATCTTCGGGTCATTGTGACCCATCAGTCATTGTGACCCCCCCACGTGTTGCGACAACTTTGCCTCATATAAAAATAAAGTGAAGCATTTTCTTTTAACCGTCGGTGCTGTCTCACACCCCCCACAGCGCGAAGGTTAAAAGAAAATGCTTTTTATTTGTTTTTGTATTGGGTAGCACAACGATGGGCAGCACAAGGGTTAAGCAGGCAATTTGTGGAAGACCTATCTAAGACGTAACCCTTTTGTGGCCTGTCAGGAATTAGTCCCTGGTTCTGTCAGGAATTAGTCCCTGGTTCTGTCAGGAATTAGTCCCTGGTTCTGTCAGGAATTAGTCCCTGGTTCTCTAAATGAGCCTGGAGCCTAGGATCCCTAGTCGGGTTTTGGGTCAAAAGCCGTCAGGCTGCTGAGGTAGAGCCACTCACACACACGCTGCCTCCGGCTAAGAGGATGAGCATCAATATAGGACTCATCCCAAAGGTTAAGGATGACCATATGTTTTTACCAGGGCATCCTCCACAGCAGTCTGGACTCCACCACTAAGGGGCCTATGGAGTTTCTGATGGAAATCTGGACAGGGATTACAGATTGGTTACATAGCTTGTTCAAGGAAAGTCCTTGCCACCGTATATAATTCATCTGATCTTCAATGGTTAGATTATATCCCAGCCAATTACAGGCAGACATTTTTGTAGATCGCCGATTGATGGCTGAGAGATTACACTGGGGGTCGGGAATGATAGTTAAGAAAGAGAACAATTAAATAAAAGTTAACAGTTAAACTTGCATGGACGCGTCGGCGCTTGTTAACTGCACCACACTACTATATCGATGATGAGACCTATTGTGGAAGCACTGTTTGTGATAACGACCCTAACTGTAGCAAGGTGTGTAGAGCACAATTCAGTGAGGTAGCAAGTGAGGGTGGAAATGGTATTTCTGGCCACTATGGTGACACATAGGACACATCTACCCTTCCATGAAAGCGGCTCATGAATGCAGTAGCACCTGTTTGAATAGGTGCAGCACTGGCACACAAATGCAACACATTTCAGCTAAGAGGATAAGCATTGATATATAACTCATCCCGCAGGTTTGGGATGAGTATACCTTGGGACCAGGGCAACTTCCATACCAGGGATCGTAGAAATGCCGTTCTATTCATGTATCAAGGCTGCAAAAGTTCCCCTGTCAAGGCTGGTCAGCACACCCAACTCTGCATTCAGAAACTGCATCAGCCACAATGATCCGACCAATCAGAGAGAAGCTCAGTGGAGAACAGGTCCAAGATCAGCTAAAGATCTTGGACCTCTTAGCCTTGCAGGAATTTTATTTATTCACTTATTCATTTACGTATTCATCGAATCTCGCCCAACAGGCCACGTCCCATCAGAAGGTGCAGAGGGTTCCTCCAGGTCCAGTCTGAACATGCGTTTATTTAAAGGCCAAAAGCCCTTGAAGCTGATCCTGCAGTTGTTGCCAAATTTAGCCTGTGAAAGCTGTGTGGCCCTTGAGTCAGAGCCGGTGCTTCTGCAGGTCTTCGGGAGTCGGTCCTAGCAGGCAGAAGGCAGCAGAGATGACACTTAAGCTCATTATCTAGCGCTCTACGTTAGTGGCCGGAGGAGCCTCGACTACCCCCCCAGCCCCACAGGCTTGACTAGCTTTGGGCTGCTAAGCCTCTTACTTAGTGGGCATTACACAAATCTGTTCCCTGATCAGACTGGGCGCACCAGCAGAAACAACCTGTGGTGTGTGTATGCGAGCACCCATGTCTTCTAGTTCAGGGGTAGCTCTTTTGAGTGACAGGTCGATGACTTGATCTGACTAAATGGTTTGAGCTCAGCTCCTACTCATCTCCTGGCTTGGAACAGGGTCATGTATGAGACAAATAGCTAGCTGGTAGCCGTTCCAGAACCACATACATACCAATACCCGGTCATTCCAGAACCACATACATACCAGTGTAAGGTCATTCCAGAACCACATACATACCAGTACCAGGTAATTCCAGAACCACATACATACCAGTGTAAGGTCATTCCAGAACCACATACATACCAGTGTAAGGTCATTCCAGAACCACATACATACCAGTACCAGGTCATTCCAGAACCACATACATACCAGTATCAGGTCATTCCAGAACCACATACATACCAGTATCAGGTCATTCCAGAACCACATACATACCAGTACCAGGTCATTCCAGAACCACATACATACCAGTATCAGGTCATTCCAGAACCACATACATACCAGTATCAGGTCATTCCAGAACCACATACATACCAGTATCAGGTCATTCCAGAACCACATACATACCAGTGTAAGGTCATTCCAGAACCACATACATACCAGTGTAAGGTCATTCCAGAACCACATACATACCAGTATCAGGTCATTCCAGAACCACATACATACCAGTATCAGGTCATTCCAGAACCACATACATACCAGTATCCAGGTCATTCCAGAACCACATACATACCAGTATCAGGTCATTCCAGAACCACATACATACCAGGTCATTGCAGAACACACTGTGACTAGTTGCTCAGGTCACAGTGCAGCCCCAGAGCTAGAGAGGTGACTCAGGAATAGCCGGTCCTCATCATCAGGTGGCCTTAAACCCCCGTAATCCCTGCACAGATCTGGGGTAGGAACAAGGAGGTTTGCCCACCAACCCACTGGCGGTTGGCCTGGACATGGGGCCAATCATCTAAAAGGACCATATAGGCCAATCAGAGTGTCTGTCCTTGAACCCCCCCCCCCCCCCCCCCTCTAGATTGTGCTTGTAGACCACAGCTCTGTACGGATGTGATCCAATTACCATGTTGTGCGATTTGTTCAGAATAGAATTAGGAGAGTTAAACGACTGAACTCTTTTAGGGTTTTCCTCAACTAATCTTGACTGAAAACGTGCTGATGAGGATGGCTTGCCCTTTAGTCCCAGAGTAGAAAAGGATCTAAAGATGATGAGTACATGTCTTAGTCTCATCATTTGTCTAATAATGTATCTGGAAACATGTTTAGGAGAGAATAATAACCAGAAAACATGGATATGACCATGAAGAAGTTTAAGAAGTGAAAAGTCTCAGGTCAACATTGTTTTTAGGTTCAGCCAACGACCAACCTATGAAAACAAAATGTCTGAGTGGATGTGTGTGTTTCAGTGTGTGTGTGTGTGTGTCAGTGTATGTTTCAGAGTGTGTATCTGTCAGTGTGTGTGTGTGTGTTTCAGTGTATGTTTCAGAGTGTGTGCGCGCATGTGTGTGTGCCGCTGTGTGACATGTACCAGAGGATAGCCTTTATGTAAGCAGCCGTTGCTCTACTGTCACCGTGGATACACACATGACTCCTGACAGGTCGACAGGATTATCATTAAGATTAAGCTCCCTGTCCTGGTCTTGGGTTGAGGTCACCGGGACGGGAGAGCTGGGCTGGACAAGCCTGGCAGGGAGAGAAGGGAGGAGGGCTTACACGGTACAGATTGCTGGAGACACAGCTACCAAGGACATTGGGACTGTAGCCACTAGCCGGGCATTCATATAACGTAAACTAAGGTAGCACCTTCTAACCACCCAACCATGAAGGAGTCAGCATCTACTGCTGACGTTTTACTTCAAATCTGATTAACATTCAGTTGGTCTGAAGCGAGAACCATCAAGTATTTTCCTGCTGTTTTTGTAGAGGATCCCCATGACACCCCTTCTGTTAAAAAAAAATTGTCTGTCCAACAAGAACCATCGTTCAACACAAGTTCATACCGGCTCATAGCCCAGCAGTGTTCCTCAAAGGTTCCCCAGAGCGAGAGATCCCCTCTAACTGTTAAATCGTTCTTCGTTTCACCTGCCTATCCCTTCTGTCCCCACCTGACCCAACGGTGAACTCTCCCCCTAATCTCCACCTTTTGCCCGTCATGTCCAGGCTGGAACAGGAGCCTACATGGCCCCAGAGATCCTCAACAGCACCCCCTACAGGGAGTCCGTGGACTGGTGGGCGCTGGGCTGCAGTATTTACGAGATGGTGGCCGGCTACACCCCTTTCAAGGGTCCTGAACTCAAGAAGGAGAAGCTGGAGAAGGACGAAGTTCAGCGTCGCATCCTGAGCGAGCAGCCCCCTTGGGAACACAAGGGCTTCGATGCCGCCACCAAGGCCATCATCGAGCTGTTCCTGAAGAAGAAGATTGAGGAACGTTTGGGTTGCAGGTACGAGACGAGGGCGGCTCAGGTGTGCGTCCCCTGGCGTGATCCCAGCGAGACTTGAATCTGTTTTGTCTTTTCTCCCTAGAAACCCCACCGACGACCCAAGGAAGCACGAGTGGTTCAAAACCATCAACTTTCCCCGTCTTGAGGCTGGCCTGGTGGACCCCCCATGGGTGCCCAAACCCAACGTGGTCTACGCCAAGGACACCAGCGACATCGCAGACTTCTCTGAGATCAAGGGCATCGAGTTCGACACCAAAGACGACAAGTTCTTCAAAGAGTTCAGCACGGGCGCCGTGCCGATCCCATGGCAACAGGAGATGATTGATACCAACCTGTTTGACGAGCTGAACGACCCCAGCAGGAAAGAGTCGACCGGGGGCGGAGACGAGGGCGGGAAGTCTGGCACCTGCACGTTGCTGTGAGCCGAACTGGCCAAAGTCTAAAACCGACACATCGGAAACTAAACGATTCGTTCATTTTTGTTAACTTAATCAGAGGAAGAGAAAAAAAAACTACAACACACACTTAAAATAATTGCAGCTTGGACAGGAAATGTACGTGCTTCTGGGCTACAAGCCGGTGGCTCGTGGTATTAGTGATTGATTGCTCTGGACTGATTCTTGTCACTGAGCTTTGAACTAATAGGGAGGTAGAAGAGGCGACATGATCGTTGTCTTCCTCAGTCAGCAGCTACTCCTGACCGTTTCTTATGATGTAGTAGCATCTGCTCACCCACAGGGGGCGCTGAGAGTCATCTCTCATGTTGCAGATACCAAAGATAGATAAGTAATGAATAATGACAGGCTCTGGGCCACAGATGTACGTAGACCAGTGCAAAAGACGGGTGTCGGCCCAATGGGCTTGCCTCAAAAGTTGTTTTATCGTATGATGTTGAATTCCTCTCAGTACTTGATTGAGATCCAGTCATGTAATTTGATAGAAGTTGATTTTATTTTCCATATCTACAAACCCCCTGTTATTCTCCAGAGGCAGAGATTTTTACATTACTTTTCACAAATTTTGTAACCCACCCTGATGGAAAGGTGTTCAGGCCAAACCAAAACCCTGTAAATCAAGGATCATATTACACACTGAAGAAGTCCCAAGATAATGAGTTCTCAGCTGTTTCTATACAAAGACAAATGCTTCATAACAGCCACAGAACTAGCTGGTGTTAGCTAACCTAGCCATGACCCCTGGCCTTCCAAACAGTGAGGTTGGCCACTAGCTCTGTCTGCTAGTCAGCCATTCAATTGTAAACTGTGTTGTGTTTGTATATATTGTATATGTCGATCTATGCACAGAAGAGAGAGGTGCAAAGCATAGCTGCTAGTCAGAAATGTCTAAGAAGAGAGGAGAGGTGTGTAGCTGGTGCTAAAGCGAGGCCTAGACCAGGCTGGGCTGGAGAGGAGGAAAGGAGGAAAGGAGAGGAGGAGCCGAGGGAGGGGGAGTGGAGCAGAGGAGGACAGTAGAGGAGATGGAGACAGTAGAGGAGATGGAAGACAGTAGAGGAGATGGAAGACAGTAGAGGAGAGGAAGACAGTAGAGGAGAGGACAGTAGAAGGGAGAGGAAAGGAGCATTCTGAGGATTTGGGCTGGGTTGGCAATGTGTTCCTGTACCAGGAATATGTAGTTTTTAGCCCTTTTCCCCTAAGGAGACCTATCTGAGAGCTATTTTCTTACCTGAGATACCTGAGTGTGTGAGAAACTCAAATCTTGCAATTCTTCCCCACAGATGTGAAGTTTGAGTTCTAAATCAGAAGTTAGTTAGCGTTATAACAAGACCTACAAGTTTTCTGGACGAAGGGCATTGAATCATTTAATCTTTAAAACCCTTGTGCTGCCTTCGGGTCATTGTGACCCACCGTCGTGGTGCAAAGGTGGGTCACAATGACCCGAAGGCAGCACAAGGGTTTTAAGTGACAACCTTTTCAGACCTTATCCCAGAGTTGAGTTTTTACAGTTACTATGTGAAGTTATGCTATGAAAATTATAAACATATGTTGTAAATACGTATGGCGAAAGGAAAACATTACATGAGGTACTGCAGTAGGAAAAAAAAAAATCAGGAACATGTTTGAATCCTGGATTATTTCAAAAATAAAACTATATGTCTTTTACAACTTGTGTTTTTTTCTACTGTCATTTATATTTGTGCATGTACTCAAGTGTGAGCAAAAAATATAGGCTACATATGCATTCACAATATACCTAAATTTACCTCAGAAGAAAGTCCCTCTACTGCCTTGTGTGAAAGCTCAAGAGGCCGAGCAGGATGGCGGTATTAGCAGAGACGTCAGGGGTCTTGTGGATCTCCAGCCTGCACTCTTAGCCCTTAAGACAATAATCGGCATTACCCCCGCGTATAGCCTACTTAAATCAACCTCAAACCGGGTACGCAGCTCGGGATCCCTGCCAAAGATACCGCCGATGACACAGTCAGGAGAGAGTGAGAGACAGAGAGAGATACACACACACACAGATATGGAGGTAAGAGTAGGCTTATGTTTGACTCCGTTAATGTTTGTAGACAACATGGACGCTGTGGCGCGAGCGTGTGTCGTAGTCAGTAGTTGTGAGGGAGTCTGGCGCGAGTTCACTCGTACTCCTCGTCAAGTGGATTAGCAGCCTCGGAGAGAAGATGCTGACTTGATCTATTAGGTTTTCTCGTGAGGGTGTCATTACATAATTAATTTGTTGGAACCACATTAAATTATATGACATTAAAGATGATAAACAAAGTAATTCTCCAAGCTGGAGAATCTCAAAGCTGCTGTAAATGTAAATGTAATTATGAAAATACAAAAACAAATATGCCTAGCCTACTGTAATAAGCGATAACATATCTAACGTGGTCACTACTATACATTTATAGTACTGCTACTTTTTGCCAGGCCTCTCTCCTGGATTTTGCAGACTTTGAGGTGTTCCCTGCCGTTCTGATTAAATCTTCAAATTCGGAGTAACCTTCGAGAAAGCTCTTGCTCTGTTGGCTCTTTTGCGGGGAAAAAACGGGGCGCTCTTTTTGGCCATGGTGAGCAGTAGCAGCGTTGCTGATCAAGGTTTTTACTTTCGATACATACCCCCTTTAGACCAACGCATAAAACAACAAGGGTGTTTGAATAACCTAATTAGCCAGATCATGATTAGCAAGATAATGTCATCTTGGATGTGTCATTAGATCTCCGATGTAATAAGCGACGTACGAAGAACGGATCTGTTTAGAATACATGCGGTGTTTTCAAACAAGACAGAAGAAAACGTGCCCGCTGACGTAACCTTCATTTGCCACTGCGATTGGCCGTTTACACCACAGTGTATACGTCAGTATGTTCAATACGCGTCTATTATTGGCCACAGTTTTAAATCACCCTAATTTCATTGGTCAAGAATCACGGAACGACAATTCGAAATCGGCGTTGAATTGTTCAGACTAGGTCACTTTAAACTGAGATCGGAATATCAAGGTTATCTATCTACAGATTTAAAACAAAGGTAAACTTCTAATTTAATGTTGTCCTAATGTGTTTACTAAAAGATCGTGAAGATACAGCTAGTTTATGTTTTATTAATGGGGTTTGATAAAGTAGGATAGAGTAGTCCGTCTGTATGTTTGGCGTTGAACAGCGACAGCCAAACAAAGCTACGTTAACGAGAAATTTACTAGCAATCGATTTAACCTAACTCTTGCATGTTTTGTAATTAGGCTACTTTTTGCAACACTACGCCACAGAATAAATCAACAGTTTCAATGCTGCAAGAAGACGATGCTTCGCAGCTCCAGTGCTGTGTTGTGGTGGAGCGCCTCAATCAGTCTGGCCAGGCGATCAAACGCCAGGTCATCCGAAAGGCAGGGGTTGTTTTGGGGCGCAATGAGTTCCAGGAGATCATCCTGCGCGTCCATGACGGGAAAGTACCACAGAACTACCCACTCAAAGACTTTCAGCTGTTCACGCGGTTCGCCAAAGACGGCAAATGCACCGTCAAGCTGCTCCCGGAAAACATCCAGGTGCTCATCTCCGACTGCCCGCCTCACCGGCTGAACGTTTTCCTGAAGACCCTGAGCATCAAGTATCAGGCGTGGAAAACCGGCACGCCACTCACCGACCGGGCGAAGCTGAACGCCGGTCTACCGCGGAGCTTCGACACCATCAGCCCGTTGCAACAGAAGGACGTGCAGAAGGCGAATGAACTGAGGAGCAAAGTCAATGCTCCTCTGACCTCCAAACGACTCCTGGAGAGGAACTTGAATACGATAACTGGAGGACAACAGGTCAAGAGATCTCGGACAGACTGTGACTCCAGTCCGGTGAGTTTTATATGATTTACATGGATGAAGCCCACTTTTTTCATATAATAAAAAATCAATAATAAAAAGGTTGTCTTTGACCCCCAGGTGAAGGCCCTGCCGCCCAGCAAGAGGCCGGCCCTGTCCCTGCCCGCCGCTCGTCAGCTGACCCGGGGCCAGGCGGCCGTGCTCAGCGCTGTGCTCAGCGGCAAGAATGTCTTCTTCACCGGGAGTGCAGGTACTCTGGGGGAGAGCCTACATCTGGCATAGGAGAGGCTTTAGCTTAGTGGTTAGAGTATTTGACAGACAAATACAAAGCTTACAGGTTTGATTACCCCCCCACTGAAAGTTACTTTTGGATGCACTCTTTTTATTTGTTGCTGTATTTTGGTTCAGGCACAGGGAAGTCCTTCCTCCTGAAGAGGATCGTGGGGTCCTTGCCACCCAAAAGCACCTACGCTACAGCCAGCACTGGTGTGGCGGCCTGTCACATTGGAGGAACCACGTTACACAGCTTCGCAGGTCAGTATCTACGCTACTAGAGTGTGTGTGTGGGTGTAACGGGGTCTCCTGACCTCTGTTGACAAACAT
The DNA here is from genome assembly GCA_023658055.1 of Thaleichthys pacificus. NCBI lineage: Eukaryota > Metazoa > Chordata > Actinopteri > Osmeriformes > Osmeridae > Thaleichthys > Thaleichthys pacificus. The sequence continues at coordinate 1,209,568 of CM042854.1, forward strand.
TTGTCTCTAAAGGAGAATACTGACTATCCTCGTTTCCTTCTCTCTCCTCCTCTCCATCTATTTCTATCTGTCGCCCTCTATCTTTCACCTCCCCCCTCTCTCTCCTTCACCTCCCCCTCTCTCCTTCACCTCCCCCCTCTCTCCTTCACCTCCCCCCCCTCTCTCCTTCACCTCCCCCTCTCTCCTTCACCTCCCCCCTCTCTCCTTCACCTCCCCCCTCTCTCCTTCACCTCCCCCCTCTTTCCTTCACCTCCCCCCTCTCTCTCCTTCACCTCCCCCTCTCTCCTTCACCTCCCCCCTCTCTCCTTCACCTCCCCCCCCTCTCTCCTTCACCTCCCCCCTGTCTCCTTCACCTCCCCCCTCTCTCTATCTCCTCTGCCCCCCCAGGTATGGGCTTAGGTGCGGCCCCTCTGGAGCAGTGTCTGGAGCTGGCCCAGAGGCCCGGGGTGCTGCAGCACTGGACCAGCTGTCGTCACCTGGTCATAGACGAGGTCTCCATGGTGGACGGACAGTTCTTCGACAAGCTGGAGGCCGTCGCCAGGTACGGGGACTACGTCTCGGGGCGGAGGGATACGGAACGTTTTACATTTGATTCAAGAAGCAGGCACGTTTATCTGGAAAAAGTGGACGTTTGAGGATCAGATGTTAACAGTTCTAACTGTGTTTACTAGCCATATTGCTAATTAACCACGTCTCAGCTAACAGGCACTTATTTACAAACAAAAATACAAATATGATTGCTCCCCCCCCCCCCCCCCCCCAGGTCAGTGAGGAGGTCGTGTCAACCCTTCGGCGGAATCCAGCTCATCATGTGTGGAGACTTCCTCCAGCTGCCCCCCGTCTCCAGGGGCAAGGACAAGGCCAGCTTCTGCTTCCAGGTCAGAGGTCAAGATAGAGGTCAGGTTTAAACAGAGTTTACAGATATTGGGATTAGGACTAAGTTTACAGATGAGATGGTTAAGAAAGTCCACATAACTTGTGTTTACGAAGCATAAAAGAGTAACCTTTTGACAGTTGGAAAGTTTTAAGAATGTTGTCTGTGTTGGCGCCCATGACTCTTTATTCCAATGATCTTACAGTTTTAACCTTCCATCTGACCTTTCACCTCTGACCCCTGTGTGACCCCCAGGCCAGGAGCTGGAGGAAGGTGGTGCAGGTGAACATGGAGCTGACGGAGGTGCGGAGACAGACGGACCAGAGCTTCATCTCCCTGCTGCAGGCCGTCAGGGTGGGCAGGTACGGGCTGTCAAAACAAAGGCACCTAATGACGACAATACCGTATAAATTCAGCAGATGTTTTAATCCAAAGTGGGGGGGGGGTTTTGAACCTGTAACCTCTTGGTCAACAGTCACATGCTCTTACTGAGCTGCACCCAACCCTAATGCATGTATGCTACTGTGTTTGTCTTAGTTCTTACTGGTCAGATCAGAAGACAGTCATTGTATTACTGATTGGTATTGTTCAGGAAGTGTTGTAACAACCCCCCGTGGATGTCAACCAATCACGCAGGGTCACAGAGGAAGTCACGGCCAAGCTGATGCAGAGCGCCTATCACAAGATCGAGCGTGACGGTATCCTAGCGACCAGGCTGTGCACGCACAAGGATGACGTGGAGCTGACCAATGAAAATAAACTACAGCAGTTGCCAGGTAGAACTAATGTACATTTTTATTTATAATTTTTCACATATTTTTTGGTTTCTCCCAACTAAACTTAAATTCGTATTCCTGTCCCTCCCGCAGGGGCGGAGCATGTGTTTGAGGCGCTGGACAGCGACCCGGCGTTGGTGAAGACCATCGACTCCCAGAGCCCCGTCAGCCGGCTGCTGCAACTTAAAGTGGGGGCGCAGGTTAGTGCCGGGCGGAGGGATACGTGGGTGTGGACCGGCTGAACGGGGCGTGTCTAACCTGGAGCTCAGGTGAACAAGACGTGTCTGTCCCCAGGTGATGCTGACTAAGAACCTGGACGTGCAGCGAGGGCTGGTGAACGGGGCCAGAGGTGTGGTCGTCGACTTCCTGCCAGGAAAACAAGGTACCCCTTCCTGTGTTAACACGGGTCACGCGTGTGACAGAGACTGTTTGGTCACGCGTGTGACAGACTGTTTGGTCACGCGTGTGACAGAGACTGTTTGGTCACGCGTGTGACAGAGACTGTTTGGGAGCTACGGTGTTCCAACGTCGGAGCGACCTCACTTCCTGCTGTCTAACTGACCTTGCGTCCTGCTGACTGAGTGACCTCACTTCCTTTCTTGCTCCAGGGCTCCCGCGCGTGCGTTTCCTGTGCGGAGCGACGGAGGTGCTGAAGCAGGAGCGCTGGGTGTTTAAGGCCGGGGGCGGGCTCTATCTCAGCAGGCAGCAGCTGCCACTCAAACTGGCCTGGGCCATCTCCATCCACAAGAGCCAGGTGGGTCGGCACGGCAACCAATAACACCCCGTCTCTACGGAAACGGAGGGCTCTGTTCCGGAATGCTGCGTTGTTTTAACTGAACTGTGTGTGTGTGTGTCTCAGGGCATGACCCTGGACTGCGTGGAGATCTCGCTGGCGCGTGTGTTCGAGAGCGGCCAGGCCTACGTGGCTCTGTCCAGGGCCAGGAGCCTGGAGGGGCTGAGGGTCATGGACTTTGACCCCCGCGTGGTCCGTGCTGACCCGGAAGTGCTCCTCTTCTACAGGAAGCTGAGGAAGGAGAGGCTGCTACTGCAGGTGAGATCAGAGTCCGACTTCGCAGCCTCCAAGAAGAAAAATGTACCCCTTTTTTTTTTTTTTTTTAATTAAGGAACTTGACTCCAACATTTAAGATCTATTGCAGCCTCTGGTCTGCATGTCACTGGATCACGAGGATCCGTCTCTGGAGGAGGGGAACCCTCACTCAATTCCTCCTCCCAGGGTTTCTTACTCCTTGTCTTAGGTTAGTTAGTTGGCCCTCTGCCGCCCCCTGGTGGAGGAAGGTGTTTAGTGCCTTCTGTGCCTGCAGTCCTTTCATGCGGTCTATTCAGGGTTCAGGTCCCGTCCTCCTGTCCTCAGACACCTTGAATCTACCGTCACACAGGAATTAGCAGTCACACAGGAAGTACGCAGGCGCGTCGTTAAAAATGTGAAACGTTTTTTATTTTATTTATTTGGTCCCTTCATGAGTGATGTCAGGATGAAGTTTCTATGACTTCAGTGCTCACAGATTCTCTCTCCTGTCCTCCCTTCTCCAGGCGTCAATGGATGAGTTTGTGGGCCAGAGCAACAAGGAAAACCAGCGTTTGTGAGGTGTGTCTATGTCCATCCTGACACAGATATACTCTATTCACACACAGCCAGACTGACTGATTACAACAGGCCCCCTATGATATTCAGAGTGACTGTCCTTGTTCAGTAAGGGGATCTCTAAAGCGACCTTCTCTGGAACAGCTGTGATGACAGCTACCTTCTTCTACCTCCGTTTTGAATCTCCTTCAGCATCATGGAACTGGACTTACACCTGCCGCTTGATCAGAGACTACTTTTAAAAAGTTTTATTTTTATACTATTTATTTATCTCTGCTTGACGTTGGGAATTCTGCACTTCTTTAACATGAATAAAGTTTTTGTTGTCGCCTATGTTGTGGGACGTGACGTTGTCTGCCCTACGCACCTGTTGTGCCTAGTTTCAAAGGAAGGAGGCAGTGCTAATACTTTAAACTTGTATTTGTGTGTGCGTGAAACCAGTATGTCTAGGAGCTGCTACTACTAAACAAAGCGACCACACATCACAATTTATGTTCATATTTTTACTGTTTTGTCAGAAGGTATAACCAGTGCTAAACTTGGGCTGGAGTTGGCGCCAGTAGGAACAAACACTATTCAGTTTGAAGATGAACCTTTACATCTTTGGTCATCTTGGCAATAATGACACCAACCAGAGAGGTGAAGTTTTATTTAGTGAAAAGGACAGATGTCATTTCAGGAAGCCGCACCAGCATTGTCTAAGTTATTGAACTTGTTTGGGATAATCTGAATAAACATTGTCCACCTGATGCTCAAGTTAGTCACTAGGCCATAATATTACACAAACTAGCAATCTTGTTCTCTGGAAGGGCAGGGTGAAGAGACGCTTCAGACCCGGGTCACGTTCAAGCACGCACGGTTCCCTAAACGTTTCAAGCACAGAGTGGTGAGTTGAGCTGCAATTTATTACCTGTTCCTTGACAGAGGTTTATTATTACAGTACTTGATCCCACAGTAAACAGTTTCAGTGTTTCTGAACCCTAAAGGCCGCTTTGCTCTGCTGAACGTGACCCTTGAACTCCCAGAGGCAGCGACAAGCCTAGCCTGGTCTCCCAGCAACCGTCACCATGACAGCAGAGGTAATACTTACACCCATTCTGTGGGTGGATGTTTCAGGTAGGGATCTAGGCAGGAGACACTGCATATTCATTCTAGGGACCCCACACAAATATTAACAAGAATCATACTTTTATTCACATGAATACATAACTATAGCTGTGTTTTTCCTCACGTGTTCTCTGGACAGCACATACATACAATCTTAGCATTTAAATAATTATTCCACAGCTGGGACACAATAATGAAACTGACGGGGGTGGTGGTAGGTGGGGAGAGGGGTTCATTTCACGCTATGGAAGAGCTTGTGTGATACCTGTAGGAAGAGAGGAGAGACGATTCAGAGTCTGCTGGCAGAGGAGGCAGGTAGGCAACAGAGGAGGCAGGTAGGCAACAGAGGAGGCAGCGACAGTCACATCAACACACGCTGGACAAACTAACTGTTTTAAGGTGTGTTGTCTCCCTAGATCCATGGCCCCAGGACATGACCATGTGACGGGGTTGTGTACCAGGTGAAGCAAACCCATTTAAAGCACTAACAACCTCTGAAGTGTGGATATAAAGACTATACAGACCTCATAGTCCAAGCAGAAGGTTACATACAGACTAGGCAAACACTACAGTATATATACACACACACACCCCAATCTCTCTCTCGTACACACAATCTCCTCTCTCGCTAACTTCACACACACACACACACACACACCTCTCTTCCTCACACTTACACAGTGATCCCGTGCGTGTAGGAAATCGAACAGCTCCTCGGTGCAGTCCTCCTCGGTGGCGTCCCTGGAGGACACGCGCTGCTCGCACGCCTCCAGCCGGTGGTGCGTGTGGACGCAGTGCTCCGACTGCTCGCACTTGGCCCGTATCGTCTCTAAGGGGTCCTGGCAGGGACACACAGAGCAGCCGTGTAAACGCACACCAGCCACGCTCGCAAAACCAGCAGGTTGGTTTTCAAATGGGGGTGGGGGGGCAGCATTTACAAAATATATATATTAAAATTAAATAACCGAGGATGTTGCCATTAAATATGATTTTCTTGATGAACAGTGGGTGGAAGATTAGTAGTTTTAGAATGTATAATGAAACTTACTTCCCCTGCTCAACACATACTTTAAACATGATTAAAAAAAACTATAGAAGCTAGCTTGAGGGATGGGTACAGCTTGGTGGTTAGGAGCGCGTTTGACTGTAGATCACAAGGTTGCAGGTACAAATCTGCCCCTCCCCTATCTGCTAGGGTTAGGGTCTGCTAGACAGTTCAACTTGACTAATGTGGTGAGTTGTTTTGCAGTGCTTGTTGTACTGGGCGTGTTCTCGAACCCGTACAGCCTGCTACATGTTGCTGCTCATGGATACGGTTCTAGAATGATCCATACCTCAATCTACTATCCATAACCATAAATGGTTGAAATGTAACACCTGATGTGAGCGGTCCTTTGTAACCTTTGAACCGTCAGTTCACTGACTTAAATAAAATTACTTACCACCATGTCTTCCTCCTCCTCTTCTTCCTCCTCCTCCTCTTCCTCATCTCCTCCTTCTGCCTCTGCCTCTTCCTCGTCCTCTGCCGGTGCCTCCTCCTGGATAAGGACAACACCGGAGGCTACGCTCAACAACACGGGCCAACAAACACGGTTGAACGGTAACGGAGCGTGCCCTTGATCACGACAGGATTACTCAAAATACAAAGGCTTCTATTTCCCACCGATCACGTTACCGTCGAATAACAAACGACGAGACCTTGAAATTACAATTGTGACCATTTAAGGACATTGCTGTTCGTTTCACATGTCAACATCAGCAAACATGGTCATTACCTATATAAAACGGCACACTTCAGCAAGCACATGACGGTGGTTAATCACAGACTAACCGTTCAATTGCCTAACATATCCCAGCAGTTTAGATGTAATAGAAAAATAAGCCTACGTTTGGCTACGACTAAGCTGAAAGGGTTGGCATTCCGCAGTGAAAATATTAAGGACCCTAAAAAAAGGTGCTTTATGATGTTTTGCATAAAGCGTGCTAGGCTAACCGGTCAACTAGCTCACTTGGCTTGGCACTAACAGTTGCGTAACTTGACTACCGCAAAAACAGGACAGAAAATTTGACAAAACAGCACAAATATTGGCATATTTATATAATTCATAATACCTCATCGTCGGGGTCGTCGTACTTGATCATTTTGTTTTCCAAAACCATGATTATAACCTCTAAAACGACCTAAAGATGACACCGACAGTCAAGATACACGTCCTAGCTCAGAAACAAAATCTGGAGGACGTGTTAGGTCACACGCAGGAATCACCTAGAAAGTTAACCGGAAACTTGAATCTATACGTTTATTTCCTAACGTACAGTTCTCTTCTCCAATCATGTTCATAGTTTTGGCGTGTGAGATCCGCCCACCTTGTAGGGGGAACCGAAATGTGGTGCAAAGAGAAGGTCGGACCAGCAGGTGTTGCACATAACAATGGCGGCGCTCATTGACACGAGAATACTGCTCAGGAAAATCAAAGACTTACGTTGCTTGACTCCACGGAGGAATCGCGTAAAAGCTAAATGGGTATGTCGTATATGTAGCGTGTGGATACGTTTTGATCTGTGTGGACACATGTCAGAAATTACGTTAAAATTATTATATATTTAAAAACGAATTTGAGTCGGCTACTTAGCTTTTTCAATATTTAGCTAGCTAATTCCGTAGACCAACCGTCCCTGCTGTTTCGTCAACGTTTCTGATGGACAATCATGGTAAAAAAATGTTTTTGTCTTATCCAGGCGACCACGCAGCCCAAGTACCCCGCCACGAACCTGGCTCTCCAGAACTTCGACTCCACTTACGGTCTTCAGCTGGGAGCGCAATGGCCCTCGGTCCGCGTCAGCATGCTCTGCGAGCAGAAATACGGAGCCCTGCTCAACAACCTCTCCAGCCCTGAGGAGGTGGAGGCTGAGCTTCGGGCCCAGGGATGTGTGGACTTTGTCGGTTGCTCTGCCCCGGTCCCGGAGGGTGCGGGTGGAGCTCCGGAGCAAGACAGGCTCCCGGAGGTGACCGGCACTTCTAGTCAGGCTGGCGAGACCGAACGGGAGACCGGGAACAGGGCAGCCGGCGAGGTCGTGGCGACTCCTCCACTCAGCCCCAACATCAGGTGCTTGGTGTATCCCAAAGGAGATATCTCGAGATTCAAGCCGGCCAGGTGTGGTTTCATACTCATATTCTGCTGTGTGGTTTTTCACTCACGTGGAGGATCTCTCTTTGCCTCTCATTTTCTGTTCCATTCTCAATGTCTCTACCTCAATCCCACCCTCCCTCTGTTCCTCCCTCCATTCCTTCCTCTCTCTCTCTCTCCATCCATCCCCCCCATCCCCCAGACCCAAAGCATATGGTCTGCTGGGTTACTATCTGCTGGACGCAGCATCGGTGCTGCCCGCCCTGGTTCTGGACGTCCAGGAGGGTCACAGTGTTCTGGACCTGTGTGCCGCCCCGGGGGGCAAGGCCCTGGCCCTGCTGCAGACTGGCCTCCTACGTAAGTTACCCTGCTGTACCACTGAACCTCTGGCCCAGATAGGAGTCATGTTTGTGTTGTTCTGTTCTAGCTAGCTGTTCTAGTGTCCTGTCCCTAGACCAGGTTAGATGTCTTGACTGTGGTGGCAAGGTTCCTCCAGCAGAGGTCAGACTGTGGCCAGGAAAACACAGAGGAGGTCACAGTCCAGTACTTCACACAGTCTTGTACACTGGTTTACAGAAGATTTGCTCACTGGAAGTCCATGTCTCGATGTATTGGAGATGTGAGTAACCTGTGTGTGTGTGTGTGTGTGTGTGTGTGTGTGTGTGTGTGTGTGTGTGTGTGTGTGTGTGTGTGTGTGTGTGTGTGTGTGTGTGTGTGTGTGTGTGTGTGTGTGTGTGTGTGTGTCAGGCTTCCTCTGCGTTAACGACGTGTCATCGTCGCGTACCGCTCGTCTCCGCGCCGTGCTCCGCAGCTTCGTCCACAAGGAGCTGCTCACTGACGACAGGGTGCGCATCACTTCCTTTGACGGCAGGAAGTGGGAGGAGTTTGAGAGAAACTTCTTCGACAGAGTAAGTGCTGTGGTTGTCGATCAGTCTTTCTGACTGCGCTGAACTAACTATCTGTGAGGGCTGTTGTTGTTGTTGTTGTTGTGGATGTTGACGTACTGAGTTTCTTGTTCCCTCTCAGGTTCTAGTGGACGTTCCGTGCACCACGGACAGACACTCTCTCATCGAGGAGGAGAACAACATCTTCAAGAGGGCGAGAACCAAGGAGAGGCAGCGTCTTCCTCAGGTCCAGGTGGAGCTCCTGCTGTAGGTCACCAGCGCCCCCTGCCTGTGGGGATGTCACAGAACTCTCTTTCTCGCTCCACCTCTCTCTGTCCCTTCCTCTTCTCTGACCCATCTGTCGTTTCTCCTCCCTCGTTTGTCCTTCTTCTCCCCCCTCCTCCCCCCCCCCCCCTCCCTCCAGGTCTGGTATCCAGGCAGCGCGTCCTGGGGGAGAGGTGGTGTACTCCACCTGCTCCCTGTCCCAGCTCCAGAACCAGTACGTGGTGGAGCAGGCTCTCCAGCAGGCCCGGGAGGAGCACGGCGTCGCCCTGGAGGTGGTCGACCTCCGACCTCTCACACACCTGTTCAGGGACACTTTCCACTTCGCCCCCGACACTCACCTGGGCGAGCTGGTCCTGCCACACCTGTCGGCCAACTTCGGACCCCTCTACCTGTGCAAGCTGCGGAGGCTCAACTAGGACTGGACTAACCTTGGACTGGACTAGACTGGACTAACGTAGGACTGGACTGACTTAGGACTGGAGCAGATCGGACCAGATCGGACCAGGATCGGACCCGTCTGGACTCGCTAGCACTGGACTGGCCCCGAACTGGACTAGCTAAAGCCTTTGTAAAATATGTATTATTGTATATTTATGTGTTACGACCAATCTCTAAAAATAAAGCATAATTTAGTGTCATCTCCTTTGGCTCTTCTGTAGCCTTGAGTTGTGATACTGTTAGGAAGCACGATGCGGATGGATGTTAATTTGAGGATTCTTCTCGTTGGGTTTATTTAGGTGCAGTACTTTGTCTGGCCATAAGGTGTCGCCAGTGGTCGAGCTGAGAACCAAAGTCCTCTTGACCCAACGTTGTTTGAGACAAGGTGACAGAAACTGGACATGAAAATATTTTGAAAAAACCTGAACGTTAAAGAGCGTCTTTGCTTTCCTATAGACCCTGAACATTATTACCTCTAGACAACCTCCACCACGAGCATCTTTCACTCGTAGAAATGTCATGCAATTTTTTATGTTTGGGTCCATATAGACCTGTGTATATATGGAGACGATATTATTATTCCATTTCATACATTTGCATGTTTTTTATTTAGATATTCAAAGTTTCACATTCCGGTGCCTCTAACAGGACGCACATTGTCATAATGAACTTCAAAATTACCCTTCATATCCCACCGAGGTTGCCATTTCTATGGTTGAATTGTCTCAGGTTTGTGTTTCTATCACTCAAGGATGCAATATTACGTTTTTTTCCTCCCATCTGATATCTAATTTAAGCGTAAAGACTTCCATCCTCTCCTCCTTTCCGCCCGTCGCACTACCGATGACCCACAGCCGCACCGGGCCGCGCAATGTAGCATGACAGAGGTGTGTGTTTGGCTAACGAGCGCTCCCGCCGCCGAACATCATCGACTTCCCGCTGCCATTAAGAGGCTCGCGAGTGGAGTCCCACCGTCAGCGCGGGAGGGAGCCGCGCGCCCGGAGACTCTCACATCAACATTAAGGATGAGAGAGTGTGAGAGAGACCGGGACGAGGTAGTCTCTCAACACCCCCCCCCCCCCCTTCTGCCCTCCCTGCTTTATTCCACAGATGAGTGCAGATAATTTTCAGAGCGATTGTGAGTGATTACTGTATTACCGCGACCACAGCGGATGTAGCCGGGAATACAAACGGAATTAATGACACATAAAAACTATTTTTGTACCGACTGCTTTCGTCGGCAAGGCCTGAACGCCGTGGCGGCATCTTGTGATTACCTACACGTATTGTAAATATGTGTTTCCTATTGGTTTTTACATAAATTTACATCTTTTAACACTCAGGAGAGGAAAGACTATTAAGGAGGAGTTACTCTCAATTCCCCCTGCGTCCATAGAACACTAGCGGATTCATTATTGAATGATCTGATGTGTGTGTGTGAGAGAGAGAGATAGTGTGTGTATGTGTGTGTATGTGAGAGAGGTAGTGTGTGTGTGTGAGACACAGGGAGAGAGAGGAGAGAGTGTCTGGTGCCATAGTTTCCAACAGAAGGGTGAAAAGTCCGTCCACCCCCCACCCTGCCCACACACACAGACACGCACACACACACACACACAGCTGTATGTTATGAGAATCGCCCTGCATGCTAGCTGCTGCCAGGGAGACAAAATGATCAGACAGCCTTGCCTGGTCTGCTGGGACAGGATCTCCCCCTGGGGGAGGGGGGGCCGGTCCCTGCAGGTAATCCTCCCTATTCCTCTCTTCCCCTCCCCTCCTCTCCTCTATATATTTCTTATCCTCCTCTCCCATATTTCACTCCTCCTCTCTCCTTCTCTTTCTCTTCTCCTGTCTCCTCCTCTCTTTCTATTCTCTCCTTCTCCTCTCCTTCTCCCTCTTTCACAGCAGAATATGGTAGAGTAATAGTATGTGTGAAACGGTGAGTGTGTGAGTTTGATGAGCAATGATCTTACTGTCCAACTATCAAGCCCACCTGGAGTGTCAGCATAGAGGGGGGGTGATGAGAGAATAGGTATCCCTGTCCAATCGGGTGTCACGGAGACGGAGGACTCTGTCCCCCCATTGGCTGAGTCAGGGCCACCCCAGAAAGAGGGTCTTGTCCTCCACTAAGAGGATTATCGGGGGACGGGATGACAGGAGGAGGGAGGAGAGAAGAATGAAAGGATGAAGTGGAATGAATGGAGGGAGGCCCTGGCGGTGGAGTTCAACCACCTGTTGTTCTCTCCCTTTCTCTCTCTCTTTCTCTCTCTATGTCTCTCTCTCTCTGTCTCTGTCTCTCTTTCTCTCTCCCATCCCCATCCTTCTCTTCTCACCTCCACTCCTCTCCTTCCCCACCTCTCTCTGTCCCCCTCTCCCTCTCTTCCTCCCCCATCTCTCCTCTCTCTCTTCCTCCCCCAGTCTCTCCTCTCTCTCTTCCTCCCCCATCTCTCCTCTCTCTCTTCCTCCCCCATCTCTCCTCTCTCTCTTCCTCCCCCATCTCTCCTCTCTCTCTTCCTCCCCCATCTCTCCTCTCTCTCTTCCTCCCCCATCTCTCCTCTCTCTCTTCCTCCCCCATCTCTCCTCTCTCTTAACCTCTTTCTTATCGTTCTTTACAGTGAAGTTCTTAAGTTCTTCAATGCTTAACCATTTTAAGGACAGGTATTGTTGCGCTTGATACACAGGATAGGTGATGTTTTTAGAATTCTAGATCGGGGGGTTTAGATGTGTGTGTGTTTCTATGAATGTGTGTGTGGGTGCGGGTATGTGTGCTATTTAAATGTGTGTGCGTGTTACTTGTGTGTTCTCTTTCGTGTGTGTGTGTGTATGTACAGTATATCTTTGTGTGTGTACAGCAGTGTTAAGGCAGAGTGTTAGATAGAGGCTCACCTGTTCTGGCATGGTGAGGGGATGAACACACCTGACCCCACGACATCACAATCTAGCTTTCCCTGTTCTGCCCCAGGCTCTGATGTGTGTGTGTGTGTGTGTGTGTGGGGGGGGGGGGGGTTGTGAGTCTGTAAGTGTGTCTGTGGTGTGTGTGTTGTCTATGATTGAGTGTGTGTGTCTGTCAGTTTGTGTGTGTCTATGTACGTGTGTGTGTGTGTGTGTAATTGCATCTACATGAACGTCTGTGAGTATTCCAAAGAGGGTGATGTGTGTTTGTTTGTGTGTGTATTTATTTATATAGAGAGCTGTGTGTGTATGTATTTTTCTGGGTGGGGGGAGATGTGTGTGTGTATTCCAGGTGTGTGTGTGGACCACCAGTGTGTGCTGTCCCTGGTCCCAGGGGGCTGCAGCAGCAGCATGTACCCAGACCCAGGCCTGCGTGGCTGGGTAGCAAGGACGTGCAGCTGGGCGCATCAACACCCGGCCTGGACGCCCTTGGATGAGGACACACAGCCAGGTATCAACACACAGCTGGGCGGGGCAGGGGTGACACACACACACACACACACACACACACACACACGAACACACAGCTGAACACATTGAAACACGCTCGGATAATCTGCAGTGTTATCCCTGTATACATCCGCTTTGCTGGGAGGGGTTATTCATAACCAGGAAAGATGAAGTGCCCATTAGAACACTGGGCAATGATGGCCTTGGGGCCCTGTGTGTGTGTGTGTGTGTGTGAGGTGTGTGTGTGTGTGTGGTGTGTGTGTGTGAAGGAGTGTGTGCGTGAGGTGAGTAAGTGAGTGTGTGTGTGAGAGAGAGTATGTTGTTGGTTATTTACACAAGGAAAAAGAAAAAACAGAGAGAGAGATACAAAGAGAGAGACAGCGAATTTGGAAAATGGAAAACGTAAAAAAATGGAAACGTAGAAGGGAAATCTAGCATGCTAAGCTAATCCTCATAGCTCAGCCTTGTTAGGAAGGGAGAGAAAAGAGAAGAGAAGGAGAAAGAGAGACAGGGATAAAGAGACAAGGAGGGAGAGGAAGGAGGGGGGAGAGAGAGAGGGAGAGAGAGAGAGAAGGGAAAAGAGAGGAACGTAGAAAGAGAACGCATGTGTGTGTGTGTGTTAGAGAGGCAGGGGGTCTTGCATTTTGACAAACCACGCTGTTTAAAGTATAATAGCAGCCTAATCAGTGCCTGAGGCTGTCGTTTTTTCAGGATAATGGCCTGCTTGTTCCTCTGGGAGGACTTCAGTCCCAACACACCCTCCACGCCCACACACTACCCTGCTCTCTCTCTCTACACCCACACACTACCCCCGCTCTCTCTCTCTCTCTCTACACCCACACACTACCCTGCTCTCTCTCTCTACACCCACACACTACCCCGCTCTCTCTCTCTCTCTCTACACACACACTACCCTGCTCTCTCTCTCTCTCTCTCTCTACACCCACACACTACCCTGCTCTCTCTCTCTCCACACCCACACACTACCCTGCTCTCTCTCTCTACACCCACACACTACCCTGCTCTCTCTCTCTACACCCACACACTACCCTGCTCTCTCTCTCTACACACACACACTACCCTGCTGTTTCTTTCTTCCTCTATCTGTTTCCTCTCCTTCCTCTGCCCCTGTGATCCAGGATACATTTTTGTTTTTGTTGCATATATTTTTCTCCATAACCTTCCTCCCCTTCCTTTCCTTTCCCCTGTGTTCCCTCCGTCCTTCCCCTCCACCTCCTCCACCTCCTCCACCCCACCCATCTCTTCCATCCCTCCTCCATCTCCTCCACACTATCTCCTCCATTCCTCCACCTCCTCCATTGAATCCATAGAGTTTAGGAAGATCTCTTAAAACAGCAGAAGAAGAGTGGATAGAAGTGTCGGTTACAAAGATCTCCAAGCAAGGTTTCTATTTTATTTTAGGGGATTTATTTTACAACACCACTGTCCAAACTTACATTGTTTAATTAACAGGAAGATGAAAAAGAACTGTGTACAAAACAAAAACAAATCTGACCATCCACCATCTTAGACCTGCGGAGAGGTTTGACTGGAGACAGACCACACATCACCATGGAACAGGAACAGGAACACAGACACCCGGACGCCATAGCAACTGTAGTCCAGGAAATGAGGTGAGGGGGGCTGTAGCCCCACCCCCCTTGTACACAGAGTTCACATCTGACTTGACTACAGTCGACGCCATCTTCAGACGCATCCGAATAACTCATTTACAACATAGGAGAACTTTACATTAGCTTTACGGGTAAACATTGATAGATAGACATATTTTTTTCTTATTATTTTACATATTAAAATAATGTACATCTTTTCAGGTGGCAGACACAGCAGGTTTACAGCGGCCAGACGACAACAAAACGAGTGATGTGGACGGAGAGAGAAAAGACAGAAGAAGAGGAGGAGGAAACTCCGCCCACTCCCCCAAAGTCCCAAGAGAGGAACTTCCTGTTTGGGCAGGAAGTAGTGAATTCTTCTTCTCCTCCTCTACAATCCTAATCGACCGGCATCACTCTTCAAAGCACTGCCCCCTAGTGAGACAGCAACACCTGCAGGTCCACATTCACCAGGTTCAGAATGAAGACCCAGGTGACCTCTACAATGTTTATATTATGGAAGGAACTACTCACGTCCATCTGTAGACGAAACACAAAATCTGTTTATTTATCCAGAAGTAGAATACAATGTTCCGTTGGTTTGCAACAGGGCTGTTCAATCCTGGTCTTCAGGGCCCACTGTCCTGCATGTTTTACATGTTTCCCTGCTCCAACACACCTGATTCAAATGAATGGTCGTTATCATGGCTTCTACAGTGACTTCTCTTATTGATTAGAATCAGGTGTGCTGGACAGCAGGCCCTGAGCAGGACGCCATTGGTTCAGAAAATGGCCTGGTAAGGAAGTGTGTCTTCACGAGCCTGGCTCAGTCTGCAGCTCTGAGCAGCTCTGAGCAGAACCCAGTCTGAAATTAGATGCACGCTGGTAATTGCAAACGCCCCCCCCCCCCCCTCATCTCAGCCCCCCCACCCCCTCATCTCAGCCCCCCCACCCCAGCCCCCAGCCCGATGTAATTAAACAGCGTTGTACGTTTACTCACTGGGATCATGTTCCCATTACAGAGCCAGTCTGCGTACTAAGTGGTTTAAAACTGGCCATTAAACTGGAGAATTAGTCAGCTTTAATTAAGCGACATGACGTGTACATGACTGGAGAGTGTGTGTGTGTGTTTATGTGTGTGTATGTTTATGTGTGCTGTGTAGTACAAGACACACACAGGCAGGCTAATTGAATTACTAATGGCCCAGAGATAGAAGTGATCTCTCAGCAACACCAAAGAGGATATGCGCCCTCCCTCCTTCCCTCCCAACCACCCTGCCCTCCCCCCTCACCCCCCTCTCCCCTCACCCCCCTCTCCCCTCACCCCCCCATCCCAACATCTGTGATCCCAGAATCCCCTTCAAAGTGCCTCAGTTCATGTTGAATGTGTAAACTTCATGTTACAAGGTTGTGTTACTGACCCAGGGCCAGGTTGATCACCAATACAGGAAGTGTTTTACATAATCAGTTACCTATAATTGGCCAATCAGGAACCAAGTCTAGTCCCCTTCTGGCCAATCAGAAGAGTAATTTCCCTACCAGTCTGGGTAATGCCCACACACACAGTCCAGAAGGTTCTCTTGCGTCAGAGTCGCGTCGTTGTGTTTCGTCGTCGCTGGGATGGGACAGCAGGGAGGATCAGGGTCCAAAGGTGACATGTTGTTGTTGTTGTTTTGATTTAGTTACTGTTTATTTTTCTCCTCAAAATGTCTCCATGTCCTCCAGAAGACTAGAAGCCGGGGATCGAACGACACGTAAAGTCACGGGACAGGAAATGGCTAGCTCGGCTGTCCCAAAGCTCCCTCCGGCCGGGAACTAGGCCGCACTCGGAGCCTGGGGCTCAGTTAGGCAGCGTGTCCAGCCCCAGGGAGGCTGCGTGCTGCTTGGCTCTCAGCCTCAGGTTCTCTATGCTGGTGGTCTTGCTGTTATGACTGGGCAGGCCTCCGGAGGCCTGGAGCAAGGGGCTGCTCCACACCTGCTGGGCGTGGTGGGAGAGGGACTGGTAGTAGGACTGGCAGGGCAGCGAGCCCAGGGGCGGCGGGGGCATGTTGACGTTCATGCCCAGGTAGGGCAGCGAGGGGCTGGCCGAGGACAGCTCGAACGGGGGGTAGTGGACCAGGTTGTTGGTGGCGGCCATGTGTTGGCGGAACTGCTCCTGAAGGCGGAAGAGACTGAGAGGGGAGGAGGAGTAGGAGTGGGACATGGCCCCGCCCACCCCGCCGGAGGACGAGGAGGAGGGGGTCACTGAGGGGGAGGCCTAGGGGCGAGGCCAGGGGCGAGGCCAGGGGGGAGTCTGGGGAGAGACAAGAGATCGTATAGATATTTATAAACATATCTACACTCATACAGATATTGGGAGATATTTATAAACATATCTACACATATCCAGATATAGAGACAGTTTTCTCACCATTTTTTGGGCTTAGTCTTTTACACCCTGGAGACAGAGTCCCTGGTGTCATCACCCTCTCGCACTTAAACTCCTCCCTCTGCATCTTTAGCTCCTCCCTCTGCATCTTAAGCTCCTCCTCCTCCGTGGCGTTGTCCTCGGCGGCCGACTCGCTTCCCGACTGTTCCGCCGACGTCACGTTCAGCTCCATCTCCAACGGCAACGGATGACCCGGAACTTCTCCGGCATCAAGAGGGGAGGAGGAGGAGGAGGAGGAGGAGGAGGGGGGGGGAGCTGGGGGACGTCTGGGAGGATGGTGGTGGAAGGGAGCACCTCCTTCTCTCCTCCTGCTCCTGCCGCTGCTCCCTCTGTCTCCTTCTGTTTCTGGAGTTGCTCTTTCTGCAGACTGCGTTGCTTCTTACGGAACTTGGCCCTGCGGTTCTTAAACCACACCTGAGGGAGGTGGACAGGTTAGAGGACCGCTATGTGTGTCTGTGCTTAGGGAAGGTATGCCACAATAAATACATGAGTTTGTGAAATTATACATTCTTGACACATAATAAATTAGGTCACATTATGTAGTCTAATGTAGTATCTGCTACAATCGGGCTAATCATCTCCTGGCAGTTTGTGCCCTTACCTGCACGCGGGCCTCGGGCAGGTTGGTGCACATGGCCAGCCGCTCGCGCATGACCACGTCCGGGTAGTGAGTCTTCTGGAACGTCTTCTCCAGGGCCTCGAGCTGCTGTGCCGTGAAGGCGGTGCGGCTCCGCCGCTGTTTGCGGTGCTGCGACCCGTAGCGAGCCTCGAGGATGATGTCTTGAAACGTGCAGCCGTTGGAAGAGAATAAGACACGGCGAGTTTAATTCATTGGACGGTGAAGGTCATTGGAAGGTTGCAAGTGTGTGTGTTTAATTAATGTCTGTTTCGATATCATTTTTAGATCTCAATTACCAGCCAATCTCTCGGCGAGGGTAAGCGCGTGCACGGATGGCCGGTAGTCAGGCGCATGCTGCGCCTGTTGCGCAGCCTGCTGGTGCAGGTTGTACATGGCGCTCAAGGAATTCATCGCGTGCAGAGAGTAGCCGTTGACCCCGTAGTGCTGCATGACCTGTGAACACACACAAACATCCTGTTAGGAGTTGGAAATGTAAGTATGTATGTGGCAGTGAATCAAAGAGCGATTTGCCCTTCACGAATTGGCGCGCTCTCGTGCCTGCCTATATCACTTGCATTATTTTCCTTTTTAAATGTTCTATTTGACAGTTATGAAGTGCGTATGCTTACAATAAGTAGCCTAGGTTTGTGAAGAAAGGATCAAATAAAACTCAAGTACACAGAAGCCTAATATTGGGGTCGTGTAGGCTCATTTAAACTGTCACTTCGTTTAGACCTGACAAAGTTGTCATGGAGACCTGCAGGTCACTGCTAACCCTGTTTACTTGTGTTTCGCGCTCTGGGTCTAATTGAAGGCCACGCGCCAGCACCCCTGTAGCGATCATTAGATGCCGACCCTCCATTTACACAGACAGCTGACTCACTACCTCAGGGGGCTAATAGATTTTAATATCTGGACTCCGACAAAAGCATTATCCATTAACATCCAATTATCGCTCGGTTCAATCCATTAATTATACAAAAGGGTTTTAATTAGGTGTAATTATCACTCGTTCACTTAATGAAGCGTGACGGATGCTTTATGAATGAATTTATTCACTTCATTTTTCTGTGATCGCAGCAAAGCCAAATCCCCCTTGAAAGCGTCGCCTGAGAGATCATTTCGCTGATGAAATGGGTTAGAAACGATATAAGTCGATTCGTTACGGGTCTCGATGGCAACCTGAAACCGGATAGGATTATATAAACTAGCCGCCGTTTTAATTTGACCATTGAGTTATGACGCAGAGGAATATATAATTTCGTTTAATAAAAGAGGCCCTATCCTTATACCCAATCACATTTTTTTTAAATACGCGCATATGGTCCATATTTTTTTATGGAAATTGAATTGAAATATTAGAATATTTTTAATGATTGTTTAACGTTCAGATTTGCACAATATATATATATAGGCCTATATTTTTTTTTTTAAATTGCTGACAATGTACCAATAACTTTAACCCGGTAACTTTACCAGACAGCTTCACGGGTAGGCTCACAGCACACGCACGCGCGTGCCAGCTTGAGTTCCTGCAGCGTTTAGACATTCAGTTTAGATGAAGCCCTTAGGACAACATTATATATGTATTGGATAGGAAGGGCCTGACAGAAGGGATCGCGTGGCCGGGCAGTGGACGAAGCTATTACAGACACTCAGCCTAGAACAGCCTGGCATCTCCCAAAGCAAGCCCCTCGTGCTGACAGGTAAGACTGTCGCGGGATCTGGAGAAGGACGAGTTCCAAAAGTTTTAAATCGCCCAAATTTGAGTTTATTCTGAGTAAAGTAGTCCACCTAAAAATGCCTGTAGTTTTGTGTTTGTTATTTCTTTAAAAATAACGTAGCAACCTTTTTTTTAAAATGGGAACACATTTATTTAGGTAAATGTTGCAATCGATTTCGCTAGGCTAGGAGGTGCATGTCTCATGCAAAAAAAACTTCTAAAGAGCGCGTGGGGACTCACTCAGATCTTTCAGTACATTTAAATTCATTTCTGTCATTTATTTGAATCATATATTACAAAACCGAATTAGTGTGTAATCCTCACATCATGCCCATGGTTAAATGAGATGATCATAATTCACCACCACAATTTTACAAGCAAGCGTTTGATGGTGAAACAAGATGGCTATAGGATATATTACACTGTATACCACTGTAATATATATAACAAATTTAATTTGAATGTTATTTGTCTATTCTTGACGATAAATACTATTTTAATTTAATTCACTATAGGCTGACCCTATACTGCATCCAATCCAAGGTAATATTCCACGCCTTTTCTCTTCTATAAACATGAACTGAGGAATACCAGAGCTGCTTAATACGGCAACCATCATTTAAACGTCAAACAGAAACAGAATTATTTTAAATGGCCTACAAATAATGAAGCGTATGGGCTGTGTTATTGTACTATTATATTCCTGGTTAATAATGTCATTTTTATTCACAACATACACATCGTTATGGTTATGTTATGTCATATCATGTTATTGATATTAGCCTACTATAAAACATATTATTGCTTGGCTATTGAATAATATTTATCTTGACAGTTTGACGCAATTTTTTATTTTATTTTTATCACTGTGAAAATCAACTGTTGGGTTGAGACTATCTGTACCCAGTCAATCATATAGCCTAATTTATACAACAAATTTATAGATTTCATCACGATAAATATGTTGTATACGCCTATCAGAATTATAAGTAGGCTAATATTTTACGCAATATCAAACCCAACATTACAAATATATTTGTTCTGGTTACTATTTTTCTTGTTGCTATTTTTCTCTGTGTGTGTTTGTGTGTGTTTAAGACGTTTCTGAGTGTGTGTGTGTGTGGTGTGTGAGGGGGGGGGTCGTGTGTGTGGGTGTGTGTGTGAATGACGCCCGCAGTGCCCATTCCCAACCTATTAAGAGTCTGTGGCTCTGATGAATGTGATCGGAGGGCGATGGGGAATAGTTTAATTCGCCTGGACAGAAGGTTCCTCGCTAAACATTTACTTTGCTCCCTCAAGTATTTGAGTTGAATGGGTCCCGCTTTCCACCCTCCCCTCTCTCGCGGCCTCTTATCCCATCGCCCGGGGGCAACGTTTTGGCTGAGATGTATGGGTTCTCTGCGGCTAAAATATGCATGTTGATCCCCATTTGGCTTTCCGTCTAATGGAAGTGCAAATAGGTTTCGACTGCGAGGCCCTCCATTTATCATCACCGTTGACACGGACGGACGTACAGTGCTGTGCAAAAAAAAAAAACGTATGATGTGTGTGTGTGTGTGTATGTGTGTCACAGAGGGAGAGAGAGAGAGAGAGAGAGAGAGAGAGAGAGAGAGAGAGAGAGAGAGAGAGAGAGAGAGAGAGAGAGAGAGAGAGAGAGAGAGAGAGGAGAAGAGAGAAGAGAGAAGAGAGAGAGAGAGAGAGAGAGAGAGAGAGAGAGAGAGAGAGAGAGAGAGAGAGAGAAGAAAGAAAGAAGGTTAGAGAAAGAGAGAAAGAAGTGTAGCTTGTCAAAATATGTTTTGACTTTATTCGTGTGTTTTCTAATTTTCACAAATCCATGCATCCTCAAAGCGTGTCTGTCCTATTGTTGTCTTTCACACGCGCAGCTTCTTGCCCCGGGCTCGTGTCTGAAAGCCCTTGGCACTACAGCACAAAACGCTTCGATTATTAAAGCGTCATTATGTAAATGACATGTACAGTACAATTCTTTTGATCTGACTCCAATAGGAAAAATGTTATGCTAAAAACCTTGGGCTCGAGGCGACGTGCAAGTCTGGGGTGTTTGCAGTCACAAACACTACAGGCCGCGCGAGACGAGGGTTTGTTTGACAATTTCACGAGAGGTCGAGGGTTAAAGAACATCTTTAGCCACACGTCGCCTACCTTGTTGAGATGTAATTCGTTAATTATTCGTTAATTGAACCATCGTGACGTGTATATGATTTATGATATATGAATGAACGTTTTTATACGTTTAAATTTGGTTTTATTTAGGATTTATTTGACCGACTAGAAGATGTTTGTCGCATGAGCACTAAATGTTTGATATTGGAGAATGTGCGGACAAAATGTAGACTTACATAAAGTGTGACTGTATATTACCGCGTGGCCTTTAAAAGTACGCTTCGTCTAAGTTCAGACCAGAATTTCTAAAGGGCAACTAGAGAGCTGGAGCACGTTATCAAAACGTTATACGAGTGAACGAACATACAATTAATATTGGTTAAACCAGGAGGTCTTAGACTAATGTAGAGGTGTAAAGATATAGAGGGAGTCAGTTTGTTTAGTAGTAATACATCAGAGTAAATAGCCTACAGAAGCTTTTAATCTAACGCCATGTGTCACGATCAACTCAAGAACAAGAAACTGAGTTTTAGGCTATCCAGTTTCTCTAGCCTATAAACTAAAACGTCAATAAATTCATATAGGAAACACAATATACCTCTTAATATATCCTGAAAAAAGCAAATATTTTGTTATTGTATGTTAGGCTAAGTAAACACTTATCTCATACAGCCAAGCCCACATAACTACTAAAACTTCTATTATCTCATGCACAATATAACTCTTTATTAATCATGCAAAAAAGATGCGGTTCTGTTATTGTCTGTTATTTCACTTATACAACACTTTTCACTTTTTCCACCCCAAACTCTAGTTTCATGGTTAATGCAGGCTGAAGTTTCCCCGCAAGGAATGGTCAAACTTTTACCTTTCTCCTCACACTGCCCGATCCTCGGTGTTTTAAAGTGTATCCGGTCTCTGTAATCTAAATATTATATTTCTCTTTTCTGTTGTCTTCCTCAGAATAATGTCCACTTTTTACGGGGTTCTTCACGCGATAAACAACGCTCGCAAGTCCGCATGAGCTCGAGATCTGTTGCTGTGTGTACCGCGCGTTCTCCGCTGTATGTCCCGCGTGTCAAGAATCCTTTGCGTCTAGCGCCCAGGGTGGGAAGCTGCCATCTACCGGCTCAAGAGCGGAGGAGGGATTTTAAAGAGTGCTCTGTGAGGTCATAGAAGCTTTCTAGTGGCCCTTGAAGCTGTCAATCAAAGTAAGAATATGTTTTTCCACTAGAAGCCCAACAGACTTTAATGATCCTACTTATTTTTTTTAAATCATCATCTTGATAATATCATCCTCAGAACCGTTAGTCTATAAGTCAGTCAACACGTTTACACATAACCCTTCCCGGAATCGATAAACATTTGCCAGGAGATTATTTTCTAATTCTAGAAAGCAAGTGTATTTGGTTGTAGGATAAGGATAATGTTTTACATGTTTCTCATTTTATCACATGATAAAGCAAAGTTGACGTCCTGTTTAGTCATGAACATATTTGAGTTAGAAATAATAAATACACTTAAGATTCACTTCAAACACAAAGAAATACATTTGACTTTGGTAATTCATGCACATTATAACGCTTACGTGCATATTGAAGGAGAAAGGTAAACTAGAGGCTAAAGATTCAAAGTAGTTTTTACTTCAGCTAGTTTCCATAAGGATTAAGTGAGCTTTTGGTCATTAGTTTTATTATTAAATAATTTAGAAAACTCAACATGGAAGTCTGTCAAACATTAAAAAGTTTCCCTGTTATCTCCTGAATTAATTTACATTTCAACAATGTTAAAATCACACAATTTCAAGCGATGTTTTGAGCAGTCCATCGTAATACTTCAAGTCCTTTGGGTTTTGGTGAACCGAATATCTCAAGCACGCGCGTTAGTTTTGTTTGCTTTTCGGCTTTCACCCTGCCATTCGAGATGAGAGAGGGAGCTTGAAGGAGAGACAGACAGACAGAGACAAACAGACAGACAGACACAGACACAGACACAGACAGAGAGAGAGAGAGAGAGAGAGAGAGAGAGAGAGAGAGAGAGACAGACAGACAGACAGACAGACACAGAGAGAGACAGACGGACAGACAGACAAAAAGAGAGTGAGTGAGTGAGTGAGTGAGAGATAAAGAAAGAAAGAAAGAAAAAGAGAGAGAGAGGAGTGAGACTTGAGAAAGATCACTAATAGATGCCAGCCTACTGCCTTTAGAACCGTTCCCGGTCCTGGAGGATTTGGGCTGGGATAGGGAAGACAAGCCGCCGTTTGAGCTAGCAGAACCCCTGTCTTAAAACGACTGCGGGTAAGAGGATTAAAACAATAATGCCCTTCTCTTCTTGAAGGGTTTTTTAGAGAAGATTTCTTCTCCCGGAGCAAAACCGTTTAGGTGGGAATTAAGGGCAGCGCAAAGTAGCCCTTTAATGTAAAGCTTGCATATTTTGTAAAATATTATTTGAGAAAAGACGGCCAGGGAATCCTAACCGCACTTTAATCTTTGACCATGGTTTCGAAACATCCACAGAAATTTGAAATGTAGACAAACGAGGAAAAGAGAGTAAACTACTGTCCTGTAAAAAGTCTAGGCCCATACATACTCTGTGTTCAGTAAACATTTAGTAGTTTATTTACCCCTAAATAGCCCATTAGACGCATGAATTAATTTGGTAATTGAATGTAGTTGCTCTTTAATTGACATTTTCTTTTCGCGGTCCTTTCTATGAACAAGTATAGGCTACATCCACATTGTTGTGTGTGTGTGTGCTTGCGTGAGATGTGAATAAAAGCGTGTGCTATAGAGTCAAGACCTTAAAATGAAACTTTAATGTATTTAGGGGGAAGCAGGTTATTCAGGCCCAAACGTGCAAATTAATTCCGGTAAGTTGAATTAGAATTCTGACTTCAGTAGAATCCGTTCTGTTTTCAGAGCATACTTTTATGTATAGGCGCAATTTGAGAGACCTGTACATTGGAAATAATAGTTTGTATCACAAGCTGAAGAAATTTGTTACCGTTTGTAGTAATAAAACGAACGTTGCAGCTGACACACACTATTACTGACTTGTTTTCTACATGTCACAGCTGACAATTTCTAGATTGATGTGGCCCCATTAAAAAAGACATTCCGCAGAATCTTCTAAAGTTGCCCTATAGAAATGATCTTTTAAATAGAACACATTTCTGTCAAAATTGTCAACCAAGCTCCCCCAACGACACGAGGTAAGATGTTATTGATCGATGATTATTTCAAAATGTAATATTCCATATTCATTGCATTATTTGTTTGTTAAATTATAATGACTACGTCTGACTTACATGCCTTAGCCTATACTAATTCGGCTATCATTATTAATCATGTTAATAATAATTGTAGGCTACCAGTAGCCTAGCCTATTTGCAACAATCATTCACTTTATTATTGTTAGTTTACACCCATGGGTTAATTGCAATAGGCCCATTTACAACCTCCTACTGTTACAGAAGGTCTGCATATATTTCAACACTGCAAACATTTCAACGCTGAAAAGTTTCTTTTCAATCTCACAGCCTCGCAAACTCGTGTTTCTCTCCGGGTTCTGTCGCCTTGCTATATATCACTCGGTTTTTTTCAGATCTGTGAAAGAAAGAGGATTAACTTGTGAACCAATGGAAATAAGAACTTAAACGGGAAGTAAATCTGGGCACTGTCTCATTGTGAGGACCGTTTCTAAAGCAATTAAAGCGAGAACGAGTTCTTCTCAGCGCCTCTTCTCAAAGCTCCTTTGCGTGGAGCTTAGCTAGACTACTGTCCAGCGATTCTGAAAGCTTTGAACGCCGAGTGTCACAAGAGCTTTCCATTTCAGTCAGCCTACCTCTCATCCTGACCCAAGAACTCACCTCTCCTTTTCACATCCTGGCGGTAAAAGCTTTAAGAGTGGCTCTGTGTGTTGTTGTTTAGGCACACAGTCATGCTCGTCACGTTGGGTATTGATCCGTCGCGTCGGACGTTTGGTGCTTAAAATCAAGGATTTAAATCTGTGATTTAGCTCGACCGCGGTCTAGCGCGCTCAGGTAGACTAACGCTCGTGTAAAAAGAAGGCCCTGCAGAAGCAAATGGTAAAATAATCATAAAGGTTGTCATTAAAATGTATAATGACAAGCCAAACAAAGTAAGGCTGGCTACATTTCATTCTCTAATTTAAATGATTGTTTTGTAAGCCTACATTCAAACGAATACAAAATTGCCAACAGCCTAAAAATATTTGAGAGGAGAACCCCCTAACCCCCCTAAAGAAACACACACGTGCAAATAAATAAATAAACAGAAGTCGGTGCCGGTGAATACTGCTCACTAATAGCTAATTAATAGCCCTAATGATGTGTCTGCAACTTCATGAATACATTAGGTCTGCCATCCAGCCAGCTTTAGCCTCCCCGGCACCATTCAAGGGTATTTCGGCATCTGTTCTTCCCAGGGCAATTAATCATTTTGATGTGTAGTTTAAATCGACTGCTTTCAGGAGACCTTTTTTGACAAGAATAACAAAGCAATTTGCCAGGAGGCATCTCGGAGACACGTTATTAGCCGCACCTTCATCCTAAAGCCCAGTTCTAACGGACTTTTATTTTTTATAAACTCGATACCTGCATACGTTTAAAGGACCCGCGCTACTCTTCGTCTGTTGTCAAGGCCACGCCTCCAAACCCTCCTGAAATCCGTTTACTCGTGACAAGATCTTAGGATCTCCTCGGCAAATCCCTCTGCTAAGTTTTCAACCTGTCACTTCTCCCTAAAAGCTGTATAATTCCCCCTTTCTCTCTGTCTCTCTGTCTCTCTCCCTCCCTCTCTCCCTCTATCCCTCTCTCTCCCTCTCTTTTCTCCATTCCACTCTCACCTCTTTTTCCTTTCTGTTCTGTACTCACTCTTCCTTATTTCTCCCGCTAGATTCAATCTTTCTCTCCTCTCTCTTTACCCCACCCTTTCTCACTTTCTCGCCCCTCTACCTCTGTCTCCCATCTGGCTAGTGTCTGTCTCTCTCTTTCTTTCTTTCTTTCTTTCTTATCTTTCTTCTTTCTTTCTTTCTTTCTATCTCTCTTCTCTCTCTCTCTCTCTCTCTCTCTCTCTCTCTCTCTCTCTCTCTCTCTCTCTCTCTCTCTCTCTCTCTCTCTCTCTCTCTCACACTCTGTCTTTCTCCCCTCTTTCTTTCTCTTTATCTCTCCTTCTCCCTCTCTCGCTGGCCCGTATTCCTTAGCACAAGGGGCCCCATTGTATTGTCCTAATCCAAAGGAACACAGCTTTAGGGACATGGGGGGATAAAAGGCCCATCAGGACCACAACTTTATGGGGGCAAATCTCTGCCTAATCCCTCTCTTTATCTAAACAAAAGCCCCTCTGCCTTAATCCACCTTCGCTTCGCAAAATAGAAAGAGAAGGATAAAAAAAAAAGAAAAAAAAAAGAAAAGGGATGAAAAATCTCACGCAGTCACACTGGGGTTAAACCCAGAGGTGGGAAGACACAGACTGGTGAGAGCTTCCTGCAGGAACCAGGAACCAGTACTGTACCATGTGACCTGCAGGAACCAGGAACCAGTACTGTACCATGTGACCTGCAGGAACCAGTACTGTACCACATGACCCTGGTAAACCCAGACTATTGATTTCATGCAGCAACACTACATGAAAACAATACATGGTCCCTTATCTCTGAAGTGAGTCAGAAGTTTGATAAAGTTCTTCACAGTCCCTGGAGACAGTGAGAGGTATTGCTACATGCAATACAGTCCCCCTCCCTCCCTCCCTCCCTCCCTCCCTCCCTCGCTCTCTGCTGACATACTTTGAAAGACCCTCTAAACTCCAGTCAACCCAAACATCCATCTATCCATCAGCATTTAAAAGAACGGGTTCACAAGGCCATATAAGCCCAGTGGAGACAACACGTTCTCCTGACAAGCCCTCTGCCCCTCCTTCCACCTACTCTGAGCCCAAATCCTCACATCCCCTCTGAAACATCTGTCTGTGCTCTCCCAAATCCCACAGCCTCTGCTGACTAACAGGTCGAATCTGGGCTGGGGGCAGTAGGGGAGAAGGAGGAGGTGAGATGATATGAGGGAGGAGGAGAAGGAGAAAGAGAAGGAGAAGGAGGAGAACGAGGAGAAAAGAGGAGAGGAGAGGGAGAGGGAGGAGGAGGAGAGGAGGAGAAGGAGGAGGAGGAGAGGAGGAGAAGGAGGAGATGAGGAGAGGAGAGGAGGAGAGGAGTGTCTACAGGTGAAGACCCCTTCCACCACCAAACATATACACACACACCCCAAACCCACCACGTGCCCTTCAGTCCTCTATGTGAAGTCCTGCTCCACATCTCTGATCCCTCTGTGTGTGTGTGTGTGTGAGTTTGTGTGTGTGTCTCCCAGGCTTAACCGGCCCCTGTTGAGTGTGATTGTATTGAACTGGTTTAATCATCTCTAATGAGCAGATAGTCATCCACGCTAGCTGCTTCATTAGCTTCAGCGCTAGCTCTATTAGCAGGCTAGACGGCCCCAGGGAGATGATTATCTCTCTCTTTCTCTCTCTGTCTCTCTGTCTCTCTCTCTATTTCTTTCTCTTCTTCCTCCTCCACCTCCTCCTCCATCATCTCTCCATCTTTACCTCCTCCTCCTCCTATTTTTCTCTCTCTCCTCATCATCTCTCTCTCCCTCCCCCTCTCCCTCCCCCTCTCCCTCTCCCCGGGGAGACAGGTGGAAGCCGAGCTAATGAAGGCATCACAGTCAAGCTCGTGGCTAAACACCATGAGTACATTTGTTTATTTTTGTTGTTTAGTTGAAGATTTTTTGGAAAGCGCTACCATTACTATGCCGACATTCAACCCTCACACACACATACCCTCACACACACACACCCGTACACACACATACCCTCACACACACATACCCTCACACACACACACCCTCACACACACATACCCTCACACACACATACCCTCACACACACATACCCTCACACACACATACCCGTACACACACATGACGATAACACACAAACACTTGACACACATTCACGAACACTGAACACACACACACACACACACACACAGGGATAATACCTAGCCTAGGGATCTGTGTGTCTCTGCTGCAGTCTGATTCTCTCCCCACATCACGTATAAATCCTGCTTCTAAACAGCATTACTGCTACCAACATAAGGGATTGTGTCATTGTTGTCATCTAAGCTGCTTTAAACTGCTTGTTTTACAAATGGTCCTTTTAAAATGCGTTATTTGTCTTTTCTCTCCCTATCTGTCTGTCTGTCGGGGTAAAACCCTCATCCTGTGGTAACCTGCTGTCTCCTCCTCCTCCTCTGTCGTCCTGTTGTCGTGGCGTCCTGTTGTCGTGGCGTCCTGTTGTCATGGTGTCCTCTTGTCATGGTGTCTGGATGGTGGTGGTTCATCAGTGTGCCTGTGCTGTGAGTTACAGGTGTGTGGGCTGTGGTGTGTGTGTGTGTGTGTGTGTGAGTAGGTGTGTGTGTGTGTGAGTAGGTGTGTGTGTGTAGGTGTGTGGAATGTGTGTAACAGGTGTGTGGGCTGTGGTGTGTGTGTGTGTGTGAGTAGGTGTGTGTGAGTAGGTGTGTGTGTGAGTGTGAGTAGGTGTGTGTGTGTAGGTGTGGTGGAATGTGTGTTACAGATGTGTGGGCTACGAATGTGTGTTGTGTGTACTTCTGTGTGTGTTACATGCCGGTGTGTGTGTGTTATGTGATGTTGTGTGTGTTACATGCCGGTGTGTGTGTGTTATGTGATGTTGTGTGTGTTACATGCCGGTGTGTGTGTGTTATGTGATGTTGTGTGTGTTACATGCCGGTGTGTGTGTGTTATGTGATGTTGTGTGTGTGTTGTGATGTTGTGTGTGTGCTGTTGTCACAGTCCAGTGCACAGAAAAGTTTGCTGAAATAGGTCACTATCCAAGATGTTCAAATTCTCGGTGTCCTTGTATCCTTGTATCCTTGTGTCCCAGCAACAAACCAGGCTGTCTTCTTGAGGTGAGCTTGATTTAGTCCACGCTGCCTGACAGAGCCAAAGGTACAGTTATAAAAACGCCACAGGGGTGACCCTCGTAGTAAA
Source organism: Thaleichthys pacificus (assembly GCA_023658055.1). NCBI lineage: Eukaryota > Metazoa > Chordata > Actinopteri > Osmeriformes > Osmeridae > Thaleichthys > Thaleichthys pacificus. Next base: position 1,238,643 of record CM042854.1, read on the forward strand.
TCAACCGCACCTCCAAGAGTTCCAGAGTCCAAGTACTTGAGCAATGTCATTTGACACTATTTCAATTTATCAGTGCTACAACTCTGCTCTACTGTACTCTATTTTACTCTACTCTATTGTACTCTACTCTACTCAGCTCAGAAATATTCAATTCATTCAATGCAGGTCCTCAGCACCTAAACTTCACTATTAACGTCTGATGGGTTTTATAGATTTGTTTCGCTCGATCGTTCCGACTTAATGAAGTTAAGAAGGCTAACGAGGCTAATAAAGATGATGAAGATGATGAAGATGTCTGTGGAAGCTGCTAGACCAGACACTCTTCATCTTATTCCTGATTATACCTGGAGATGAGAGGAGGAGAGGAGAGAGGGGGAGAGAGGGGGAGAGGAGAGAGGGGGAGAGGAGAGAGGGGGAGAGGAGAGAGGAGGAGAGGGGGAGAGGAGAGAGGAGAGAGGGGGAGAGGAGATGCTCACCGATGTGAGATTGAAGTGAAAGACTTACAACTTCTTTGAAACATTGAGCATTGAAAACATTAAATTGAAGATCATCAGTGTATCTCACTATCAGGGGAGTTTGTAGCTTAGTGGTTAGAGCAGGTTCAAATCCTCCTTGTACTGTGTGTCGCTTTGAATTACAAGTTTCTGCTACACAGGTATTTAATAACTGTTTTATGTTGCTGGGTGAATTCCCACCCTGTCAGGTCCAACAGTCCTCTTCTATTTCACCCCCTGATTGACTGTGTCTGATTACCCAGACTGCTTTGCGGGAGATGGAGGGGTGTGTGTGTGTGTGTCATGGTGGTGCCCAACAATTACTCTGTCACTGGTTAACGATGCCCATGGGTTCACTAGCATGGGCACGCTCACATGTTTACATACGCACACGCATGCATGCTTACACACACACACACCCACACAATTACACATTCATGCTCACACACACACACACACACACAGATGCCCCTGTTGTGGTGGGGGCAGAGTCGGGGTGTTTTGGCAGCAGGTCTCGTTCCACTTGGCTGTGTTTGGGGTCCTTCCCCGCTGGCCCCCCCCTCACCCCTTCTCTCCCTCACCCCCCCTTCTCTCCCTCCTCCCCCCTTCTCTCCCTCCTCCCCCCTTCTCTCCCTCCTCCCCTCTCCTCCACCAGCTCTCAGTGGAGTCTTGCTGAGCCCAACTGTCTGTGTAAAGAGGTGGGCAGGACAGACTCAGTAGGGGGGTATGTGTGTGTGTGTGATGTCTCTGAAAGGGAGACAGGCCCTTAACCCCTCCCCCCAACACACACACTCACACACACACACACTCACACACACAAATAAACCCCTCTGTTAGTGATCATACTTTTTCTTGTCAGGGAGGAGACGACTGCAAGTGTTTGTGTGTGTTCCTGTGTGTGTGTGTGTGTGTGTGTTCCTGTGTGTGTGTGTCTGTTCCTGTGTGTGTGTGTGTGTGTGTGCTGCAGGAGGAGGAGCAGCACAGCTAATGGACATGTTTGTTTACCTATTAGTCCTTGACATGATCAATTGATCAGCAGGCTAAATCACAGCCACCCAGGGGTCATTACATTTCCATTTAAATTGCAAATGGATTTCTCCCAGGCCTTCCCCATCTCCTGCCTTGCTGTGGCACACAGACACACACACACACCTGCATCAAACTCCTTTACAAGGTTTTTGATCCACGTGAATGTTTACATTATTTTTTTTTTCTCTCCATCTCTCTTCTCTCTCTCACTCCTTCTACCTCTCTCTCTCATCCCCTCTCCTCTCATTCCCTCCCTTTCAGTCTTGCTCCCTCCCTTCTCTCTTCATCTCTCTCTCTCCATCCCTCTGAGAGAGTTCATCATTGATAATTAGCCGTATCGTGAAGATGTCAGTCATTTAGCAGTGCCTACGAACACACACACGCACACACACACACACTCCTGTGGGGGAAGAGCAAGCTGATATCCTGGACAGTAAAGCCTGGTGATTATGAGGAGATTAGAGTGACTGATTGAGACTTGGAGCCAGTGGGAGGGGAACAGACAAATTGGGCTACTGCAGAGCTACGTGGGTGTTGTGCTAAGCTAGGCTAAGCTAGGCTAAATGCTAATAAAGACTTGTGGTGGGTGGCTAAACTGAGCGAAGCTAAGCAAGGCTAAATGCTAATTAAAAGAAAGAGGGAGGTTAGCTGTGCAACAAAATCATGACGGTTTATGTATGAGGCATTGAGACTTCTTCCTCTCTCCATCCCTCTCTCTCTCTCTCTCTCTCTCTCTCTCTCTCTCTCTCTCCCCTCCTCTCCCTCCTCCTCCATCGCTCTCTCCTGTCCTCTCTCCCCTCTCTCTCTTATTACATGTCTATAATTGGAGGGTGATGGAGGGATGGATGGAGGGATGGAGGAAGTGATGGTTAAGTGCTGTGTCAGGTACTTTACCTTTTTCTTCTCTGTGTTTTTGATATGTTGACTCTTCAACACACTCACACACACACACACACACACACGATCAATGGTCATAAATGTGATCCCTGACAAGCCTGTCGTCCGGCATACCCAGGAGCCTTGACCATTTAGTCTCTCTTGACCACCCTTTTTTTACCACACACACACTAACTCTCACACACACACTAACACACACACTCACACACTCACACACACAACTCCCTTGATGCACTTGTCAAGGACCTGGTCGACCTCTGACCCCACCCACTTGGCACTGTTATTGATTTCTCTCTTAGGAGGGGGGAGACAGAGTTGATTCTAGAGAGAGGGGAGATGGGGGGAGACAGGAGGGGGGAAGAGGAGGGGGGAGACAGGGGGGAGACAGTGAGGGGGAGACAGGAAGGGGGAGACAGGATGGGGGAGACAGAG
>CM042854.1:1248994-1260990 GCA_023658055.1 Thaleichthys pacificus
CCTTACTTACTCTTTCTCTCCCCCCCTCTTCTCTGTTTCTTTTTTCTCTCGCTCCATCACTGCTTTCTCCTCTCCCTCTCTTTCGCCCTCTCTCTCTCTCTCTCTCTCTCTCTCTCCTCTCCCCCTCTCACCCTCTCTCTGGCTCCTTCATTTCTATCTCCTCTCTCTCCTTGCACTGCCCCCTATACCTCCCTGGCCTCCTCCCTCCCTCCCTCCCCCCCAAGCGGAGCCTATCAGCTGTTCTGGTCGGAGGAAGCTGAACGCGCCGCCGCCGAAACACGATTTCCTGCCTCCTGAGTGGCAGAGAGCCCTCTGCATGAAGGAAGTGACTCTTTCAAGTTTCCTGTTTGATGTCCCAATCAAATTCCTTCAAACTCTCCATTAACCCTATTACGCCACATACAGGGTGCTCAGTTAAGTCCCTCTACGGGATCAGTTCTGTAGCGTTATTAAATTAACGGCAGGCGTCCGAGACTGCGACATGCAAATAGAAAACACCCCAAATAGTTAACCTTATTTACCGACGCCACCATTTTATTTATTATTGGTTGTTTTTATTTATTTATTTATAATATTCATTCATCTGTTTATTTTTCTTCAGCCCCCCAAACCCGAAACTGGGAATTTTCTGCTCTGGTATATATTTCAACCGTACAGTAGGAGCTAATATATAAATATGTTCTTATGCATATTCTGAAGTCTGGAACTGGAGCTGGGAAGCTCTTTATCATGCAAAGACCTGGGGGGGGGGGGGGGGGGGGGGTCAGGGTCGGGGCCAGGCAGAGGGATGGAGGGATAGAGGGATAGAGGGATGGAGAGATGGAGGGAGGAGGGTTAGGGTTGAAAAAGGCTCCCCTATTAGAATAGATATTAGAATATTGGAAATTAAATCTAAACCCATTATCCATCATACTGAGATGAAAAGAGACTGGGTGGAGGGTGGATCATATCCCTATAAAGTCCGCCATTTATATAATTACCGATTATTATGTTATTATAAACAGCTTTATTTCTGGAGGGAAAGTTGATGAAATTGTTGAAAGTTTTGGTGTGGATCCATCCATCCTGCTTCAGACACCGCGAAGACTGAAACAATTATTATCTTTATAGTACATTTGGAAAATTATATATATGTATATATATGCTGTATATATACTGTATATGTACACATAGTATATTAGAATTAAAAAGCTGACCCTTAAAATAAATGGTATCCTTTAATTGATGAAGTTGACCACGAGAATATTAAACCAGTATTCTTGTTGTTCTTCTTCTATGGTATGTGTAATAAACTGTGGCTGTTGTGTCTGTGCTGGTGTGTTACTGTTTGGGGAAAGATGTTTATCACAGCTCAAAACAGTAATCCTTCTCATCCTCCAGACACACTCACACACCACACACACACTATCGCCAATCCCAACTAAGCAGTCCAGGCTTGACCACCCTCTGGCCAATCCCTCTGAACCCCTTGCCACACACACACACACACCACACATACACACACTCACACACCACACACACACTCACATACCACACACACACACACACACCAATACCAGCTCAGCAGTGTCGGTTTGACCACCCTGGATAGAGAAACATGTTTGTCCTCTTGTCATTGATACCAGTCATAACATATTTACACACACACCCTATCACCAATCCCCTTGACACCGATCAACAGATTTCAGCTTCTTGGTTGGAGGTAGTGGGATCTCCTTCCTGGTGAGTTGTTTTGTCATTTACGCTTCAATCCTGATCATTCCTGATAAACAGATATAATACCGCCTCCTTCGCCTATGGGCTTTAAGATTGGGATCTTGAGGACAATATTGACTGACGTTCTGTTTTGTTGTTATCATGAACATGATCCAAATGTTTTCATCAGATCATGTCAGGGTTGTTGGCTGGTGAAATCGATATGGAAACGACACCGTCAAAATCCCAGACTTATCTCTGAAGAGGCTATGGAGCTGAGAGTCTAGTAAATAAAATATATTGTAATATTTTAATTGTAATATTTTGTAATATATTATGATATATCATTTATTTAACTTCATGTTTTAATAGAATTATTATTATTTTTGTCTCGTCTCTAGACTCTCCCCTCCTTTCTCTCTTTCTCTCACCCTGCCTCTCTCTCTCTCACCCTCTCCTCTCTGTCACCCTCTCTCCTCTCTCTCACCCTCTCTCCCTCTTCTCACCCTCTCTTCTCTTTCTCACCCTCTTCCTCTCTCTCACCCTCTCCTCTCTCTCACCCTCTCTCCTCTTTCTCACCCCTCTCTCCTCTCTCACCCTCTCTCTCTCTCCCTCTTTAACCCTCTCCTCTCTCTCACCCTCTCTCTCCACCACTCCTCCTCTCTTCACCCTCTCTCTCTCCTCTTTAACCCTCTCTTCCCTCCTCTCATCCCTCTCCCTCCCTCTCTCACCCTCTCCTCTCACCCTCTCCTCTCTCCCGCCTCTCTCTCTCTCCTCTTTAACCCTCTCCCTCCTCTCTCACCCTCTCCTCTCTCTCCCCGTCTCTCTCTCCGTCTCCACCCTGCTCTCGGTGTGTGACCAGACATGGTCATGTGATAATCTATCTTTCCAAAGTTCTCTGTCCTCCCCCACAAGCACCTGAGGACCATTCAGAGCCCCACGCCTCCCTCGACGCCCCCCCCCCACGCTCGCCTCCCTGATAGGACGCACCCTCCCCCCCCCTCCCTCTCAGTCCTGACACCGACGTCCGTGAGCTCGTAAAACTGTACTCCCCTGGTTGCCGCACGGCGACGCGAAGGCTGGGATGGTATGGACGGTACATCCCCTCATCCAACCCTCCTCCCTCTCTCCCCTTACACCTTCCCTCTCTCCCTCCCTCCTCCTCTCCCTCCCTTCTTTCTTTCCTCTCTCCCTCCTTCTCTCCCTCCCTCCCTCCTTCCCTCTCCCCCTCCCCTTCACATCCCTCTCCCTCCCTCCCTCTCCCGCCTCTCCTCCTCCCTCCCTCCTTCCCTCTCCCCCTCCCTTCACATCCCTCCCTTCTCTCACTTCCTCCCTCCCTCCTTCCTCCCCCCTCCAACACTCTTTCCCCTACCTGTCTCATCCCTCCATCTCCTTCATCAAGTTATTTTCCATCCCACCTTTCTCCAAACTCAGAGATGTGCCACTCTTAACACCCACTGCCCAGATCAATAAAGTTGTGGGGAAGGGCGTCTCATTACACTCTCTGGTAGATCAGCTTATCAATACCATTTAAATACTCTTCATGGCTCAAGACAGCCTGTGCATTATTTAGCTGGTCTCTGGTCAATGGCTAATTATCACTATCACATTAGTTGGTGAGTGACGTAGCTTTAGCATCCTCGTAGCCGCAAAACTAATGTTGCCTTAGCTTATAAAGAACATTAGCCGCTAACTAATGTTGCCTTAGATTCTCTAGAACTTTGCCGCTAATTGATGTAGGCCTTGCTGGTATCGTCGTAAATATCTTCAGTTAATGATTTTTTTTTTAGCAGTTTTAGCATTACTCTAACATTAGCAGCTAACCAATGTTTACTCCGTTTCTGAAGAACATTAACCGCAAATTGAAGAAGCTGGAATCTCCATAGATGAGCCTATCCAGTAAGTTATGTAGCTTATGGCGCTGCTAAACATTCAGTAATTAGCATATAATGGATGTTGGATTGTTTGTATAGCCTAACACGTTAGTGATCAAGTCAATATCGGCCTATAGCTCTATATAGGCTATTTTGTGTAGCTACTTCTGATCATTGATCTACTGATATACTTTGTATATGCACTCTTCGTAGGCCTACGTCGCTTGGACGTGTCTGCTGAATGAATACAATGTCAATTTCTTTCACACAATTGAATTCTTTACTTTCATCCAAACAAAAACAATAGCCAGTTGGCGAAGAGCATTAGCCGATAAATGATAGGCTATAGCTTGAGTCGCCATAAATGTATCCAGTAAATTATGTAGCTTTAAAACACGGACATCTAACACGTGTAGGCTATAAAGTCTGAATGTAAAACATAGGCTACCTCAACGCGAGGGAGAATGATAGTCTAATTTCAAAAGGGAGTGGGGTGGGTTTCTGTTTTCGTTGTGTTGTGGAAGGAAAAATAATATTCATTAAGAATAAATCTAATGAGCCGTAACGGCGACACGGCCACCGAAAGAAATTCAATTAGTATTTACAACCAGACTGTAACGCGAGAGCGATAATTCTGGCTTGCTGGGTTATTGGAGGTGTGTCGCATTCTCACTTGTATTTAAAAAGCTTCAAAGTGTGTACCTTACCACCCCCCACCCCCACACACACACACACACACACACACACACACACACACACCTCCCTCTTTCGTCACTGTGAATTTAATTAAGTGGCAAAGAACTATCATTGGCGATAATTTCCGAAGCTGTATTTAAACTCTAAACTCTAAAAGCGACACTGAAGTTAACATGTCTACGGAAGCAACCACTCTACCGTTTCCTAAAAAGTTCAGAGTGTGTGTGTCTTGTGTGTGTGCGAGTCGACCCTTTAGAGAGAGAGCGCGCGTCAGTTGAAACGAAGCAGTGGAACTCTTCACTCTTTCCCGCCCTGCTTCCCTCTCTCTTTTAGTAATTCTTTTCTCCCTCTCTCTCTCTCTCTCTCTCTCCTCTCTCTCTCCTCATCTCGTCTCTCTCTCTCTCTCTCTCTCTCTCTCTCTCTCTCTCTCTCTCTCTCTTACTTTCTTTCTCTTACTCTATCATTTTTTCAGACACCTCGCTCACCCTGCTTACCCCTCTGACAGACACCTCACTCTGAAGAGAACGGGCAGTGGGTTCACTGGATGTTTCAAAACGTTACTTTGATCATTTACTTCACCGATTTATAACGCGTTGTTTTTTTTATCCCCATCAGCAGCTGCCAGTGCTGCTAGAGAATCACACGAAAAACATTATTTTTATTTTTATAAAGAGTGATGAGTTGATCAGTTTTTGTGGTGGTGCAGGTGAAGCAGCGTGGGTCAAGGTGTCAGGGGTCAGGAGTCAGGGTCACAGACAGGAAATCAGTGAACCAGTTCAGATGGGATTGCGCAACTTTCAGCAACTCTTTACATTAAGGCAATTAGGAGTATCACCTAGCAACATAGCAGTAACTGAAGTAACAGCGTTGTAGTCAGAAGATGTGTGTGGTTACAGTTCATCATGGTTTAGCAGTGGATATTATACAGGTGAAACTATGGGAGAGGTTGGGCTTTCCAAGGTTGTGGATTTAAAATAGATTTTGTATTTGCTAACGCAACCTTCAAACTGCCCCAGATTGTGTCTATAACAGCTTCCCCCCCCCCCCCCCCTCCCCCCCTCCCCCCCCCCTCCCCCCCTCACACCCCTCACGCCTCACACCTTTCCCCCATACTGTACCTTCTTACACTTACACCTAATACCACCTTTAAACCAGCAATGTATATATATTTACAGTGTACTTTCTATAGGTTCTGGTATGTGGTTACATAGTAGTTAAGGTAACCTTAATTTAAAGTATCATACTACTTTGTACTAGCGCTGTTTTCTGAAACAGCCCCCCCACCCCTCCATCCCTACCACCCCTCCACCCCTTCATCCCTCCACCCCTCCATCCCTCACCCCCCCACCCCTCCATCCTCCATCCCTCCATCCCTCCACCCCTCCATCCCTCCACCCCTTCATCCCTCCACCCCTCCATCCCTCCACCCCTTCATCCATCCCTCCACCCCTCCATCTTTTCACATCCATCCACCCCCTCCATCCATTCATCCCTCCATCTATCCATCCCTCCATCCCTACCACCCCACTCAGAGTAAAATAGAGAGAAGAAACAGGGTTTTCCATCCTGCTACAGGCTGTCAGACCTCATTACCTAAGTGTCCCATATCTCCACCATATGCTTTTGTGGCTTAATCAGCTTTGTATCTCTCCTAATCCTGGATCGAGATAACAAACAAATGGATCAGGGCCGTAGACAACCGCGTCTCCAAACACGCCCACAAGCACCCCCTGGTGGACATGAGGGGGAAGTGCACGTTAGAAACCACTCGGCTTGCAGCAGAAACAGAGGAGGATGGAGGGGAGGATAGGGGAGGGGAGGGGGAGGGGAGGGGCAGAGGGAGGAGATAGGAGGAGGATGGGGAGGAGAGTGGAGGGGAGGATAGGGGAGGGGAGGGGAGGGGAAGGGGGAGGGGAGGGGAGGGGAGGGAGAGGAGAGGAGAGGAGAGGGGAGGGGAGGGAGGAGGGGAGGGAGAGGGGAGGGGAGGGGAGGGGAGGGGGAGGGGAGGGGGAGTGAGGGGGATGGGAGGAGAGGAGAGGAGAGGAGAGGAGAGGAGAGGAGAAGGAGGAGGAGAGGAGAGAGAGAGAGGAGAGGGGAGGAGACGGGGAGGGGAGGGGAGAGGTGTTAACTCTGTACTCTTTGTCTTCGTCGGATCGGAGAGAGAGGGATTGGAGCCCCCTTCTCTTGGCCGTAACCACTCACACTCTGCTGATCCCCTCGGCTTTACCTTCACCCTCTCTCTCTCTCTCACTCTTCGCTGCCGTCTGCTCTCTCCTCTCGCACTCACACGTCTCTCTCACTCTCATCTCTCTCTTTCTCTCTTCTTCTCATCTCCCTCACGCTCGTTTATAAGAAGGATTGGAGGTTTACTTCAGACAATCCACGCCAGTCTGAAAAGTGGAGAGAAAAAGATGAGAGAGAAAACAGATTGATGGAGAAAGATAAGACACGAGAAGAGGGCAGAAGAGGACACCACAGACAGACGCCAGACACACCAGAGAGCCAGAGAGAGAGAGAAGAGAGAGAGAGGGAGAGAGAGGAGAAGGAGAGAGGGACTGAGAGATAGAGCGAGGGAAAGAGAGAGGGAGAGAGAGAGCAGAGAGAGAGGTGACGACGGAGAGAGAGAGGAGAGAGAAGAGGATCGAGAGAAGAAAGAGGGAGAGAGAGGGAGAGGGAGAGAGGACTACGAAGAGAGAGAGAGAGGAGAGAACGAGAGAGAGCGAGAAGGAGAGAGGAGAGAGGAGAGATGAGCTAGAGAGAGAAGATGACCCAAGAGAGAGAGAGATGAGAGGATAGAGGACTAGGAGAGATATAGAGTAGAGATGAGGGAAGGGAGGGAGGATGCAGAGGGAGAAGGGAGAGAGGAGAGAGAGGAGGGAGGGGAGGGGGATCAGAGGGGATCTGGAGTGTTGAGTCTCCTCACCATAGAGCCTCAGTCTGAGGACTGCAGGAGACAGACAGACACAGGAGCACTGGGTTATTGAAAGGTGTGTGTGTTAAGGTGTGTGGTGTGTTTAAGTTTGGTGTGAGTGCGTGTGTGTGTGCGTGTCTGGTCATTTGTGTTGTGTGTGAGTGTGTTTGAGAGTGTGTGTGTGTTTCGTAGGTCTGGAAGACTTTAAACCTGAACCAACTTCCAGCTGGTGCACGTCAGGGATTATGACAGATGATCCATGTCCTCACAGAATGACTTACTGTGAATCACCTCCATGTTACCTGGCATGCCAGCCCTCGTTGGCAACACACACATGCATGTACACGCACACATGTACATGCACACAAACATACACACTCAGGCTATTAGAACTAATACCACACACACACAGACCACACACACAGACCAACACACACAACCACACACACACACACACGACAGACCACACACACACACACACGAACCACAACACACACAACACACACACACACCCCAGGACGTGTGGTCGTTGTGAGTAACCTCCTAAATCACAAAAAAGGGAGCAAGGGCAGGCTCTTACAGGCTCTTCATGATATAATGACTTGAGCTAATTATCTCTCCTACTTATCTCTCTCCTCCCTCTCCCTCTCTATCCTCTCTCCCCACAAATCACCTGCCCTGTTCTTCTCGCACCCGACTCCAATCAGCCACGCCACCATCAACTGTCCACCCAAATCCGTGTCTGCTTCCTTCTCCACATCACCCTCCACGACACCCTGCTCTGCTCTCCTTCCTCCACCACCAAACGCCCCCCGGACACCCCCACCCCTCCACCCCCAGCTGCTCCACCACCCACCCCCAACCACCCCCCACCCCCCTGAGCAGTGCTCCAACCCCCCCCCCCCCCCCCCTCTCTTCCATCCACCTCGCTGCTCTTCTCCAACATTCTCCAGCCCCGCCCCCCCATCCCCTGCTCTACTCCTCCAATTCTCCAACTGCTTCCACCCCCCCTCTGTCTGCTTGCTCCAATGTCCCTGCTCCCTTCCAACACCCCCTGCTCTTCCACCCTTCCTTGCTCCATGCTCTTCTGCTCTTCCACTGGTCTCCAACCCCTCTCAATCTCCTGTTTGCTGTCTGCTATTCTTCCCAACCCCCTCCACACCTGTCCAATTCCACCCCTCCATCTGCTCCAGTCTCCCCCACCATTCCCCTTCCACCTCCGTTCTTTCTCTGCCAAACCTTTCTTCTCCCTCCACCCCTGCTCCCATCTGCTCCTTTTTCTCCACCCACAAAATTCTGCTTTCTGCTTCTGCTTTCCTCTGCTCCAGCTCTTCTCTTGCTCCAATCATCCTCCCCCCTTCTGGCTCCCAACTTCCATCCACATCCTCTCCACTCCACCCCTATGCTCTACCACACCCCCATTCTCCAACAACGTCCCACCCTATTGCTTTTCCTTCCCCCAAATCTGTCTTCTCCACCTGCTTCTCCACCTTTCCCTTCTGTTCTTCTTCCTCGCATCCATCCACCCCCCCAGCCACCCACCCGCACTTTCCACCAATCCATCCACTCCCCACTGCTCGCTTCCACTCCCCCCTCCAACATCCACCCCCCTGCCCCTTTCCACCCTGTTCTTGCCCCTCAACACCGCCTCCCCCCACCCCCCCTCCCGTTCCACGCCTCCACCCATCCACCACCAGCTCCCCTCGCTCCATCCAATTTCCACCCCCGACTCTCCACCACCCCGATCCTCTGCTCCACCAACCAACTCCCTCCCCCACACCCCACCACCCCACCCCCCCCCTCCATGCTCCATTTTCGCACCACTCTGCTCCACCACCACCCTGCCTCACTCCACACCATCTCCACCCAGAACTTCTCCATCCAAACCAACACCCCATCGCTCTCCGCCCCCCCATCGCACCACCCCCCCCCTCCCCACACCCCCCCGCCCCCACCCCCAGATCTCCCATAACCTCCATCCATTGCTTTCCACCCCCACAGCGCCTCCCATCCACCTCCACTCCCCAATTCGTCTTCCAACCATCCATCCCCATCCTCCACCACCAACTCCCCCACTTCCATCTGCTGAATCCTTTCTGCTTCCCCCCCCACCTCCACCGCCTCCCTTTGGCTTTCTTTGCTCCACTCCATCCATTCTGTCTTCTTTTCTGCTTCCATCCCCCGCCACACACACCGCTTCTGCTGGCTCGCCTCCATCCCCCCTATCCAACCCCCCCCCGACCTCTTCCTTCTTCCAGTTCTCTCCACTTTCTTGCTCCAACAATCCCACACCCCCTCCACCCTTCTGTCTCACACTCCCCACATCCCAGCCAACTCCCGAACACCCTTCCACCTCCACTCTTCCTCCCATCCGTCTTCTGCCCCTTCTGTCTCCACCTCCACCCGCTTTCTTCTGGGCTCCATCCACACCATCCCTCCCCCCTCGCCCACACCATGCTTCCACCTGCTTCCACCCACCCCCCCTGCTCCATTCCACCTCTTCTCCACCACCCACCCCCATCCAACTCTCCCATGCCTTGTTCCTGCTCTCCACTTCCCAGCTCCACCCCTTCTGCTGCTCTCTGCTCCAACACACCCCCCCCCCCCCCCCCTCTCCACTTCTTTCCTCCACTCTTCCACCTCCATTCCCACTCTCCACCCACACATGCTCTCCACCCACCACCCATTCCCAACAACCCCTGCTTTCCATTTTTCCCACTTCCATCCACTCCACAAACCCACCTCTGCTCGCTCCCAGCTCCCCTCCACCCCCCCATCTCTGCTTTTCTCCGCTCCCAAGCTTTGCTCCACCCACCGCTCCATTTCCCCTCTCCATCCACACTTTCCAGCTTCCACCCGCTCCATCCAGCTTCTCCCACACAACCCCCTTTGGCCCCCCCCACCCTGCCTCCTCTCCACTGCTCCCGTCTCCAACCCCCCCCCCCCCCACCCCCCACCCCAAACTCCACCACCAACCCCACCCCCTCTGCTTGCTCCATTCTGCTTCTTCTCCATCCACTCTGCTTCCAAGATTCCACCTCCTGCTCCCTTCCATCCACTGCCATCTGCTCCTTTCTCCTCCTCTTCTCCAACGCTCCAGCTCCAATCCTGCTTCCATGCTCCTCCACCTCTGTCCTTCTGTCGTCCTGTCCTGTCTTCTGTCCCTTCTCTGCTGTCTGCTTCCATGCTCTCTGCTCCCATCTCCACATCTCCAACCTGCTTGCTGCTCCACCTTTCCTGTCTGTCTCCCTGCCTCTTCCAGCTTCCAACCACCACTCCTTCCATATCTGCTCTGCTCCACCAGCTCACTTTCCACCAACCACCTCCACAACACCAATGCTCCACGCTTCCAGTTCCAACCCATCCACCCCATCTCCATCCACAACCGCTGCCAAAAAACCCACCCACCCCAACAACGCCTCCACCCACCACCCTCCATGCTCCATTCCAGCTTTGCTTTCCACCAACCCATCCACCCAACCTTTGCTCCACTTCCAACCCACCTTCTCCACTCCAAGTCTGCTCCAACCAAATTGCTCTCCACTGCTTTCCAATCTGCTCCATCACATCTTCCACCAACCACTTCTCCATCCCTGCTCTCTTGCCTCCCTCTCTGCTCTATCTGTTTCTCCATTCCTTCCTGCTTTCTCCACTCTGCTCTCCTGCTCCACTGGCTCCCGCTCCACTGGCTCCACCACTGGCCCCTTGCTTCTGCTTTTCTCTCTGCTTTCCACCACCCCTCTCTCCATCTCCACTTCCATCTGCTCCCCCAAGCTCCACCACCACCTTCTCTGCTCCTCCAACTGTCTTGCTCTCTCCACGCTCTTTTGCTCTCTGCTGCTCCCAACCACCCCACCAGCTTCTGCTCCAATGCTCCACCCTCCACACCTCCACTCTGCTTCTTGCTTCTGGCTCTCTCCATTCTGCTCTGCTGCTCCTTGCTCGCACCCCCCATTCTGTCTGCTCCACTCCCTCCTGCTCCATCTGCTCCCCAGCTCTCCACTCTGCTCTGCTCCCACTCCACCACCACCCTTCCAACCACACACCACTTCCTCCACCAAACACCACCCACCCACGCTTCGCTCCAGCCCCCCCTGCCTCCACACTGTCTGGCGCCACCCCCCTACCAGCTTTCCAACATCCATCTCTGCTCCAACCCTCTGGCTGCTCCCATCGCTCCCAAAACATTCTGCTCTGCTGTCTCTGCTCCATTTGCTCCTCCTGCTCCACCTTCTTGCTCTTCTTCTCATCCACCACTCTGCTCCTTCCCCCACTCTGGCTTTGCTTTCTCTGCTCCACCCGCTCCAACTGTCCTCTGCTCCACTCTTTCTGCTGCTCCAACCGAGCTTTCTTCCACCCCCCCCACAGCCACTGCGTGCTTCGCTGCTTCTTCTGCTCTCTTCCACCACTCCTCCACTGCTCCACCTTTCTGTCTGCTCCATCCACCCCCCCCGCCTATGGCCCGTCAGCCCCACTTCCTCCCATCCAAAAACCATCCACTTCTGCTTCTGCTTCCAAGCCTTGCTCCACCCTCCCATTCCACCCTGCTTCCACCCTCCATCCGAACCTGTCTGCTCTTCCACCTCCATTCTCCACAATCTGCTCTGCTCCACCCAATCCAACTGCTTGCTCTTCCACCCCCAAAACCCATCTGCTATTGGCTCCACCAATCCAAATGGTCTGCTACCACTCCCAACCCCCCTCCCACTTCTGCTCTTCTCCCATCGCTCCATCCACCCCCCATCCATCCAACAACACCATCCACACTCCACCCCCAACATCCCCTCTGCTCCAGCTTGCCTTCGCTCTGCCAGCGCTCA
>CM042854.1:1261090-1316142 GCA_023658055.1 Thaleichthys pacificus
GAGGGAGGGAGGGAGGAGAAGGGGGGAGAAAAGGGAGTGGTCATTGTAATGGAAGAGAGATAGAGAGAGAGAGAAGAGAGAAGAGAGAGAGAGATAGAGAGAGAGAGAGAGAGAGAGGAGAGAGATAGGGAGAGAGAGGAGAGAGAGGAGTGAGAACAAGAAGCAAGAGAGAGATGCAGCCTGGTATATAACTCCTCTTCTGGAGCTTGCAAACACTGGGATCCCTCGGGCTGAACTGGGACCATTGGCCAGAAACCACACAACAGCAGGCAAAACCCCCACTGCTCTCTTCCTCCTCCTTCCTTCCTTCCTCTCTCTCTCTCTTCTCTCTCTTTCTTTCCAGTCTTTCCTCCTCTTTATCCTTCCTTCTCTCTCTCTCCGTATCCTTCCTTGCTCTCTCTCTCTCTCTCTGCTCTCTCTCTATCCTCTCTCTCTCTCTCTCTCTCTTGTGTGTTATTTTCCCTCACAGAGGAGGGCAGCAGCATAGGATACGTAGAACAGAGAGGGGAGGAGGGGTCGGGGGTGAGCCCCCCCCCCCCCCCCCGAGCCCCCCCCCCCATCTCTCTTCAAAAAGAACGCTTGACTGCAGATGAAATGACATATTGATATGAAAGGCCACTCCGCCGTGGAACATTGCAGGCTATTTACTGAAGTAAAAGGACATTTTAGTCATGACCTTTATGAAGCTATTTTCCTAGTCATTCCCTTACACACAGGACACGTCCACCACACACACCACACACACACACACGTCCACACAAACACACACTGACGTCCACACTCACGCACATTCACCGTCAAAATTCCATAATGTGCGTCACACAATGCCTCTCAGGGTGAAACCCAAAGCCTTAACAGACACTTTGTCCACTTGCTAATTCCATTCAGTGTGAAAATGAAAATGTGAGGTTTTTGCGAGGCTTTGTCCAAGGCTTGAATCAGAAGCTCGGGGCTCTATTCAACAGGGATTTGAGGAGAGGACAAAGGGTTTGACACAAAGTGGCTTTGTTGATTGCGTGGAAATGAGGTCCAGCGCTAGAGTTTCTACCCTGTGCTGTCGACCCTATTTTCTTCCAGGTGTGAGACGTGCTGGTATTTCCATTACTGTGTTGACAAAAGCACATGACAATAGCCTCCTTCCGCCGTAACATGATTTATGTTAGCATCATGGAAATGAGCAAGCCGCTGCTATTTGGTGTTTTGTATCAAACACACAGCCTTCTAAAGGGATCCCACCCAGTCGGACGTTGTTAACCAGTGTATTAAAGGATAGCTAGTCATTGGAAATACGATAAGGATTCAAATGACCATTTTTCAAAGCTCCCCTGTCGATTTCTTCTATCGATCGCGTCTCTCTCTCTCTCTCTCTCTCTCTCTCTCCTCTCTCTCTCTCTCTCTTCTCTCTCTCTCTCTCTCTCCCTCTCCCCCTCTTTCTCCCTCTTACAGAAGAGGAGAAACAAACTGTACAGTACAACACTGGTGGACCCGATACTCCTTCTGCGTGTCCTTCTCTGCTCTATCAGGCCTCTGAGCAGCCAGGCAGACAGGCTGCCAGGACTGCCAGACAGGCAGACAGACAGACAGACAGACAGCAGACAGGCAGACAGACAGACAGACAGACAGACAGGCAGACAGACAGGCAGACAGACAGGCACGCATCCTGTCAGAAATACAGACAGACAGACAGACAGGCAGGCGACAGGCAGACAGACAGGGCAGACAGGCACGCATCCTGCAGAAATACAGACAGACAGAAATAGAGACAGACAGACAGGACAGACAGGCAGGCAGGCAGACAGACAGACAGTCTAAACCTGGAGCTTTCCTCCAGGTCTTCTTACCCTGATGAGGTCATGGGCTGGACCTGTGTGTGTGTGTGTGTGTGTGTGTTGGTCTAAGGGTGAGGGCAGAGTGGGAGTGTGTGTGTGTGTGTGAGTGTTGTGAAAAGGTCGAGTCCAAACGATATAAGACAACACTGTCCCTCGATGTGACCCAGTCGTTGTCGTCCTGTAATTTAACAGATAACCTTTAATGAGGCGTGGGCCTCCTCGCCTGGCCTTAACGAGGAAAATATGTCACATTTAACGTGACAGGGACGTCAAGGGGACCACGACTCCCACTCACACAAACACACCCACATACTGTATACACACACACACACTGTACACACACACACAACACATCGGCTGGGACTAGATCGAGAGGGTGTGAGAAGCCTTGTCATTTGTAAATGTCGATGTGGACCGTCACTGTACTCGAGTGCATGGTCTGTACAATACGAGGGCGTGGCCTCGTGCTGGCGAGATGACTCTGCTACAGTAGCACAGAAGGACCGAGTCACGACCATACCTGTCAACACTCCCGTTTTTCCTCCGGGAGTCTCCCGTATTTCACACCCATCTCCCGCCCCCCTCCCGTTTGTTATTTCTCCCGTGAAACTCCCGTAATTTGTATGGCTCAAACCTCGTTATATAAATATTCATATAAACATATTATTTCAATGTTGTCCAGTGCCAGATCTTGTAATGAAACGCGTCCTACTCACATAATACATATCGTACAAGTTTCAACCCATTTGTGACCGCAACCAGAGCCCGTCTATATTAGACATTCTCTGCCGCAACCTACAACCCAGTTGCGCCTGTTGATATCTGCGCAGGTAGGCGGGAGAAATTGAATAATACATGGTTGAATTTTAATACAGAATCACTTGTAGAAATGGCAAAAGTCTCAGGTGGTGCTACGGCAAAAAAAAAACGAAATATAAATATATATGTAGCCAGGTGGGATAATGTATATACTTATTAACGCCACCAGATGGCACTGTCAAGATTTCGTTATCACCTGTGGGGCAAGGAACTCTGGGAAATAACTGGAGAAAAGCACCAAGCCATGTTGACGGTCATTGAACACACATTTTCCTGGGTTCTGAGTTAAAAGGTAAATATGTATATCTTGTTGATTGTGGGCATAAAATATCAATGTGTAAAAATCATTTATTGTAATGGATGCCTATAAATCCCGAAGATGTTGTTAACTGATGTTAGTGTTCCATCGGATGTTAACAGATACTGTGTGCAGAGATTGTCCAGATGTAGCCACATGGCGTAGAACGATTATTTTCTTTAAGACGGATCTGTACGGTTAGTAAACTATGTGTATTAAGCTCAATAACATGTATTTACTGTTTTCAATGTACACATGTTACTTGTGAATTATCTTTGTGTACAGGAGTCACTATAGTTATTTTTGCCACGCTAGAGTTTTGAGAGAAAAGAAACTGTGGTACACGTTATTATAAACACTATTGCATTAACTTGGTCGATACTAGGTTTGTTTTATTTTCATTACCTATCTGAACACCATTTTTATAGTCCAGAATAAAGACCCCAAAATATATTTGTGTCCTGTGCTGGTTCGATTTCGCCAGGCTACATATAGAAATATAAATTTAACAGTAGCCTACATGGACGGAGAGAATGTAATGTCTTATCAGCAAGCCGCATCGACAAATGCCACGCCTTTTGCAAAGTGGTCACGCCGATTTTAAGTATCGCACACGGAGGGAAAAATTATGTTAGGCAGCACATGAAATCACAACGGCCATAGTCAGGTCGCGCTGTGGAGGCCCACAGGCGATTTCGAGCTATGTAACTAATGGGGAACGGACGGAGGCAGAGTCTAGGGTGCGAATTACGGGGGGGTTTGGGGGGGGTCTGACCCCCCCGATTAGGCTCGGACCCCCCCAAAAGAGGTAAAAAACCAAAAGGTCGGGGGGGGTTGATACATTTATATATCGTTCTTATCTGTAATAGTAAATATCACAATATAGTCACCATATTCATTCAATAACAGGTTGGCCATACACAGAAATGTTGACTTTATGGCAGGAATATCACACACTATTACACTGACTGCCATAGTCAAATTCACTCAATAAACACAGCGCGAGTGACCAGTGCCCAATAAAACTCAAGAAACACCGCGCGCGACGTGACCAGGCAGTGTGCAATACAGAAGATTGTTGAATCACCTCAGTGTAGCGGTGCGTTCTGCGTCGTGAGAAAGTGCAAGAAAGGCAAGTTTGCTATCTAATACCCCAACAATCTGTCACAATGTAGGCCTATTTGTAATGACAATTAGCTGTAGAATATTCACAAGAATGTTAATGATAGAAACATGGTTAACCACCAACTTAAAAGCTAGCTATCGCTAGCTCTATATCAAGCAAGATAGCTTCATTTGTCTGTCTCATTGCTTGTCAGTATCTGGAATTGGATTTATCGTGGAGAGATTTCCAACAACCTTATTTTGTGATGAACCGTCAGATATGGTACTCTGCTAATTTTGTAAAGATCAAGATTATTTCAGAAAGAAATGACTACAAAACAATAGTGTCTGTAGTTTTAGTAGTGCATTGTCGTGCCGTGGGGGGGGGGGGGTTGACCCCCCCGATTGTCATTGTATAATTCGCACACTGAGGCAGACACCGTGTTACAGAGTGAACTGAAAATGGCAATGTTGATTGCCAAAATGGTCAGAAGATTGTAAAATGTACAAAAAAAAGTATGTAAATAACATGGCACAATGTACAATAAAAGCTCCCCCCCCCCCCCCCCCCCCCCCCCCCCCCCAACACAAAAAAATAACATCCCGGATTTTGGTACTCCAATTTGACAGGTATGGTCCAACGACTCGCCCAGTGAAGGAGAGAGAGAGGTAGATGGAGAGAGAGAGAGGAGGAGGCATCACGACTCGCCAAGTGGAAGGAGAGAGAGAGAGAGAGAGAGAAGAGAGGAGGCATCACGACTCGCCTCCAGTGAAGGAAGAGAGAGGTAGATGGAGAGAGAGAGGTAGATGAGGAGAGAGAGAGAGAGAGAGGAGAGAGAGAGAGAGAGAGGAGGCATCACGACTTCGCCTAGTGAAGGAGAGAGAACTCCTGTGGAAGGATACCGGTCAGAACGAGGCTCAAGGCTGGAAGAGACTCTGTCGTGAGGAAGCCTCCATGAAACATCGCCATGAGGATCAAAACCTTTTTATTGATGAAGGGCAGTAATATCAGCCTCGGCGTTACCTTGTTCGAACCCTAAGCCTTGTCTCGGCCTCACACACACTCGCGTACACACACACCCACACACACTTCTCCTGTGATGCAACACTCCAGAAGGGACGGTGGGCAGCCAGGAACTGTGGGTAATCTCTGTTCTGTAAATTGGGTTTTCTGAGATCAGCAGGACGGCTGTGAGGCTTTCCTTCATCAGGGGCCAAGTCCATCTACCTCTCTCTCTCTCTCTCTCTCTCTCTCTCCATCTACCTCTCTCCATCTACCTCTCTCCATCTACCTCTCTCCCTATCTCACTCCTCTCCCCTCATCTCTCCTCCTCTCACTCTCTCTCCTCTCTCCATCTAACCTCTCTCTCTCTCCCTCTCTCTCCCCCTCTCTCCCCTCCTCTTTTTCTTTCCTTCTTCTGTTGGGTGTTCAGTGTGTTGTTTGTGACTCACAGTGACTCAGCCTTGCTCAGCGATAACAAGCTCAATGTCTGAAACAGGAAGCAGAATCCCAGAGACCAAAAGAACAGGAAATGAACCCTTCCAAATGTGATCACAGAACTTTGACAAGAACAGCCACAGACATATTTAGTGTGTGTCTGTGGTGTGTGCGTGCATGTGTGTGTCTGTGGTGTGTGTGTGTGTGTGTGCGTGTTGAACCAGCAGAAGTATTAAACAGGGAGTCTGTCTGCTCGTGTCTCTACTGGTGGACATCCAGCTGATATATGATGTGAGGATGTCTCGGAGTGCATCTGTGCATGACCTCCACAACCTGCCACACACACACACACACACAGCTATCTGTGTCAGAAACATGCAGACACAATCGCATAGATATTCCCTCCAAATCTTGTGCTCTCGTCACGGCTCCCTGATTCTCTCTCATTGTCTGAGTCCAAGGCAAATACACCAGACACGCACACACAAAGCATTGAAATTATACAGCCCCTGCAATAGCATTCTCTTTTTAGAGAGGCAACAATTTGTTCAGCATCTGTGAAATTAGACATGGTTTTCCAATGTCAACTTTCAATATCAATCACTATCATACAGCACTGTTCATGTGTGTGTTTGTGTGTGAGGGTGTGTATGTCTGTCTCTGTCTGTGCATGTTTGAGTGTGTGTGTGTGTGTGGCCAGCCAGAGAGAGAGAGACACTGTAGTGTGGTATTGTGTTCCCCTCTGTAGGGTACGCGGTTCAGCTGTTTAACTGTGTTCAAGCTGTGCATCCTCCACTGCAAGCATCTGAAAGAATGTATATATGTATATGTATGTATGTATATGTGGATGTACGGATCCGATCCATGGCTTCCTGGTTGATTTCCACTCCTTTAAGCATCAGGAGCTATGCTTATGTGTGTGTGTGTGTGTTGTGAGTTTGTTAGCCTGTTTGTGTGTGTGCGTGTGAGCTGTTTCTGCATTGATCGAGTGATGTGTGTGTACATAGCCCCGGGTGATGTGTGGTGTGTGTGTGTGTGTAGTGTGGTGTGTGTGTGTGTGTGTAGTGTGTGTGTGTGTGTGTAGTGTCTCAGGTGTTTGTCAGATTATCATGTATAAACCTGTTGTGGTGGAGAGAGAGCCCTGGAGCTGGTCTGAGGCTCACTGATAGTGTTACTGTGTGTGTCTGCATGGGGCTGTGTGTGTGTGTGTCTGCATGGGGCTTGTGTGTGTGTCTGCATGGGGCTGTGTGTGTGTGTGTCTGCATGGGGCTGTGTGTGTGTCTGCATGGGGCTGTGTGTGTGTCTGCATGGGGCTGTGTGGTGTGTGTGTGTTGTCTGCATGGGGCTGTGTGTGTGTGTGTCTTGCATGGGGCTGTGTGTGTGTGTGTGTCTGCATGGGGCTGTGTGTCTGCATGGGGCAGTGTGTGTGTGTGTGTCTGCATGGGGCTGTGTGTGTGTAGTGTCTGCATGGGGGCTGTGTGTGTGTGTGTGTCTGCATGGGGCAGTGTGTGTGTGTGTCTGCATGGGGCTGTGTGTGTGTGTGTGTCTGCATGGGGCAGTGTGTGTGTGTGTGTGTCTGCATGGGGCTGTATGCGTCAGTAGACACTGAACTGTATGAATGGGTTTCCGATTAAATTCTTTCTCTAGGATTGTTGTAGATGACTTTAGGAAAATTCCAATTATTCATCTGTTATCGGTTCTAATCATATCAGTCCTTGGTCCAAGTGCAACCAATGTTTTCTAAAATTCCTGTTCTTTTCTGCTGATCTAACACAGACTAGGTCCAAATGTACTGTGTGTGGCGCGTGTGTGTGTTTGAGCACGTGTGTGTGAGCGCGTGTGTGTGTGTGAGCGCGTGTGTGTGAGCGCGTGTGTGTGAGCGAGTGTGTGTTTGTGTGAGCGCGTGTGTGTGAGCGCGTGTGTGTGTGTGTGAGCGTATCCGGATCCCCTGTTGGTGAAAACTCGGTTTGTCTTGAAGCTAAAAGAGCTGGCTGAATTATTCAAACTTACTGAAGCTTCACTGTAGAGGACCAGTGAACCACAGAGAGACAGTACACACACACACACACAGCCTCAGCTTGTTCACTACCATAATCCCCACAGAGAGCCTTACAATACTGTATAGCAGCTATCTGCACTGGCAGTGCATAGGCAGTTCATACAGTATCTAGAGAGGGAGGGGCATTACTCTGTCTAGCCAGAGGGAGTCTGCTGGGCAGGTCTGCACTGGTTGGCTCATTTATCCAGACTCACATATTCATTTAATGTGTTTAGGCAGTTTGTTTGATAACTATTGCCCAATGCATTCTCTTTCAGGCTTGTTAAAATTGTTAAGATTGCAGGATGTTCCCTGTGGTAAAAGCGTTGTGTCTGTTGAAGCTTTCAGGAAGCTCTTCCAATCCTGTAACCAGGGTGAAAAGCGGGATCAAAGGCAGTGTTTTCATTGGTTCAACAAGGTCGTCAATCACTGTGATGTGTGACAGGGTGGCCGCTGAGGACCCAGGCTAGCTGCCAGCGTCACGGCCATGTAGGGAGTCAGGTGGCTGAGCAGATTAGGGAAGCGGGCTAGTAATCAGAAGGTTGCCGGTTCGATTCCTGACCGTGACGAATGACGTTGTGTCCTTGGGCAAGGCACTTCACCCTACTTGCTTCGGGGAGAATGTCCCTGTACTTACTGTAAGTCGCTCTGGATAAGAGGCGTCTGCTAAATGACTAAATGTAAATGGCCAACACCTGGCTAGGTTAGCACACAACTATTGTTTATGATTAGCATTGGTAATTGGGGCTAGCTGTGTGTCCATTGACATGGTGGAGGAGTGTTAGCGTAGCTTGCTTTCGTCAGCTGGCTGCTGGCGGTATCTGGTTGTTTAATAGCTGGCAGTAGCTTCGTTATAGCCTTTCGACCCCCGACGCAATCTTCTAGGAAGCTTTCAAGGTGGGTGAGGGGAGTGGGGGGTAGCGTTGGTAGCGATATGAAATATGTGTGTGTGAATATAAAGAACATTATTAATCACCTCCATACCTTCAACTCCCTAAACATTTACATATCAGTGTTAGTTATGTGGACTGAACGTGTGTGTGTGTGTGATTGTGTGTGTGTTTTGGATGTGTTTGTTGGTGTGGGGCCATAGATTGTGAGTTGGCGTTACTGAATGAATCCCAATTAGATGTTCCTGGTGTGTGTTTGGCGGTCATTCATCTCTCTCTCTCTCTCTCTCTCTTCGTCCACACTCTCTCTCTCTCTCTCTCTTTATTTCCATCCATTCTTCTGTATCTTCTTCCATCTCTCTCATTAATGAGTCCAATTAGCACATGCAAATATTTACCTCTAACTGGCATCTGTGATTTATAATAGTTCACTTAGCTCTTTAAAATGCTTCGTATGTCCGTGGTGTGTTTGTTGTGTGCGTGTGCGTGCGTGCGGGTGTTGTGTGTGTGTGTAAATACTCTGCAGTCAGCAAGGCACGTCAGTTCATTAGCCCCTCCTGCAGTGTCAGATGATCACACAAGGAGAGAGGAGACGACACACACACACACACACACACACACACACTCCCAGGCTCTACTGAGACAGACCCTCAGTCCTTGACGCAGGGCTTGTGTGTGTGTGTTGTGTGGTGTGTGTGTGTGTGTGTGTGTGTGTGTAATGGCCACCACTCAACCTCCATCAGATTAATGACACACAGACATCAAAGGAGAGGGGGGAGGAGAGGGGTGAGGAGAGGGGGGAGGAGAGGGTGAGGAGAGAGACAAACGGAAGAGAGAAGAGAGGATAGATGGGACAGTTATTGTCTGGTTGCAGACCTTTCTTCCTTCATGGTGCTGTCTGGTGAGATGAAGAGTAAAACAGAGGGAAAGAGGGGAGGGAGAGAGAGAGGGAGAGAGGGAGGGAGGGAGGGAGAGAGAGGGAGCGCTGAGGAAGAAGAGCGGGAAAGGGAGAGATAAAAGAATTGAGAAAGGACAAAGAGGAGAGGAAGAGGGAGGGGGAGAGGAGAGATGAAACAGAAAGAAGAGAGAGAAAGAGGATGAGAGAGATGAGAGAGATGAGAGAGATGAGAGAGATGCAAAGGGTTAACACAATTGTACAGTCAATTGATGAGTAGTAGCTATATCTTCTTGCCCTCCCTAGTACACCAGATGTGAATGAAAATGTCCAAACGTTCAATAGGAACACCCACTTCACAGTGACTTAAGGAATTAAGACAACATGCTTTGTGAATAGAGACCTTATATGTCATGTACAATAACACAGAGCAAATGATATTCATGCAAATGAAATTCTAGCCTAGAGAGTGAAGGAATTCACAATCACGCATCACAAATCAAACACAAATATCTCAGAGTGTATGAACCAATTACTTTCTGTGATTACCCCTTGTGTAGGTGTGTGTATGAATATGAGGATAATGCATGGGCATCTCTGCTGGTCTGCTGTCATGGTGTGTGACTGGTCGCTATCATCTGAAAAAGGTGCCCTGATATGTTTTATTCATCTGGGGCTCTGCCACCAACTAATGGAAAAGAGGTGTGTGTGTGTGGGGGGGGGTGAGGTGGGGGGTGAAGGTGTATGTGTGTGAGGGGGGGTGAAGGTGTGTGTGTGTGAGGGGGGGGGGGGGGGGTGTGTGAGGGTGTGTGTGAGGGTGGGGGGTGTGTGAGGGGGGGATGAGGATGTGTGTGTGAGCACATGTGCAGGATAGTGGGGGGATGATAGGAGAGGGGAGAGAGAGAGAAAGGAAGTGTGTGTGTGTGTGTGTGTGAGGACCCTCCCTTCCCAGACGCTGTGTTATCCTGTATCAGCAGAGATGGGCCACAGTATTTACCCCTTGACCCCCCAAACCCTCGCCTGCTGACTGGCTCATCTCTTAAACACACACACACGCCTACACACACACATAAACACTCTACACACACACACACACACACTCTACACACACACTCTACACACACACACACACTCTACACCACACACACACACACACACTCTACACACACACACACACTCTACACACACACACACACACTCTACACACACACACACACTCTACACACACACACACTCTACACACACACACACACACTCTACACACACACACACACACACTCTACACACACACACACTCTACACACACCACACCACACTCTACACACACACACACACACACACTCTACACACACACACACACTCTACACACACACACACACACACTCTACACACACACACACACTACACACACACATAAACACCCCCACACGAACCCAAAAACAGATACGCCCCCCCAGACCCCCCCCCCCCCCACACACGCACACAAACAGTATCAGCAGGAGGGCTTTTCAATTACCGCTCTGCTCCGACATTCCTCTGCCATACCTTCCTCATCCTCACCCCCTCTCCCCCATCACTCACCCCTCCTCACCCCCCGTTCACGGTCGCACGGCAACCACCCGTAATTAATGAGCTTTTACGGAGCGATCTGATCAGCATCAGGATTGGACACGTCTGATAAGCAGAAATGGAATCTGCAAAGAGGCCCCGCTTTGCCTGGAAATATAATTACCTGGAAATACACGCCACACACACACACACACACACACACACGCACACACTTCAGTAACCCAGGTTAATACAAATCCTTTTACTCTTCTATGCACTAATTAGAAACGTTAAGGCGTGGGAGAGTGTAAAAAACAAATAGAGAGAGAGCGGGGAGAGAGAGAGAGAGAGAGAGATGGGGAGAGAGAGAGAGAGAGCGAGAGAGGGGAGAGAGAGAGAGAGAGCGGGAGAGAGAGAGAGAGAGAGAGAGAGAGAGCGGGAGAGAGAGAGGGAGAGAGCTGAGAGAGAGAGAGAGAGAGAATAATTTGTTTGGGATGTTGAGGGTATTGTGTTCATGTTGTAGTCATTCAGAATATGAAACTCTGATAATTAAATATCGTTGATGCTACGCTTTACCCAGCCTCCGTGTACTCCGTGTCTACGCACACGCGTGTGCGTCTGCGTGTGTGTTTAATGACACGCTCTGAAGCCCGTGTTCAGCGCGGCGCTGCAGCACAGTCATGCAGGATCATCATCACCAGGCTTTCCTCCATCTAAACAGCACTCAGGCATCCATTACTCACCTGCAGTCTCTCCTCTCTCTGCCCAAACCAGCAACGTCTCCCTGGGGCATCAGTCACCTGCGGCCCTCCCTGGAGCTCTCCCTCCACCCAGCCTCCCTAGCACTGATCCTCCCTCCACCCAGCCTCCCTAGCACTGACCCTCCCTAGCACTGACCCTCCCTCCACCCAGCCTCCCTAGCACTGACCCTCCCTCCACCCAGCCTCCCTAGCACTGACCCTCCCTCCACCCAGCCTCCCTAGCACTGACCCTCCCTCCACCCAGCCTCCCTAGCACTGACCCTCCCTCCACCCAGCCTCCCTAGCACTGACCCTCCCTCCCCCAGCCTCCCTAGCACTGACCCTCCCTAGCACTGATCCTCCCTATCACCGATCCTCCTAGCACTGGACCCTCCCTCCACCCAGCCTCCCTAGCACTGACCCTCCCTAGCACTGACCCTCCCTCCACCCAGCCCCCTAGCACTGACCCTCCCTAGCACTGACCCTCCCTCCACCCAGCCTCCCTAGCACTGATCCTCCCTCCACCCAGCCTCCCTAGCACTGACCCTCCCTCCACCCAGCCTCCCTAGCACTGACCCTCCCTCCACCCAGCCTCCCTAGCACTGACCCTCCCTCCACCCAGCCTCCCTAGCACTGACCCTCCCTCCACCAGCCTCCCTAGCACTGATCCTCCCTAGCACTGACCCTCCCTAGCACTGACCCTCCTCCACCCAGCCTCCCTAGCACTGATCCTCCCTGGCAACGCTCCACTCTTCAACAACACGTTTACAGGACCCAAACTGTAACCTGAGTAGGGATCGATTATAGGGTGTGTGTGTGTGTCTCTGTTAGGGTATAGACCTGTGGTCAACAAGGTCAACACATGCTGTTGCCTGTGTTAATGTCCACGTCATTTGAAAGCTCCCACACATAATATAGTACATATAATCACTGACGATCAATGGAGATGAAACAGCACTGTCAAGTTTATTTAAGTGACCATAGCAACCGCCACGACTCTGGAAGTAAATTACATTTCCAGGATGTGATGTACGGAATATATTTAAATAAACACATCTAATCAATTAGGCATCGGAATTCACTCCTTTATCTGGTGTACAACGTTCACAGTCCTTGAGTTGAGGCTGGTGTTGGTGTTAGTGCAGACTGGAGGACTTGCAGAGGTCAACATGTAGCACACACATCCCATCTGCTCCTCCCTCCTCCGCTCATCGTCGTCCCAGCGTGTGATAGCCTCTAACACGCCTTGGGTGCACGCACACGCGTGTGTGAAGCAGTCCACTATCCATGCTATCCTATCCATGCTTGTGCACAGTCACCACTTATATTTCGCCTCTGTACACTTACATTTAGTCATTTAGCAGACGCTCTTATCCAGAGCGACTTACAGTAAGTACAGGGACATAAGGTCACAAAGAGAGAGAGAGAGATTGCTCTCTGTGTCTGCAGGTCTCTCTATCAGACCTCAGGTTATTACCTATTCCAGTCAGATCCCCGGCTCTCCTCCCGCCAACACTGTCTCCCTTCTCTCCGTTTAACATTTTCCATAATTCTCTCTCTCTCTCCACTTCCCTCTCTTGTCTTGTCCTGTGTGTGTGTGTGTGATGACTCAGTCTGAGCTAATCTCTGTGTTAGGGAGGGTTGAATAAGCCTGTCTTTGTCAGGGCATTAGGTTGGAGAGGATGAATACATTAACGATAAACGACTACCGGCGGAGTGTGGATTTGGATTCCTCCTCCGAACCCTCCTCTCCTCCTCCTGTCTGCCTTCTGGGGCGCCCGTCATTTACAGGAGTGGTGTGTCTGTGTGGACGTGTGCGTGTTTGGTGTGTGTCTGTGTGGATGTGTGGGTGCGTGGACATGTGTCTAGACATTCAAAGAGAGTGCTCGATAAATCCCTGATAAGGACATGGCATCTTGGGAGCCGAACCACAGTTCCCCTCAGCCCTGGTTGACCTGCCCCCCTACACCCTCTCCCCACCCCCTCCCCACCCCCTACACCCCCCTCCCCACCCCCTACACCCCCCTCCCCAAATGAAATGAGGGACTCAGAGAGAGGGAAGGGGTTGAGTGCACAGTGCTGCTATTAGGAGGAATATGGTAACCCTAGCAGAGGAGGGGGGGGAGAGCGAGAGAGAGAGCGAGAGAGAGAGAGAGAGAGGAGAGAGAGCGGGCTTGCTGACTGGGCTGTGCCGCTGTGAGCTGTGATTGCCAGCCGTGTCCGTGTGCCTGTGCAGCAGATTGGGGGAGCCTGCGCTAGCCCGCGTTAGCCCGCGTTAGTACGTGTTCTTCCCAGCCGTCCTGGCTGAGCGGTGGCAGCCGACAGCTAGCGTAGCGTAGCTCCTGTCTGCTTCAGCTGAGGTGGCCGGAGCAGGGTGACTCTGAGCTACCTGCTTGCTGAGGATACCCCCCACCACCCCCCCCCCCCACCCCCGCTCGAACCCCCGCCCCCACAGGAGGAGAGGAGGAGAGGAGGAGAGCAGGAGAGGAACTGGACGAGGAGAAGAGAGAGAGCTGCCTTCGGAGGGGGCTTCGGAGAACGGAGGAGAGGAGCTAGAATTCATCAGGTGTGTGCACCGCAGAAGGGATGAGAGAGAGAGGACGGAGAGAGAGAGAGAGAGGAGAGTGAGAGAGAGAGAGAGAGAGAGAGTGCGAGCGAGATAGGGGAGAGTTTGGGAAAAGCAAGAGTAACTGTGGTGGAGTGTTGTGGGTGGTAGAGGGGTGTGTGTGTGTGTGTGTGTGTGTGTGTGTGTGTGTGTTGTGTGTGTGGGGGGGGGGGGGGGGGGGGGGGGGTCAGGTGGAATATGCGGGGGGGTTGTGGTCCTGGTTGAGGGATTTCATTGTCAGTTCGGTGGCTTTGTGCGACTGTTTCCACCCGACATTCCCCAAATAGGAATACAACATGTAGTTAAGCAGAGAAACTGTTTATTTTTCCCAGGTACCCATGAGAGAGAGACATCCTACTGGAACTGTGGAGGAATACCAATAGTGGGAGATGGATAGAGAGGGATGGATGAATGAGATGTGGATGGGGAGAGAGAAAGAGGGATGGAGAGAACAGGAGATGGATAAAGCTGGAGAGAGAAGGAGATGTATGGGTGTGGTGTGTGTCGGGGCTGGCCTCGTCTGACAGCTAGTGTGTGTGTGTGTGTGTGACTGTGGTGTGTTTGAGAGGGTATGTATACTATATATGTGGTGTGTGATTCAGAGAGTGTATGTGTGTCTCTGTTTTGAGAGTGTGTGCTTGTATTTGTGCTGTTGTGTTTGTGCTTGTCTCTGCGGTGTGTGTTTGAGAGGTATTGTGTGTGCAGTAGTGTGTGAGAGGTTGTGAGAGTGTGTGTGTTTGCAGTGTTTGTGTGTGAAGAGCTGGTGAGACAACTGTCTTCACCAGGAAATAAATCACAGGGGCTGGGTGCTTCTCAAGGCTGGGCAAGTGTGCCTCTGCAAGCACCCCCCCCCTCCTCAACCATGGCCCCCCTCCCATCCTCCAACCCCCCCCTGACCCCCCTCCCTCCTCAACCCTGACCCACCTCCCACCTCCAACCCTGCCTTCCCACTCCCTGCCTCAACCCTGCCCCCCTACTCCCTCCTCCAACCTCTGGCCCCCCTCCCACCTCCCATCTTCAACCCTGCCCCCCTCCCCCCTCAACCCTGCCCCCCCTCCCTCCTCAATCCCATGCCCCCCTCCCTCATCAACCCTAGCCCCCCCTCCCACCTCCCGACCTCAAAAACCCTGCCCCCCCACCCCCCCCCCTCCTTCCCCAACCGGCCTCCAGCACAAGGCCGCCATCTCCAAGCCATACTCCCCGACTCCCAACACTCCGACCCCCCCAGCAGCCCCCGGACCCACGATGCTGCTCCTTCTTACCCTGCCCCCACTCACCAATCCCACACCCCCCACCCCCTCCAAATTGTGAAGCCGGTCTCAGTGTAGTCCTACAGGGCAGACAAAATGGATGGTGGAGAAACAGGGAGGGTGACTGGAATCTGGAGGAGAAGCAATTAAAAAGACAGAGAAAAAGACCTGCAAGTCATTATATCTGCGCTAAGCCTGTCGAAATGAAGCCTAGTGTGTGTGAGTGTGTGAGTGTGTGTGTGAGTGCATGTGTGACGAAAATGAGGTGTGTGTCTGTGTGCACGAATGAATGGGTGTCTATTTACTTGTTCGTATTTTTCTTGATTGATCTTTGCTTAAATTAATAGATATGACACAAGATTAATTGTCAGTGCTTGTCTGTCTGTCTGTCATCCTCCTGTCTGTCTGTCTGTAATCCGTCTGTCTGTCTGTCATCCTCTTGTCTGTCTGTCTGTCATCCTCCTGTCTGTCTGTCATCCTCCTGTCTGTCTGTCTGTCATCCTCCTGTCTGTCTGTAATCCTCCTGTCTGTCTGTCTGTCTAGTCATCCTCCTGTCTGTCTGTCTGTCTGTCGTCTGTCCTGTCTGTCTGTTCTGTCTGTCATCCTCCTGTCTGTCTGTCTGTCATCCTCCTGTCTGTTCATCCTGTTTGAATAGTTATTTCTATCTGTCTTTCTGCCTATGACTCAGCACTTATGAAGCACACACACACACACCACTCACCTCCCCGACACCAGGTTTATCAGTGGAAGGCTGCTATGGCAACGGCTTGCCTTGTGGATGTTGTTGTTCACGTGCTGCAGGAAGAGCTGCAGAGCTGCAGACCTGTCTAGTACAGGACCTGTCTCTAACACTGCTGGGATGGACTGGAAGCCTTATCTACACACTTCCTCCTATCTCTGTGTGTATGACAAATGTGTCTATGTGACTTTGTGTGTGGGTGTGTGTGTTTGTGTAGGTGTGCGGCTTTGCGTATGCACTGTGTGTGTGTGCGTGCGGCTTTGTGTTGATTCTCACAACTTTTCTGTCCTCTCTGCTGCGATGAAATCTCATCTTTGCACCCACAAGGGAAATAAACTGTCTGGAAACATGGAACTGTGGAGGGCATCTCTGCATGTATACATCTCTTTCAATCACCAAACGGTTTTTGAATATTACACATGCAATGGAATTGACTACCTCCCCAGTGTAGGCTTTAGGAACAGTGTGTGTGTGGGTGTGTGTGGTGGGTTGTGTTGTGTGTGTGTGTTATCCGTGTGAAAGTAAAAAGCTTTCCACTGATAGATTCCAACAGAAATTCCATTACCTGTGTAGGCGTAGACAGTGGTCCCTTTAGACGAGGGGATTGTGCAAGCTCTCAATCCTTCTCCTGTGTGTGTGGGAGTTTATTCCGTGTGTGTAGCTTGAGGTGTGTAATGTACCGCGTGCATGCAGTGGGTTTGTGTCAGGACATTTGAGTCGTGATCGTGTGGACACTATAATCCATTGTCCTTGTGTATTCCCCCACATCTGATGCATAATCAGAGTTGAAAGTTCATTAATATTCATGAGTAGGGCGGGGGCCACATGTGGACCTGGAGCACCCTGACTGGAATTACCTGAGAGAGAGAGAGGGGGGGGGAGAGAGGAGAGAGTGTGGAGAGAGAGAAGAGAGAGAGAAATAGAGAAGGTGAGAAGAGAGAGAGAAGGAGAAAACAGTGAGAGAGAGAGAAACACAGAGAGAGGAGAGAGAGAGAGAGGGGGGGGAGGGAGGGAGAGAGAGAGGAGAGAGAGAGAGAAGAGAGAGCGCGGAGAGGGAGGGGTGAGGGAGGGAGAGAGAGAGAGAGAGAGTGTGGAGACAGAGAGATGAGAGAGAAGAGTGTGGAGAGAGAGAAGAAGAGAGGGGAGAGAAGAGAGAGAGTGTTGGAGAGAGACGAGAGAGGTGACTATCACAGGTGTTATCTGAACTGCTACGCTACCAGTTACTCTGGCTGCTGCTCTTACACACACACACACACACACACACACACACACACACAGAGTGCCTAACAATGATGGATGAGTTGCTGGAAGTCTTCAGCCATGCAGGCCCTGGGGGGTGTGTGTGTGTGTGTTGTTTGTGTGTGTGTGTGTGTGTGTGGGGGGGGGGGGGCTGAACACGGGACTCAATTTCAGAAAGCTCTCAGTGCTGTCTCCAGCCCCCCCAGGATAATATGTCTAGAGCAGGTCTCTCTCTCTCTCTCTCTCTCTCTCTCTCTGTACTATCGTCTTGTTTTCTCTTTTTTCTGTATCTCTCATTGTTGTTCCATCCAGGTGCCATCATCCTCGACTGGTTGTCTCAACTTGCTCACAGAGGAGAGGGGAGGAGGAGAGGGGAGGAGAGGGAGGAGAGGAGAGGTGGGGGAGGAGGACTAGGGGTGTGAAGGGGTAGATAGATGCTGGGTGCATCAGGACTTGACACCCTGCCAGGTCTGGGCTGTGAAAGAAGGGATTAGAAGGATAATACCCATGTCTAATAAAGGGAGGGAGGGAATGATGAGGGCAGAGAAAGGGAATAGAGGGAGAGAGAAGTAGAAGGGAAAAGAGGGAGAGAGAGAGTGAGGGAGGGAGGGAGGGAGGGAGAGAAGACTTTAGAAACGTTCATGAACAAGTCTGGTACTGAACATGCTCGGTGAAGCTCGCTATCCCTGTCAGAGCTGTGGTGTGTGTGTGTGTGGTGTGGTGTGTGTGTGGGGTGTGGTGTGTGGTGTGGGTGTGTGTGTGGGGTGTGTTGGGGTTGGTGTGGGGTGTGTGTGTGTGTGGGGTGAGGGGGGCCATGTTGGCTGCTCTCTGCCTGCCAGACTGGGGAGTGAGTCAGCCCTCCTCTCCAGATGTGACAGCAGAATAGCAGCAGGCCTGCACCCCCAGGCTGAGAGCTGGGGGTGGAGACTGGAGTCTCTCTCTCTACCAGAATGATTGTCCCTGGGAAGACCGGCCCCCCTCGGCACCCCCCTGGCAGGGCGGGGTAGGAGTTGCCCCCCCCCCCCCCAGGACCCCTGGCTGGGCTCCAGCAATAACACAGCTGTTGAGAGGGCTTAGTCGCCGTGGTGACGGCGCAGGGCTGGGGTGGAATGTTTGTGTGAAGCTGACATTCAGGGACACTGACCGGGACGGGAGGGAGGGGAGGAGGGAGGGAGGGAGGGAGGGAGGGGGGGGAGAGGAGGGAGAGAGGAGGGAGGGGAGAGAGCAGTTATTCACTGCCAATAACCAACCCATCCTCCTCCTTCCATCCATCCATCTCCCTCCCTCTCCTCCTGGCTCTCCCTCTCTCCTCTCCAGGTCAGTGGGTTCCTCTCTGATTCTTGTGTTGCTCTCTTTACAGAAGAAGTTTCTAGAGAGAGGAGCAGAGGGGTGTTGGGAGGGATGGACGTTTCTCTCGCTGTGTCTCTCTCCCTCTCTCTCTGTGTGTCTCTCCTTTTCTCTGTCTCTCTCTCCCTCTCTCTGTCTCTCTCTCTCCCTCTCTCTGTCTCTCTCCCTCTCTCTGTCTCTCTCTCTCCCTCTCTCTGTCTCTCTCTCCCTCTCTCTGTGTCTCTGTCTCTGTGTGTCTCTCTGTCTGTCTGTCATCAGATCTCAATTCAGCCTCAACAGTCTTATATAACAACACTGTCCATGTTGTATACACTGTAAATCTGTTACCTGGTAAATGTCTAGAAACTTCTTCTGTAAGGAGAGCAACACAATAATCTGAGATGAACCCACTGACCTTTTTGAGTTTCATGTTGTTTAATTGTAACTTTAAGTCTAACTGCATGCTCTTATGGTTCTTCCCTTTGGCACTTATTTGGTTTTTCACAATGTATGCTTCATGTTTTGGCTGCTCGCAATGTTTGGGGCTATCTCGTTGTTGTTCTGATCAGTGACCTATGCTCTTTTGTAAAGCTCTCTCTTGGAAGTCGCTTTGGATAAAAGCGTCTGCTAAATGTCTTGGTGTGTGTGTTCCAGACGAGGGGGCCATAGCCACCATCGACGTGGGGCTGGCCTACAGGGACGACTCTCTGTCTGAGTGGACTGAGATGGCTCACTCTATAGAGCAGAGGAAACTCAGCTGTAACTTCACCACCTCCAAGGTACACACACACACTTCTGTACACACACACACTTCTGTACACACACACACTTCAGTATACACACACACTTCAGTATACACACATACACACTCTGAATACACACACACACTTCAGTACACACACACACTTCAGTATACACACATACATATACACACTCTGAATACACACACACACACTTCTGTACACACACTCACACACACATGCTTGTGTACCCCCCCTCTCTCCAGACCTATGAGAATGAGGGCCGGTACTATGAGTGTGCCCTGCTGCCCTTCATGGAGGTGGGCAGCGTGGCCCACAAGTTCTACCTGCTCAACATCCGGCTGCCTGTCAGCGAACGCAAGAAGATCAACGTGGGCATCGGAGAGATCAAGGACATCAGACTGGTGGTACGAGCGCTGTGTGTGTGTGTGAGAGCTGTGTGTGTGTGTGAGCTGTGTGTGAGAGCGCTGTGTGTGTGTGTGTGAGCGCTGTTGTGTGAGGGACAGGACGTGTGTGTGTGTGTGTGTATAAATGTGTGTTGTGTGTGTGTCCCTGCAGGGCATCCATCAGAACGGGGGCTTCACCAAGGTGTGGTTCGCCATGAAGACCTTCCTCACCCCCACCATCCTCATCATCATGATCTGGTACTGGAGACGGATCGTGCTCATGACCCGCCCCCCTGTCCTGCTGGAGAAGTGAGGACTCTTCATCATCATCACCACTGTTATCTTCTTCATCATTAATATCGTCATTTTCTTTAGTTCCCTACCATCCTCATTAGCTGTGGAATCTCAAGATCTGCGCCTGTCACAGACACACACACACACACACACACACAGACTCCCAGCGGCGGCATATGTGTGTGTTGTAACATCAACTATGTATGAGGTGTGGATGTAGGTCAGACTCTCAACACTTCCTTCAGAGCAGAGCTGTCTGTCTGTTTGCCTGTCTGTCTGCTGGCCTGCATGTCTGTCTGTCTCTCTCTTCCCCCTCTCTACCCCTTCCTCCCTCATCTCTCTCCCATACTCTCCTCTCTCTCTCTCTCTCTCTCTCTCTCTCTCTCTCTCTCTCTCTCTCTCTCTCTCTCTCTCTCTCTCTCTCTCTCTCTCTCTCTCTCTCTCTCTCTCTCTCTCTCTCTCTCTCTCTCTCTCTCTCTCTCGCTCTCTCTTGTTCCCAGGTGACCAGGAAGCTAACAGGAAGTGGGCTATTTGTGGACAGAAGATGATTTTTTCATCAAGCTGTAAAAGCCTGTCAGGAGCTGGGAAGGGGGGGTGGGAGGGGGAGTTCCTTGTGGTCAGCGGGTTCTCTGTAGAACACAGAACACACTGGAACGGTTCTCTACACAAAGACATCTGGAATACGACTCGTGTTTTTGGAACCATGTCTAGCCTAGACTCTCTCACACACACACCTCTTCCATCCTCTTCAATCGTGTCCTGGCATGTTTGGTCCTGCAGGCAGCACACACACACACACACACACACACAAGCCTGTTTTCTCCAGAGGTGTGTGTGTGCCTCTAAGCCAAATACAGGGAGGGGAGAAGCAACCTACAAACGATCCACAGACAAAAATGTTTGAATGCTTCATCTGTTTACCTATCCCCCTCCTTTCTTCTGTCCTGTCTCTCTCTCTCTCTCTCTCTGTCTTTCTCTCTGTCTCTGTCTCTCTCTCTATCTCTCCCCTCCAGGGTGATCTTTGCTCTGGGCATCTCCATGACGTTCATCAACCTCCCGGTGGAGTGGTTCTCCGTGGGCTTCAACTGGACGTGGATGCTGCTGTTCGGAGACATCCGCCAGGGCATCTTCTACGCCATGCTGCTGTCCTTCTGGATCATCTTCTGTGGAGAGCACCTCATGGTACGACCCCTGACCCTCTCTCTGACCCAGAAGGGGGGGGGGGGGGGGCAGAGATAGGGGGGGGCAGAGAAGGGGAGGGTGTTCCTGCTAGCTTTCCTGTGAGTGATGCTGTTTTGATGTCTCAGGATCAGACGGAGAGGAACCGTTTCTCTCTCTACTGGAAGCAGGTGGGACCAATCGTGTTTGGCTCCTTCTGTCTCTTCATCTTCGACATGTGTGAGAGGTGAGCCTGTCCAACCCTCTCCCCCCTGTCCCCCCCCCTCTAACCCTCTCCCCCCCTGTCTCCCCCCTGTCCCCCCTCTAACCCTCTCTCCCCTCCTTCTCCATAGTTTTCCTTCTTTCGTTGTAAAATGACCCTCTTTCCATGTGCCGACTTCTCTCGCTGGAACTGTGTGTGTGTCTCCTCAGGGGCGTGCAGCTGAAGAACCCCTTCTACAGTATCTGGGCATCGGACGTGGGGACAGAGCTGGCCGTATCCTCCCAATCTCCGACTTCCTGTTTCCTGTCTGTGTGCTGTGTTCAGTCTGGTAAAGGGGCGGGTCTGCTAGTGACTACCTCACTTCCTGTGTGATGTCATAGTGCTGCTACAGCTCGGATCCTCCCTACTAAAGCCAGCAGATTTGGTCCTGATCTGGAATCTTATTCTTTAGATAGTTTTAAAGCCTTGTCAAACATTATCATGATGATGATGTGTCGTGTTGCTAGTCTACCTGGGCCTGTGGGGCGCCCTGGCCCCCCTGACCCTTGACCCCCCCTGACCTGGGCAGAGTCCTTGACGGCGTGTCAGATGGCATTCATCGTGGTGGCCGGGATCTGCGCCTGCCTGTACTTCCTGTTCCTGTGCTTCATGGTGTTCCAGGTGTTCCGAAACATCAGTGGCAAGAGATCCTCCCTGCCAGCCATGTCCAAGGCCAGGAGGCTACACTATGAGGTGGGGAGGGAGAGAGGATGTCTGGTGCTGTGGTCTCTCTCTCTCTGTGTGTCTCTCTCTCTCTGTGTCTCTCTCTCTCTGTGTCTCTCTCTCTCTGTGTCTCTCTCTCTCTGTGTCTCTCTCTCTCTGTGTATCTCTCTCTCTCTGTGAGGTTCTCCATCAGTAACTCCAGTCTCGGTTCTCAGGGTCTGATCTTCAGGTTCAAGTTCCTCATGCTGGTCACCCTGACCTGTGCTGCCATGACGGTCATCTTCTTCATCATCAGCCAGGTACCTCCACAGCCCTCTCTGGGTTCTGAGTCCAGGGCTTGAACCCTGTTCCTGAACAGCTCCCTGCCTGGACCAGGTGCACTGTTGTTCTAGATCACTCTTATCAGACCTCTGGTCATGCTGCAGATCTGAACCCAGATACCTTTCACTACTTTACATCTGATTGGTTGTTCAACTAAATGCATTAAGTGTGTGCGTGTGCGTGTGTGTGCAGGTGAACGAGGGCCACTGGCGCTGGGGAGACTACACGCTGCAGGTGAACAGCGCCTTCTTCACAGGGATCTACGGCATGTGGAACCTGTATGTGTTCGCCATCATGTTCCTCTACGCCCCCTCACACAAACGCTACGGAGACGACACGTCCGCAGGTGGGACTCACACACACACTAACACACACCACACACACATACACACACTAACACACACAGGCACACTAACACACACACGCTCACACAGGTTCTGAGTCTCATTCAGACCACACACTCTCATCCACTCAGACATCCAATCAGAGCCTAACAATGAGAGCAGGAAAGTGTGTGTTTGTGTTCCCAGGGAAAAGAAGGGCCTCTGGGTGTTTCTAATGGATACCAGGCTTCCTTCCAGGGAGATGGGGGGGGGGGGGGAGGAGGAGGAGGAGGGGGGGGGAGGGGTAATGAAAGCCATCTATCTCCTGACATCAGGAAGACGGCAGTGTTTGAGGTTCTGGAAGAGTACCCTAAATGACGTCATGCTGAATCTCAGGAGGAGCGTACACTCATTCTCCTCTCTCTCCCTCCCTCTCTCTCTCTCTCTCTGCTTCTCTATCTCCCTCTCTCTACCACCTCTCCCCTCTCTCTCTCTCTGCTTCTCTATCTCCCTCTCTCTACCACCTCTCCCCTCTCTCTCTCTCTGCTTCTCTATCTCCCTCTCTCTACCACCTCTCCCCTCTCTCTCTCTCTGCTTCTCTATCTCCCTCTCTCTACCACCTCTCCCCTCTCTCTCTCTCTCTCTCTGCTTCTCTATCTCCCTCTCTCTACTACCTCTCCCGTCTCTCTTTTTAAGTGAAGTGCATTTCATGTGCACCAGTATTCTGGGCTCTGAGACACTGAAACAGAGAGCTGGTGTGTGTGCGTGCGTGCGTGCGTGCGTGCGTACTGTACTGTACGTATGTTTGCTTTGGTAATATTTTAAACATCTCTTGACAGGCCAATAAAGCTCTTGGAAGAATGAAATGTGTAACGTAAATGGAACAGAGAGTCTGCAGTCTACAGTCTGGCTGCTGCTTCTGTCGATGATGTTGATGATGTTGATGATGTTGATGATGATGATGATGATGTTGTTGTGGTGTTGGTCTAGGGGGCGGAGGAGCTAACAGTGGAGAGGACATCCAGCTGACCACCACCATCACACACGTGGACGGACCCACAGAGATCTACAGATGACGGGCAAAGAGGCTCAGGAGTAGACCCCTTTCTACACCCTCCCTACTGCCCTCCCCCTCTCTACACCCCTCCCTACTGCCCTCACCCTCCCCCTCCCTACTGCCCTCACTCCTAAACCCTCACCCTCCCTACTGCCCTCACCTCTACACCCAATCCCAACACCCATCCCTACCCTCCCCTCACCCCAGACCCCCCAACCACACCTCCTGTGGTACTTTCCCCCACCTCTCCACTACCCCAACACCCTCAAACCTGTCACCCACCTAACTACCCCCCTTCCTAACTACCCCCCCTAAACCTCACCTACAGTACTTCCTGACCCCAACTTCCGTTTAAAAAAATGTTCAGCAGCAACTTTATCGGTACCTTCTAAACAGAATGAGTCCTCTCGTTTCATGTCAAGCGTGGGTGTCTGTCTAGACCCAGACAGAGAACCTGTCACCCATTATCAGTGTGTAAATATGTTTGTTCTGTGCTTGGGGGAGAAGTCGTGCTGACTGGTTCACCTGGGGGAGAGGGGGGAGCGCCATCTGGTGGCCAGACGGGGTTATTGCAGCCTTCTCTGGAATCACCTACTGAGATGTTAGCAGGAACTTCGTTCCAGGAGAGCTATCCTTCATCCTCTAGGTTCTCCCTCCAGCCCAGCATGCCTGACTCTGGTCTCTGATTGGTTGTTTGGCTGAGCCAGGTGAGCTGAGCCAGCGGAGTTCTAGCTGGAGGGAGAACACACAGGTGGTGGAACAGCTCTTCTGGAACCAACAGGATCAGTTACACAGCCACACTCACCTGCTCCTTCCACTTGCTGTCAAACCCCTTCAGGGTGCACAGCTGATTGGCTAACTCGGTAGTAACTCAGTAATGTGATTGGCTAGCTCCAGTTTGTCGGCCATGCTGATTGGTCAACACCAGTTTGTCGGCCATGCTGATTGGCTAACACAGTGGACAGGAAGTAAATGCTGTTTTGTTTTGTTTTTTTACACTCCTTCAGTTCTGGAAATAAATAGCCTGTTTCATATTCCAGAACCGCATTGATAATCACGGATTATTATCAACCAGATCATGGTACAAGGTCAAGTATAAATATATTTCTATTGTTAGTAATCTCTGTACCGTGTAACACTTTATTTGGAGTTAGTCTCTCACCTAAACACCTCCATTGTAGCCTTAGTAGAAACCAGTACAGACTTCCTCAGAATGGCCCCTCAGAGGAATGGATGTCATGCAGGGGCCGTTTTGCTGGAAGCTACAAACTCATTATGTTGCTATGTAGATATTATATTTTTCATAAAAGTGCATATTTTCAACTATATATGAAAGACTTGCGATGTGCTTCTGTTGTTTCACTCTGACTTCCTGTTGTGGCCAGACAAAGTCTCCTGACGCCTGTTTAGATGTTTTACATGTGGGATTGTAGTCATTTTGTGCTTTTTATGCTAATTTAAATACATGAATAAAAGGTTTTACTGTCCGCGTTGTCTCTGTGTTCTGTGAATTAGTCTGATAACTAGACACTCGTTTGTTGATTATAACACTTGGGTTAGTGTGTTACACCTGGGTTGTGTCATAAAACGCAAAAAGCTGGTGTTTTGTGAATCATTCTTGTCCCACAGTGCTCGAAAGTATGAAGATAATGGACTGGTGTTTGATACTAGTGACAACAAAAATACTGTAGAAATGGAAAGCCATAGAACAGCAATTACAGAGCGACTTACAGTAACTACAGGGACATTCCCCCCGAGGCAAGTAGGGTGAAGTGCCTTGCCCAAGGACACAATGTCTTTTTGCACGGCCAGGAATCGAACCGGCGACCTTCTGATTACTAGCCTGATTCTCTAACCGCTCAGCCACCTGACTCCCAGTTCAAATGATTCACGTTTCTAACTTCACAGGAAGTTCTAGACCTGGCCTGGCCGTGGTAGTTACAGGTTACCTCTCTTTACTATGTGTGCTTACTGTGGCGCTGATGAACACTTTGTCTTCTTTGATTGCTCCTGTAGACTGTACTACCTCATGTAGCACATATGCTGTTCATGACTCAGAAATACTGAATATGATTAACTCGCCATCGTCGGCTCTATCCCATTACGAAGGTGAACGAGGTTAATATGTCTATGGGCATTATTATCTTGTTAATTATGATATAACTGGTGCAGGGGTATCTGAAGTAGCAACGCCGCCATCTAGCGGTACAGATGCGGTAGGATTCTTCTCAGACTCAGGAGGGGGGGGGGGGGGCATTTACAAAGCATGTATGAGAGTCAAAATAAGAGCAGGTCTGCATATTCTGCAGGAAAGTGTAGCCATCTTGATACTTAATTTATAGCCAATTCCAATATTTCTTATTTATACTTAACAAAATTCTTTTTTGAGGGGGTACAGCATTCCCTTGGAGCCGACCCTGATTCTTCTGGAAACAGACGTTTGTGTGAGGGAGTTGTGGTTACCCATCATGGCCGCTAGAGGTCAGCCTGGACTGCACCGAGTCTAAGCACTCTGCTGTTTGGATAGTGCGGTTGAAGTACGAAATCTAGAGGAAAATAAATCGAGTAGTTCATGTTCAGCATAGTTGGGAGTATCCTTAGATCTTTGTATCTGACTCACAGACCGTTTCTGGTCTTTTCTTGTAAAGGCTGAGATACTAATAAACTTGCTCAATTTACTAAATTTAGTAACCTACTTGACCTTATTTCGAGACTAGCTATTCTACTTCCGTATATTGCATAAGCCTAGATCAACAACTTCCGGTAGCTAGCAGT
The DNA here is from genome assembly GCA_023658055.1 of Thaleichthys pacificus. Taxonomy (NCBI): domain Eukaryota; kingdom Metazoa; phylum Chordata; class Actinopteri; order Osmeriformes; family Osmeridae; genus Thaleichthys; species Thaleichthys pacificus. The sequence continues at coordinate 1,287,849 of CM042854.1, forward strand.
TACGTTAGTTCTGTTTTTACAGTCTATGCTTAACACAAAAAAAAATGTTCGAGGAGTTTGTGTGATCTTCCCAAAATGATCATTAACGATGTACATAGGATTCTATGTTGCTGCTCTTCAAGCAAGGGGGAAGAGAGGTTCAAATTGTAAGTTTTGAGCTACATCCACTATGCACGCATCAAAACGCAAGTCAACAACTTCCGGTAGCTTGCAGTTACGTTAGTTCTCACACACAATGCGATTTTCACAAAGAGTTAGCTCGCTAGCTATCGAACGGATTTGAGCAGTAACGGTAGCTAGGCTAGCTGGTAAACATGTGGTACAGTAGGCTACATGTACTCCTGTCAGCATGCTTGCTAGTCGTTAATGTTAACAGAAACAATTGGTCTGTCATATATTTTCCCTATGGATAATGTAATCTAACATGTTTTTCTCAAATTCTAACAAAAAACTGGAAATGGAAGGGGTCTCTGTGAGGTCGATGAAAAAAGCGAGAAGCCGCACAATCTGAGTGTAGGGTTAAAACGTTTTAAGTAGCGTCACAAATATGTGATTCAAACATTACAATGTAATATTTTCTGATAGTCAAAAACTACGCAACAAAGGCTTTAGTATGGCTTCACAATGTACTAGAGCTAATTAGAAGGCTAACATGTAGACTAACACAAACATGGTAGCTTTAGTAGCATTGCTAGTACGAGTATAATGCTAGGGAACTTAGCCCGGCAGCTAAGTAAATCTAGCTAGCTACTATTTCGGAAAAAATAACTCACTCGGCTAAGGGTAAGAGAGTAATAATTAAGGGTCAACATAAGATGTTCTGGTTATTAAAATTCACGTTTCTAATCTCACCGGAATTTCTAGACCAGGCCTATTTTTTGGCGGAAATATGTATCAATGTTGTGTGCATACAGCCAATTGACTGAGGGTTGCTTAGTAACTGTAGTGGTGTAATATGAAAGGTGGAGATCAGTTAAAGCACTGTCATTGTATTTGTTAACATTTTCCAATCTGATTCAATCTACTATTACCTAGACCGGAAATAGATTTCCCACTCCTGGGAGACTGGTCTCAGACCAGGGCTACATTTTTTCTCCTTTCTCTCTGTCTCTCTGTCTCTCTGAGGCTGCTGGCAGGCTGGTTCAGTCCCACTGGCAACATGCTTACAGCAACTGTGGATGTGTTTGCCTTTATATTGGTGTGTGAATGACTGTGTGTGTGTGTGTGTGTGTGTGTGCGATCCTGGCCCAGTCATGTTTCCATCCCCTGGTTAAGCCCCGGCTTAAGTAGCTAACTAAAGCGGATGTGCCTGTGACTGGAATAACCAGGCCAGGTAATATTACACAATTTCCACAGAGCGAAAACACACAGAACTTAATCACAATTAAATGATTATTTCAGGGATTCGAACAGTGATGGGATTTCAGGTTCAGCAGCGTTCAGTAGCCACTGCGCAGCTGATCCTGAAGGAGAGACAGAGCTCAGTGGCTGAACCTCAGTTCCCTGTTAGAGCTTCTGACTGTTCTAGAAGCATGCCGCTGAGTGTTCTAGAAACATGCCGCTGAGTGTTCTAGAAGCATGCCGCTGAGTGTTCTAGAAGCATGCCGCTGAGTCTTCTAGAAACATGCCACTGAGTCTTCTAGAAGCATGCTGTGTTAGTGCGCTGGCTAATCCAAGCAGTGGCATGTCTCTCTGCAGGTGTGTCTCTAAAGATTTGTGTGTCTACAGGTGTGTGTGTCTACAGGTGTGTGTGTGTGTATACAGGTGAGACTGCAGGTATGACACTGTTTCCTGTCTGTTACCTTGGTGCGGTCAGCTTTAGCTCAGCCAGCACATCCAGTCAGGGTCATATTAGGACCGTGGGACATCTCAGATGATTGACTGCTGACTCACCTGGGATTAGAGAGGGGGAGGGAAGGAAAGAGGGGGAGGGAAGTAAGGAATGGTGGAGAGAGGGGAGGGGATGAAAGATAAATAGAAAGAGAGAGTGAGAAAGATGGTTCTGTTTCTCCTAGCATGTCCAGTGTTCAAGTGTGTCAGGGGGAAGGCTGTCAGGAGAACCTGCGTCATCTCACATCCCTGTGTGCCCGTCTCCCGCCGACCCGCACGCACATATCACAGACAGGTGCTTGAGGCGGGAGCGGGGTGAACCGGGACAGAGAGGCTTTACCATTTCACATGCTGACGTGAGAGCCAACTCAGCCAACTCAGCCAAGCATTCCCAGAACGGGTCGGCCACCGACCCGTCCGATAAAAACTAACATTGTAGGATATCTAGCTGGGTCTCAGCCCTACATTAAAAAGTACAATTTACCGTTACACTTTCTGCTCGTGGCCATTCTGTCGCCTGGTTTGTTTTGTTTTTATTGATGAGGGTTCATCATCGCCCAACCCGATTCATTCCACAATTACTGATACTGTAACCTCAACGGCAAATGATACACACACGTTACATGCCGACACCGTAAAACAGACCATAAATATCAGCGAGTATGACGATTAAAAACAAGTTTTATGAGGTGAGTTGGGGTTTGTAAAAAGCCTCAAAACTTTGATTTACGGTAGATTTTATATTATAATATATGGTTATAATATATTACCCGTATATTATCTACACACTGACACCTAATAATAAAGATGCGACGAAGGGCATGGAGACAACGTGTGAATGAGGCTGCAGTCCGGTCGGGTCTGATAAATTGAGTCGCGACATTCTTTCTGCGTCTTGGCTGAGAGTCTCCCGGGGTCACGAGGCTCGTCTCGCGCTGATTGGTTCAGCTGCTCAGTCCTTAGCAACGCGCGTCTTTGTTTGTGGCGAGGCAGGTTGTGTGGCTCGCGTTGATGCCGCTTGTGTCCCGTCGCTGACTGCTCGCCTCCAAATCATCTGCTTCATCCGCGTTTTCCCGTTCCTTCTCTCTACGGGACTTTTTTACAGGACCGAGAGTAAGAATGAACGGAAATGGAGTTTGACATTTTTGGACACAAATTATTAGATGGGATTTTTAAGTTTTACGCACACAGCAACAATGAAGTAGTATTCCCCGTCTGGATGTGTTTGTACTCCTTCTAGAACGTCGTTTCAGGATGCCTGACGGAGAATCGATACAAATTACTAAATTGGTCAACGATACATAAATGTAAAAAAATACGAACTTTTTACCTTCTCCTGCTCAGCGTCGAGTCTCTACTGGAAATACGCATTTACCCCACAGACGGGGCGATCTCTTCACAGCAGAGCTTTAAAAACAACCATATAAACCTCGACGAAAAATAAAAGTAGGCTATGGCAGACGAACATGATCAGTATGGAGCGTCCGAGTTTATAAAAGGTAACTGGATAGTCGGAGAGACCGATATCCGACAAGTAGTTTTGTAAGGAGGAATAGGGGGTATTGTCTACTCGTTGTTGGCTTGACTACCTGTTGCAGCCAGAACTTATCAAACATTCCTTATCGTTTTATTGTGAAACATGTCCCTCTTTAAATGTCAGTCTGTAAGTTTCCGTGTTCCGTTTTATTTATTCATGGTGTGTTGTGTACACAATCGGTGGTTTTGTTTGACAGTAGCCTATCAAATTACATGAGGTTATTCGATCTATTTTTATTCTCTCATCCAGATCGGTTGTACTTCGCTACCCTCAGAAACAAACCAAAACGACGTCCAGCGTTCACTACTTCAGCACCGACGACGAGTTTATCTATGAGAAGTGAGTATTTTTTTCCGTTATTCTCTCGGAGCCAAGCTCGGATATGGGTCACCGGCAGATCAGTGACCGCGCGCTACGGGGCTCAGGATTGTAGTGACAACTGGTCGCGCGTGCAACTGATACTTGTAAATTCCATAATCCCTTAGATAATACAGTTCAATACATTTTTGTATTTATCTTGTAAGCTTTTCATTTCAATATTTATGTATCTCAGTTTAGCCAAAAAAACACAGCCTATCTGGATTATGAACTTTAAGGATGTGGATGTCCTGTTCTCATGGACTGTGTGTGTGTGTGTGTGTGTGTGTGTGTGTGTGTGTGTGTGACCGTGTGTGTGTGTGTGTGTGTGTGTGACCGTGTGTGTGTGTGTGTGTGTGTGACCGTGTGTGTGTGTGTGTGTGTGTGACGTGTGTGTGTGTGTGTGACGTGTGTGTGTGTGTGTGTGACCGTGTGTGTGTGTGTGTGTGCTGTGTGCGCGCGTGCGTGCTGCGTGAGTAGTTTCTATGCAGACTTCGGCCCTCTCAACCTGGCTATGCTGTACAGGTTCTGTTGCAAACTCAACAAGAAGCTCAAGGTGAGATACCCACCTGTGTGTGTTTATCACTACTCCTGTCAATTAATGCAATATCACTGCCATGTAACAAGTGATGTTGTGCGTGCGTGCGTGTGTGCGTGTGTGTGTGTCCCAGTCGTTCACACTGTCTAAGAGAAGAGTGGTGTACTACACGAGCTACGATCCCAAGAAGAGAGCTAACGCTGCTGTCCTCATCGGTGCCTACGCTGTGAGTTACACACACACACACACACACACACACACACACACACACACACACACACACACACACCCTCAGACAGGTGTGTAAGTCTCTTGCTGTTCCAGGTGATCTACCTGAAGAGGAGCCCAGAGGAGGTCTACAGGACTCTGATCAGCAGCAACAACACTGCTTACCTGCCCTTCAGGTACACACACACACACACACACTGCTTACCTGCCCTTCAGGTACACACACACACACTGCTTACCTGCCCTTCAGGTACAACACACACACACACACACACACACACTGCTTACCTGCCCTTCAGGTACACACACACACACACACTGCTTACCTGCCCTTCAGGTACACACACACACACACACACACACACACACACTGCTTACTGCCCACAGCCCACATCAAAAGTTACAACATCTCAGCTACCTGACACAGTGAACAAAATACAATACACACACATGCGCACACACACACACGATTACACAACTGCACAAATACACACGCACACAATTACATGGACAATTGCACAACTACACTTACTGCAGTGCCAAATGGGCAGGGTTTAGAACGTTGGCATTTGTTCCACTGTCTCCATGGTGCCAGGCAAGATCAGTTGAGCACAGATTAATGCCCCAGAACGGATTTCAGATAAATGTATTAGCCTAGTCTGTCTGTGACTCAGACAACTCAGTGATTCTGTCATTGTTGGAGATGATCTCTGTGTGTGTGTGTGACGGTCTGTGTGTGTGTGTATATATGCTGTTTCCATCATCACATTTAGAGTAATGCAGATCTCATTCTCTCACAGATTTATCCGATACTTGATTAGTGACATCGCTTTTTCTTCAGATTACTCCAGATTACTCCACGCGTGTTGGATTAAATTGAAGTTGTGCTGTTTCACTAAGTAGCTGTGTAGTCGGTCATTCAGGGTGACTGTATCAGGCTACAGAAAAGCTGGGTTGAACTTGGTTACTGAGATGGGTCTAGCTCAGTGGTTAGAGCATTTGACTGCAGATGAAGACATTGCAGGTTCAAATCCCCCCTATGCTTGCATATAAGTGTCCATGTGTGTTGCTTTTGAACTGACTGGCAGTTAAGAAGTTAAACTGCATGCGCCCCTGTATCACCTTAACTACACTACTGGAGACACTTGGCGACGGTCCTTGTATTTCCAGGGTTTAGTATGATATTTCTAGCTAGCAGAGTGAAAACAGGATGCGCCGTCGAGAGGTTGTTGTGTTGTTTATTTGTGCATTTGTTCCCCATAATTGGTGTGAATGGGCTGGTTATCCTCCCTAGAGAGATGCTGCAAATCGTGACTTATCCAGCCTGTTGCCGTGACATGAATATGAACGCACATGCACACAAACTTAAACAGACTTAAACAAACACAAGCTCACACACACTCAAGCATACTTGGGAATAAGGCGCACACACACACGCTCCCAGTCCTGTGTGTGTGTGAGAGTGTGAGAGGTCCATATGGTGTGTGACGCGCTGGGCAGCCTCTGATCCTGCTGCTCTGTTAGCAGCTTATCTGAAGCTCAGCCGGGACTAGAACTGGGACTGGATCTAGAACCTGGGACTAGACCTAGAACTGGGACTGGATCTAGAACCTGGGACTAGGATCCTAGAACCTGGGACTAGGATCTAGAACCTGGGACTGGATCTAGAACCTGGGACTAGACCTAAAACTGGGACTGGATCTAGAACCTGGGACTAGACCTAAAACTGGGACTGGATCTAGAACCTGGGACTGGATCTAGGACCTGGGACTAGACCTAAAACTGGGACTGGATCTAGAACCTGGGACTGGAACCTTGGATGCTCTCTATGCTCTATATGGTGTAACACCAAGTTATTTCTGACTGAATTTAAAAAAAAATGTTTCTTTTTACTCCCCTCCCTCCCTCCCTCCTCTCCTTCCTGTCCCTCCTCTCCCCCCAGGGATGCTGCCATGGGGGAGTGCACCTACAACCTGACTGTCCTCAACTGTCTCCAGGGAATACGCAAGGTAAACAACACCAACAACATCACCATGGTAAACAACAACATCATCACCATGGTGAACAACAACATTATCACCATGGTAAACACCACCACCACGGTCAGCCAGCTGCATTACTGGGTCTAGTCAGTTCAGATAGGATCACGACTGGAGCTTGAACCTGCAGCGTTGAAACAGGAGAAAACCGTCTGAATGACATCACAGGACTATCAGATTCCCCCTCTCTCTCTTTCCATTGCTAATCCTTTAGTCCTGTTAAAGTCCACGGAGAGAAGAGGATGAGAAGGGGAGGGGGGAGGGGAGAGAGGATGCTATGAAACAGCTGGTGTTACTTAACAGGGTTTCAGTCCTTTCTTTGTGTGTGTCTCTCTTTGTGTGTGTGTGTGTGTCTCTCTCTCTCTGTGTGTCTCTGTGTGTGTGTGTGTGTGTGTGATACAGGCCTTACAGTACGGGTTCTTCAACTTTGGGGCGTTTGACGTGGAGGAGTACGAGCATTATGAGGTGTGTCTCTCTCCCTCTCTCCCTCCCCCCTCCCCCCTCTCTCTCTATCTCTCTCTCCCTCTCACTCTCTTCCCCTGTCTGTGTGTGTGTGTGTGTGTGTAGCGGGTGGAGAACGGAGACATGAACTGGATCATTCCGGGGAAGATCATGGCATTCAGTGGACCCCACCCTCGCAGCAAGATAGAGAGCGGTAACACACACCTGTTCCTCACCACACCTACCACTGTGTGTGTGTGTGTGTGTATATCTGTGTGTGTATAGAAATAGAAATACACACACACGCAGATATAAGTACACGCACTGTCTTTATATGTGTGTTTCCGTGTGTGTGTCCAGGCTACCCCCTGCACGCCCCGGAGGCCTACTTCCCGTACTTCCACCAGAACAACGTGACCAGCGTGGTGCGTCTCAACAGGAAGCTGTACGACGGACGGCGCTTCCTGGAGGGCGGCTTCGAACACCACGACCTGTTCTTCGTGGACGGGACCACGCCCAGTGACCTGGTCACACGCAGGTTCCTGAGCGTGTGTGAGACGGCAGGCGGGGCCGTGGCCGTGCACTGCAAAGGTGAGGAGGGAGAGGGTGGGGCGAGGGAGGGAGGGGGGGCGAGGGAGAGGGTGGGGCGAGGGAGAGGGTGGGGCGAGAGTGGGGCGAGGGAGAGGGTGGGGCGGGGGAGAGGGTGGGGCGGGGGAGAGGGTTGGGCGGGGGAGAGGGTGGGGCGAGGGAGAGGGGGGGCGAGGGAGAGGGTGGGGCGAGGGAGGGAGGGGGGGGGTGTGGGGGGGTATGTTGGTCCGTGGGGGCGGAGGGTTAAGCACTGTTAACCTGTGTCACGACGCCCTGCCTCTCCCTGTCCAATCACAGCCGGCCTGGGCCGTACTGGCACTCTGATTGGCTGCTACCTGATGAAGCACTTCCGGTTCACGGCAGCGGAGGCCATCGCATGGATCAGAATCTGCAGACCAGGATCCATTATCGGACCCCAGCAGAGCTTCCTGGAGGAGTGAGCACAACTTCAACACAACATTCACAACACAACAACATCAACACAACAACAACATCAACACAACAACATCAACACAACAACAACATCAACACAACAACATCAACACAAACATTCACCACACAGATCAACACAACAACAATATGAACAACAAAACAGCACACTGTTGAACACAATGCAAACACATCTGAACAGTCGTGATACCAAACCCCTTATGTGTCCTCCCCCCTCTCTCACCCCCTCACCTGGCTCCGCCCCTCCAGGAAGCAGCACAGCCTGTGGATTCAGGGGGATGTGTATCGCTCCAAACAGAAGCAACATCATGTGACGCAACAGCGCGGTCACCAGCGGCAACAGCAGCCGGCCCTTCCCCCCCCGACACAGTCGGAACAGGAAGTGAGGTGTGTGGAACAATAACCTCCCACCCCCCACGACGGTGTGACTTCACTCTAGCTTCTGGAGGGTTCCGCGTCCACGTTTAGTTGGTTCAGCGGATGCTTTCATGTGTGGTGCTGGTAGAAAGCACAGCAGGAGGTCAGGGATCAGAAGTGAGACGTTCTAACGGGGCTGTGGAGGTCAGGGATCAGAAGTGAGCCGTTCTAACGGGGCTGTGGAGGTCAGGGATCAGAAGTGAGACGTTCTAACGGGGCTGTGGAGGTCAGGGATCAGAAGTGAGCCGTTCTAACGGGGCTGTGGAGGTCAGGGATCAGAAGTGAGACGTTCTAACGGGGCTGTGGAGGTCAGGGATCAGAAGTGAGCCGTTCTAACGGGGCTGTGGAGGTCAGGGCCCAGCGTGTGACAGTGTCCCTGTGTGTCTGCAGGTGTCTGATGTCCAGCATGGAGGAGCTGTCTATCAGCAGCACTATGAGCAGCTCTCTGGGCCTGGAGGGGGGGGGGCCCACAGGGGGGCTCACCCAGGGAGACCGGCTCCGAGCCCTCAAGGGACGGCGCTTGTCCAGATCCCTAGCACCCGTGAGGTAGGAGGAGGGGGGGGGGGTTGCTGTCTGTCTGTGTGTCTGTCTGCCTGTCTGTGTGTCTGTGTGTCTGTCTGCCTGTCTGTGTGCCTGTCTGTATGTGTGTCCTGTCTGCCTGTCTGTGTGTCTGTGTGCCTGTCTCTGTGTCTGTCTGCCTGTTGTCTGCTGTGTGTCTGTCTGCCTGCCTGTCTGTCTTTGTGTGTGTGTGTATACTGTGTGCACAGTGTGTGTATACAGTGTGTGTGTGTGTCCAAGTAAAAAGGCTGAAGTCATCACTATTAGTCATGTGACCAGACAGAGGTGCTCTCACATTTATAATCATCCACAACATCTGGCTCGAGTATTCATATAGCTCAGCCGTACAGAACGGGACTGCAAATCTATACATATATACAGTATTTATCAACATCTATACACATGTATATCTAGACGTCCCAGTCCTCCCCCCCCCCTGCCCTCCATCCCCTCCTCCCCTCCCCTCCTCCCCTCCTCTCATTGGCGTCTCCTAAACAAACACAGGATCGTTCATCACGTTATGGGTCCGTAGACGTGTAGTTGCCGTGTTGGACCAGCAGGGGGCGGTGTGTTTCCTCGTCTTGACGCGCTGGACTTCCTGTGTCCTCCCAGGTTCACCCAGGGGTCCATCTCCCCCCCCCGCTCCTCCAAAGTCCCCCTGCCCTCCTTCTCCTTCTCCTCCTCCTCCAGGAGCTCCTCCTCATCAGCCGCGTACCTCAAAAGGTGTGTGTGAGTGGGTACGTTTGTGTGTTTGTGTTCATGTGTTTGTGTGTCTGTGTGTTTGTGTTCATGTGTGTCTGTGTTTATGTGTTTGTCCGTGTGTGTTCAGTGTTCATGTGTGTGTTTTTCTGTGCTTTTTGTGTTTTGAGTTTTGCAGTTTGTGAATTTTTGAGTTTTATACTTGTTGTCCTTTCCCCTTCCGCTGTCTCTCCAGTCCCCTTCAGTCTGAGCATGTTCGGCAGTAAGCCTTCAGTGATTCGCTAACGCCCCGGTCACCATGGTTATCGCTGACCCAGATCCAACATGCAGGGACTTCCTGGGGGACAGGAAGTGCCAGTGGACAGAAAGGAAGTGGCCGAGGTGAGGTCCCAGTATGCATCTAGAGTGCTATTGATGAGGATATTGTTTTCATATGTGCATATGGAATATGGATATTGATATATTGGTAATTTTGTTGCTATGAGATAATATGAATCAAGGACTCCTGAATGTATTCTCTGATTCTCTGTATCGATCAGGGCAGATGTTTGATGTTTTACTGTTCAACCTTTCTTATTGTTTTCATCTGTACATGTTGGAGATCTGAAGCTATTTTTGCATTTTGAATACAGATTTGGATTTGGAACTGATTCTTGTTCAGTATCTTTTATTTCAAGGTTTGAAGTGGATGATCCTGTTCTTGACAGGACTGAGATGTGAACTTTGTTTGTACAGTTTTGTTTTTGTATGTTCTATGCCAACTTTAATATACAGACATACCAACCTACACACACATACAATTGCAGATGGTACTGACATCAAATTACCAGACATGTTTCCACACCAACAGAAGCCGTGGCAACCTAACACCAGAGATGTGATTTAGACTCTCGTAGACCGTCTCTAGACCGTCTCTAGACCGTCTCTAGACCTTCTCTAGACCGTCTCTAGACCTTCTCTAGACCGTCTCTAGACCGTCTCTAGACCTTCTCTAGACCTTCTCTAGACCGTCTCTAGACCTTCTCTAGACCTTCTCTAGACCGTCTCTAGACCGTCTCTAGACCTTCTCTAGATATAGCAGTCCTATCAGTGTACCAAGACACACACACACAATCATTTTTGTGAGTTTTCTCAATAACCACACACAACAGATGTGTGGTTATCATCACAGAAGTGTTTGTGTCACTGTGGTGATCGTGTTGGGTTAATCATTGATTCTTGTTGACAGAGATAGTACTAGGAATCCTCTTACCCATTCCTCAGATAAGTAATAACACACACACACACACACACACACACACACACACAGTCAGGCCCGGAGTGGCCATCGGGAGAATCGGGAGAATTCCTGGTGGGCGGCTCTGCCCGCTTATAAATAGGACCAGCAGATCGGCTGCTTTGTCTTAGTTTTTTCACACACCGAATAAAACGATTTGTGTTAAGTTTGTTAAGTTACTGAGTGACTGATAAGTAAGATTATTACGCTATACTAGGTTTTAATTTAAATAAGCGCATGATCAGACCGTGCATTAAAAAGTGCCTGTTTTCAGTTGTCGGCGCATTCTCTCTTTCTCAAGCACAAGTGTGTGTATACCAATAAACACACCAACCACCATCATGTTTATATTACATAAATGTCCCAAAACAATTTTGCATTGAAATCAATGCAAAAAATCTGTGCGCTCGCATTAACGTGATTCCGATTTCAGCTCACATCAAAACCTTGACTAGGTCCTACGTTTGGGTTAAGCCCCGAATGTTCAACGTGTGGCTCGGCCCCTGGTGGGGATAGGCTGGTTTGGGCCGTTACACTCCCGGGCTGATAACAGGTCCCACTCCGGCCCTGCACACAGTAAGTTCTTCCTTTCCTTTTAGTGACACACAGTTATCGAGTAATGTGATTGTGAAGAGAAGTAACACATTTAAACATCAGTCATAACAAAAAATATAAAAAATTACATTTCTGTGTGGCGACATCGATGTGTGTGAGAGAGGGGGGGAGAGAGGGGGGGAGAGAGAGGGGGGAGAGAGAGGGGGAGGTGTGTGTTTGCTTCTGTGGGGCTCCCAGTTCCTACGAAGTGACTGTTTAAAGAGTGGTTCAGCCCGGCCCATGCTGGCCTGTCCTGCATGCACAGCCTGGGAACACAGCCTGACTGCTGTGTAAACAGCATGCCTGTGCTGGGTAAGGTCCACACACCTGCAGGCCCTGTTTAAACAGCATGCCTGTGCTGGGTAAGGTCCACACACCTGCAGGCCCTGTTTACATAAGACAGCTCAGTGGCACTAATCTGAAACATTAAAAGTGGAATATTTCATAATTTATATAATTCAATGTAATATGACAACAATGAACAGTTATGATATTATTCTAATAAGGTTTGAATGGAAATGAAATAATAAATGTAATATAGATTTTGATTGGGCAAACGTCTGTATGTTAGTAACACCATTATCAGTCTTGTGTGTTTTTAAAATAACAATCAATAATTGTTTAATATTTGCTCTGGGTGGAAACAATCTTGCCGGTCGGTTCATGCTGATAAATATACAGACTCAAATACAGTCAAATAAACAGTAACATGAACAATCTCCTGACTCTGAAAAAAAGAGGTCAGATATTCTGGGAAGATATTCTGAGGAAGTTAGTCTTATTTTAGCAGCACCCAGACATGCCTCACACAGAATCAGATCCTCTATCCTTAGATCCGGCATCTCAATGGTACTTCCCCCCCCCACCCCCGAACTGAATGATTTCATAAACACCATCATTTCTTGAATCATTTGAACTGAGAGTCAGGTGGCTGAGTGGTTAGGGAATCGGGCTAGTAATCTGAAGGTTGCCAGTTCGATTCCCGACCGTGCAAAATGACGTTGTGTCCTTGGGCAAGGCACTTCACCCTACTTGCCTCGGGGGGGAATGTCCCTGTACTTACTGTAAGTCGCTCTGGATAAGAGCGTCTGCTAAATGACTAAATGTAACTGCATTGTGACAGGCTCGACTGCGGTTCTAGAACTCGTTATCAAGGTTTTGTTGGAATCTGATTGTCAGCGTTCCACTGAGGGCCACGATAAAGTACTCGGGGTCCCGCCGTGTGGTTCTATGTTCTGATTCTCGGTTCCACACCTCCCTGTGCACGGTTCTGTAGCCTCTCACACCGACACAACACACCTTCCTGCTCTGCAGCAGCCTGTTGTCGTGGTCACTTCTTCGCCAGGGTTACCGTGGTTCAGTGTACTTTCATGATCTGCTTTTGTCCTGGCCAACCCTTTGAAAAGCTGGTAGACACACACACACACAACCATACTGTACACAAACACACAGACGTAATCTTAGATGGCCTTGACTAGCGTATGTTGGACTGTGCTCTTACACACACAGACACACATCTGCGTGGATGTCCTTGACTAACACATGTCGGACTGTGAACCTGTCCTGGACGCACAACATAAACCTCCAACCTCAGCCATTTAGCAGATGCTCTTATCCAGAGCTACAGGGACATACCCCCCGAGGCAAGTAGGGTGAAGTGCCTTACCCAAGGACACAACGTCATTTGGCACGGCCGGGAATCGAACTGGCAACCTTCAGATTACTAGCCCAATTCCCTAACCGCTCAGCCACCTGACTCCCTTACATACAACATGTATGTCCACACAATCATGAACACGTCTGTCCTGCTCCCATTCACCTGCAGTCCCCTCTCCTCTATTAGGGTACCCGTCCTGGTCCACTAAACTGTTTCCTTATCTGGCTCCCTGGATGTGGGATGATGGCAGGTTACTGCACAGACAGGAAGGCTCTCCATAACCTAGACTTTATGAATGTGTTCACAGGTATGTTTATATAAACACTCCTCTTATGTGTCCATATATGTCTGGGCTTCTAACACAGGCTGTGTTGTGAACCCTAAGGGGTGTGTGTGTGAGGATGAGTTTCGTTTGGGTGTCTGAATTCCATTGTTATGTCAGACCACACACACACACACACACAGACAGAGATAATCCGCTGTACAAATGTATCGACTTTTATTAGACGTTTTTTTCCATACAGTGTACAAAACAAAGACACCGAAGGACATTCAACGTCACGTCTAAGAACACGTTCTCTCTCATTCCAGACAGGAAATACTTCACGGCTACAGGGAACACAGGTCTTCAGACACAAACACACAACACTGCTGAGGACAAAACAAAAAAAACAGAACCACTCTGAGGTGGGTTCTAGGTGGAACCCCTTTCTGTACAGAACCTTCGTCAGAAAAACAGTCCGGGATCCTGACAAAAAGGGTTCTCTGTGTCTAGGAACCAAGGGTTCTCCCTCAGGGGATGACTGGGCTGGAGGAACCCTTTGCGGTTCTATCTGAGTGGATCTAGGTTCTGTCACGGCGATGGGAGTCCAGAGACTGACCTCAGGAGAGAACGTTTTATCTTCTGTCTGACTTCCACAGAAGCTGAACGAGGAACCGTCTGACGTCACCGTTCAAAGGCTGAGGTCAACCCTGCTGTCATGGCAACACAGGCGTTCCCAAGCTGACAGAAATATCAGTGATAACGGGTCTCTCTTCTCGTCTCTAGAGAACTAGAATCCCCTCCCAAAACTAGAAACCATGGATTTATCTGAAAACGTGTCGAGTTACACAGATGTGTTAAGTACGTTAAAAGACCCAGGTTTTAAATACCACAACTAAGTTAAATAAATGTCTTTTAACTAACTTAACAGATGTGTGGAATCACTCGATATTTCGAAATGTCTCTGGGCCAATTTGACTGTCTACCTCCTAAAGAACCACAAGATGTTCGTCTCCCTGCCTGACAGCTGAGATGTGGTTCCTTTGCGATGTGTCTAGTAGCACTAAACACACACCACTCCTTGACTGATCCAAGAAACACTGTTAGAACAACACACTTCTGATCCTTGATCTCCTGCTGTAGTCTCTACAGGTACTATTTGTGCGTCATACCACAAACATGATGTGTTTGACTTCAGTTGTTTGTGCAGGAGCAATATACATACAAAAAACACATTCAACATCACCTATATACACACTCTCTCTCTCTCTCTCTCTCTCTCTCTCTCTCTCTCTCTCTCTCTCTCTCTCTCACACACACACTCACATGCACACTAATACACATCCTGGATATCTACAAATACTATTTACACATCGTTATGCACAAGATTCAGTCAGAACCAAAGTCCATCTCTCCAGTCCACTCTTCGCCTCTTATTGGCTCTTCAGCTTGTACCTGAAGTCCACATCATAGGTGGGCTGGAGGATGCCCAGGCCGGCGCGTGATTGGTCGAGGGGCGGGACCTTGACGGCAGGGTCCAGCAGCTCCATGTGGAAGTAGGACAGCGCCAGAGCCAGAAACTGCTTGATCTCGTGGACGGCGAAGAAGCGCCCGGGACACTTGGTGACGCCCGAGCCGAAGGGCATGTAGAAGTAACGCAGCTTCCGGCCGCTGCGGTAGAAGGTGGTCTTCTCCTGACCGCTCTCGTCCAGGTAGCGGTCGTACTTGTACTCCTGGAGAGGGAGGGGGAGGAGGGAGGAGGGAGGAAAGAGGGGGAGGAGGAGGGGGAGGAGAATGTGGAAGAGTTGATGTTAGGATTTGGCCCTGATCCCTAATTCCTGATCCCTAATCCTGGCCTCACAGAGGTGAAGGTATCATATTCTTTTCTATCTTGTTCCATCCATCCATGTGCTCCTGCAGGTTCTCACCTGGGGGTCCTCGTAGATCTCGGGGTCAAAGTGCACCATGGGGGGGTAGAGGGCAATGACGTCGTCCTTGCGGATGTGATAGGACTCCTGGTTGTCGAGTTGGAGCAGGAAGTCTTCCTTAGCGACGCGGACGTTGAGCGAGGCGCTGGAGAGACGCATGGCCTCCTTGATGATGCTGTCTGCAAGGGGGAGGAGCCACAGGTCAGAGGTCAAGGGGGAGGAGCCACAGGTCAGAAGTCAGGTCAACGGACAAAAACAACTTGAATTAATGTATTTCTTCCTTTCTTCAATACTTCCCTCCCCCCCCCCCAACCCCCCCCCCCCAACCCCCCCCGCCCCCCCGCAAGAGGATCTTACCCAGCACAGGCATGCTGTCCAGCTGCTCCCTGCTCAGAGTCAGCGTGGGGTTATTAGGGTTTGGCTTCTGACCGGAACCTTCCAAAATGTTCTGTACTTCCTTACTGGCAGCCTCCATCGCAGCTGGGCTCCTGCGCACACAAACGATACATTGTTATGTGTGAAAACGTTGCAAAAGACGCTGAGCTCATTCCTTATCTCCTCAATGGAACCTGTATCTGTAATCAGCAGTTATCTAAATATAGGCTTACTCTTAGGATAGCAGCAACACACGCACACAAACACACGCACACCCCATCCACACACACACTCACACTAACACATAGTTGTTCAATGTTCTGTTCTGCAAACATTTTGTTCATTTTCAAGGTTGTCTGAAGAAGTCTCACATTAGCCACAGTGTGTGTGTGTCTAAGCATGTGCGTGTATCTGTGTCTAACCATGTGTGTCTGTGTCTAACCCTGTGTGTTTGTGTCTAAGCGTGTGTGTCTGTGTCTGTGTCTAACCATGTGTGTGTGTGTCTAAGCATATGTGTGTCTAAGCGTGTGTGTGTACCTGATCATGTAGAGCAGGCTCCAGAAGGTGGCAGGCAGAGTGTTGGCTTGTGAGGCCCACAGCAGAGCCACGTGGGTCCGGGCCTTGCTCAGGTCGTCGAAGGTGGACAGGGCGTCGTTCAGCAGGATCCTCATGGAGATCAGGTCCGACAGGTTCTCCCTCCTGCTCAGGTTCTCCGCCAGCATGGTCTTGGCCAGCTTCTCCCTGGCCGAGTACCCGCTCTGGAACACGTGTATGGGCAGTCCGGCCACCAGCGCTGGGAAGATCTTATCGAACTCCTTGAAGTTCTCCAGGGCGTTGAGGACCAGGGCCTTCTGCGCCTGCCTCCGGGCCTGGCTCTCCTCCTGACCCAGCTCGCGGCCGAACAGCGTCAGGTAGCCGGACTCGAACATGACCTTGTAGCAGAAGGCGAAGATGCCGTCGACCTCCCAGCCGTGGTCGCTGCGGGCGGGGAGGGTGTCGGACGTGAGCATGACGGCCTGCAGGTGGTCCATCATGGTACCGATGAGGGCGGGGAGGGCCTCGCCCTGCAGGGTCTTCAGGAAGGTGTGGTGGAGGTTCTCCGTGGTGTGGCCATGACGGGGGTCGAAGCTGTCGTGACCGAACGCCTGGGGGAGGTGGGGCGGGGGGGAGGAGGGGAGGGCAGGGAGAGGGGGGGGTGGAGGGGGGGAGGATAGGAAGGGGAGATGAGGGCGAGAGAGAAAGAGAAAGAGATGAGCTGTGGTTTTTCTCTCTATGGCTCCAAGAAACTCAAAACTACCACAACCACACAACACAACCGTAAAAATACTTAACAAAAAAATACCACAAAGTAGTTGAATGTGTGTTTGTCCGCAGCGTACCTTGACCGAGGTGGCAAAGTGGAACTTCCTCCAGTCCAGGTGTCGCCCCTGGCGGATGACTGAGTGGTAAGAGAAAGGATCACACAGGAAGTGGATGTACTTCCCTGCGATCCTGCAGGTGAAGATGTGCCCGTACTTCTTCTGCCGGCTGCGCAGGAACTCCAGGGGGTTGGCCCCGAACTGCAGGGCACAGCCCAGGTAGGGGATGAGCCCATTCTCCACCGGAGGTTCTCCAGGTTTGCCTGGAGGTCAGGTAACACAGTCACAACTCTGGATCTCTGGTGGTGTTGTGTTGTGAGCTGTCTGAACAGGATTGCTGCGGAACGCAATTACATCACTATGGAACATAGCAACGCCCCCTACGGAACATAGCAACGCCCCCTACGGAACATAGCAACGCCCCCTACGGAACATAGCAACGCCCCCTACGGAACATAGCAACGCCCCCTACGGAACATAGCAACGCCCCCTACGGAACATAGCAACGCCCCCCTACGGAACATAGCAACGCCCCCTACGGAACATAGCAACGCCCCCTACGGAACATAGCAACGCCACTTACGGAACATCACTTAGGAACTCGACAAATCCCCACCAAATGAAAAAGGGACGTGAAACATTCTTACCTAACAATTGAACAACAGTGGCGACCAGCCTATCAAGAGTGCTCTGCTAACTAGACCTGTTTCAGAGTGAGCACCGTCGCTCCGAGAAGCACTTCAGGACTAATTCACTGGGATTTATCCGAGCTGATCTTTCCTAACCTGGGGCCATGTTCTCCTGTCTGGAGCTGTTGCACGCCACCAGTACTGAACACACTGCAGGATGCACACAGTTAACAGAGAACACAGTCCTACTTCAGTTCCTCTCATACGTGCTTCAACATGAGCGTATGGGCGTGTGGTGTGTGTGTGTGTGTAGTGGTGTGGTGTGTGTGTGTGTGTGGTGTGTGTGTGGTGTGTGTGGTGTGGTGTGTGTGTGTGGTGTATGTGAGTGTGGTGTGTGTGGTGTATGTGGTGTGGTGTGGTGTGGTGTGTGTGTGGTGTAGGTGAGTGTGGTGTGTGTGGTGTGTGTGTGTGGTGTGTGTGTGTGGTGTGTGTGTGGTGTGTGTGTGTGGTGTGTGTGGTGTGGTGTGTGTGTGTGGTGTGTGTGTGTGGTGTGTGTGTGGTGTGTGTGTGGTGTGTGTGTGGTGTGTGTGTGTGTGTGTGTGTGTGTGGTGTGTGTGTGTGTGTGTGGTGTGTGTGTGGTGTGTGTGTGTGGTGTGTGTGTGTGTGGTGTGTGTGTGTGGTGTGTGTGTGTGGTGTGGTGTGGTGTGGTGTGTGTGTGTGTGTGTGTGTGGTGTGTGTGTGTGTGGTGTGTGTGTGGTGTGTGTGTGTGTGGTGTGTGTGTGTGTGAGAGAGCAGCTGCGGTGCTTCCTGTCTGGATTCTGGGGGCCCTCTTGACAAAACAACAACACACCCAGCAGGCTCTTAACCCCCTCTGGCAGTAAGTCTGTCCTGGTGTGTTGATGGCATGAGGCTCCTCTCCAGCCTGCAGGAGGAGCCCAGACTGGCACGAGCACAGAACCTGCCCAGCCACAGACGCACGCTAGGTGTGACACAAAGTAAACCGAAAGGGGACATGAATGACGCATGGAAGGACAGCAGCCAAACAACGACACAACCTCTGTTGGAACACACGTGGATTGGAGCCTGTGTTCTGGCTGTCATATGCAGTAGAATGTCACCTTCAACTTGAATACGATTTCAAAGCTAAACTTACTGCCACCCGGATCTATCATCTGGTTACTTCCTGATCAGATGAAAGCATTGTCTCCTAAACATTAGATTCCAGAATTCTGACACTAACTGTACAATGAAAACATTCCAGAATTCTGACACTGTAACTGCAGAAGGAAAACATTCCAGAATTGCACAAGTACAGTTGTGCCAGAAGTTCTGATTCTAGAACACAGAACCCTGAACGCTAGCTTACAACTCAGAGAGTTCCAGGAGAGAGGAGAGAGAGGAAAGCAGAGAGAGAGAAGAGGAGAGAGAGAGGAGAGCAGAGAGAGAGAGGAGAGAGAGGAGAGCAGAGAGAGAGAGAAGAGGAGAGAGAGGAGAGAGAGAGAGGAAAGCAGAGAGAGAGGAGAGGAGAGCAGAGAGAGGAGAGAGAGAGGAGAGAGAGGAGAGAGAGCAGAGAGAGAGGAGAGCAGAGAGAGAGAGAGAGAGAGAGAGAGGAGAGCAGAGAGAGGAGAGAGAGAGAGAGAGAGAGGAGAGCAGAGAGAGAGCAGAGAGAGGAGAGAGAGAGAGAGAGAGAGAGAGGAGAGCAGAGAGAGGAGAGAGAGAGGAGAGAGAGAGAGAGAGAGGAGAGCAGAGGAGAGGGTTTCTTACCGGTGTCTTATCCCCAGAGCGAGCCACAGGCAGCAGCACAGTGCCACCACCACAGCCCAGATGAGTGCGATGCTGAGGATCATGGTGCAGGAAACAGTGTTAGCTGCTAACGCTAAAGACTACAGAGATTCTCCTGCAGGCGCTAACACACCGGTACACCAGCTGTCAGGAAGATCACACAGCAGGAAGGAGGTCAGAACCAGGACAAGGACCAAGACCAGGACCAGAACCAATACCAAGACCAGGATAAATGTAGAGGAAACTGTCTCCTAAGGCACCGATGGGGTATCTTGCAGAGACTCGGTGTGAGTGAGAGTGTGAGTGTGTGAGCTGTGGGACTGGTTTTATACTCTTCTTCCTGGGCAGGTTGGGGATGTGTCATGAACCACAACTATGGAGAGATGGATGATTGGCAGCTGTAAGCTCCACCCTCCTGTTGTTGGTTGCCTTCCGGGTTAACTTGTTGTACTGGGTGCCTCTAGGAATACACAGTGTGTGTGTGTGTGTGGATACTGTATGTGTGTGTGTGTGTGTGCGTGTGTGATGGCCTTGACTGTAGTCCATGGACAACACTACCTGAAGGTCGACAGACTGCACCTTGATAGCAGATCTGTGTTGGCAAATAGCTTCAAGGTTTCTGATGCTACTCTCTGTGTGTGGGTGGGTGTGTGGGGGGGGGAAGGGGGGCATGCTTCTGCATTCACGTGCGTGTGTGTGCAGCCTGCTGTGACAAATGTGTCTTGTTGAGACCGGTAGCTGAGAGGAGGGTAGGATTGGCACCCCCCTCCAGGAGCAGATAACCACCACAGCACAGACCGCCCTTTCTCTCCCAGCTGTCTTGTCTTTAGCACATCACATGCTCATTGTCAATCATGTCTCATCCGGGAAAGCACAGCTGTGTTGTGTGGTGTGTGTACGTGTGTGTACATGTGTGTACGTGTGTGTCTTCCTTTCAGTCATCTGTAAATCTTCGTAAGGCAGTTTGGATTGGCAATTCTAAATATCTTCCCCAGGGTTCTAAATGTTTTTGCCAGACAGACACCCCCTCTACCCCCCCCTCTACCCCCCCCCCCCTCTACCCCCCTCTCCCCCCCTCCTGTGTCCTGGGCTCCCTCGGCATGTGGCACCCCTTCTACAAGTGAGAGCTAACACAGTGGTAGGTGATACCACAGTTAACCCCTCAGTTAACCCCTCAGTTAACCCTTCTCTGTCAGTCTGATAGTGTCAAGGTCAAGGTTTACAGTAGCTTTACTGCCCTCCGTCACAAAGCTGGCCTGGCTATCTAACTTAGATAAAACCAAACAACAGGTTAGTTCTACAGAACCATTAACGGAAGAAAAAACAAGAGAAAAGGTTCCAAAAAGAACTTGAACCAATTTGCTGAAATTAAAATGTAATCAATTTCCCCACAGGAACAAATAAAGTATTTATATATCTGAAGATTCCAAATGGAACCCTGAATATTCCAAATGGAACCCTGAATATTCCAAATGGAACCCTGAATATTCCAAATGGAACCCTGAATATTCCAAATGGAACCCTTTCACCTTGGTGACTGGCTGTGTTCTGAACCTGGCTGCGCGGGGAGTGACAGGTGAACCCAAGTGCAAGACTCAGACACTGATGTGATGTTAAAACCTCTTCTCAATCCTGTCAAATTAAAAAACGCCTAAAAAGGGCATAACCAAAGTAAATTGAAAGCTGTTCTTGAACCATTTGGAGTACATGCATGATTGTGGTCTCTTTTGAAAGGTAATAGAAGTTTGAACACAATGAAATTGAAAGTTCTTATTTCCGCCTGGATTTTGTTATGAAAACACATGCCTGAAGAGGCCTAGAGGTGGTAGGTATTACCTGGAAGACAAAATTGGACAACAGCATGAAGCCTTACCTAATTCAAGTCAAAAGTCAAATATAATACCACAATATATTCATATATAACACATGTTTTTCTAAGAGTACATCCAGGTGTTTTCTTTTGGAGACTCCAAAAGGACCCTTCGTAACCAAGGTCAAATACTTAGGATAAAAAGGTATAACTTTTCATAATTGTTGTCTCTAATGAAAGGTGGTTCTTGGAACTATCATATATTATAGCTAATCCCCCATGAGCTGAAACACAAAAACTGAAGCATGAACACATTGGAGTGCTTTATCTGATTCACCAGGATTGACGCAGAAAAAACTCTTTAAAACTCTTTAAAGTTCCAAAGTTACCCCTAATGTTGCCTATTGGCGTCTGCAGAATTTCATTGGCTACAAACAACAGGGTTAGTTCCATAGAACCATTAACAGAAGAAAAAAAACAAGAGAAAAGGTTCCAAAAAGAACTCGAACCAATTTGCTGAACTTTAAATGTAATATTTATTTATATAATTTCCCCAGCGGGACAAATTATCTATATATCTGAAGATTCCAAATAGAACCCTGCAGATTCCAAATAGAACCCTGCAGATTCCAAACAAATTCAAAAGATTCCAAATGGAACACTTTCACCTTCGTGACTGGCTGCTTGGAATCCAGTTTTTTTTCCCTTGACCAGATAGTTCACACTGCAGTAACCCTGACTGTGTGCCCATCCCTCAGTCACTACTGGACACAGGCAGGGTTACTGCGGGTTACCACACACAAACACACACATTTGACTTGTCCATAAGGTCACACACAACGTTAACACACATACACGCTGAAGAGGTCTTTCCTTAACCACTGACACTGATCAATTAACAATAATTAAAGATTACAACTAATGATTATTACTCTTATACTGTTTGGAATGCTCTGAATATAATAAACAATGTTTGATCTACACCCTGCTATATGAGCTCATGAGGACATGGAACGTCAGGGCCATTCTAGGAGCCCTAACCCTAACCCTATCTAAAGACTAAACAAACACTATCTAGCGCCATGAATGCAGCGTCTTCTGCCTGTGCTTGTTGATTGTCACCAGCCTCTCTTTGTGATGCTATTTAACTGCCCTTCATTCCTGTATTCATTGTCTAGTCCTCTGAGTTGCTTAGCTTGAGTGTATCAGACACCTGCACCTTACATATCTATCATAAATACTTGAAGTTGTATTTAGTAAGTGACTTTATTGACTTTCACAGCAATAGAGTACAGTAAGAGACACATTGACTTGGCGAGCTAGCCAGGAGTGCAACAGGAGTGGGTGATGTCATATTGAGTTCCTCGAAGCCCGCCTCGTCGTACGCACCATAGAGAAAAGGTAAGTGCTTTTCTAAGCTTGTGACAGAACCTGTTGGTTTTTAAGAGAGAAAGGAGATGCGGAAGTTGCTGTTTAGTTCATTTTATTTGGATTAAACCTGCAAGAGTGTGACACGTGTGTTTTGGATAACCTCCATACCTAGGTCTGCGGATGACTGTTATTATTTAGTTAATTTTTTGGGGATTAAACCTGCAAGTGTGTTTTGCCCCAATATGTGTGGGCAAACTAGGGGAGACGGGGGGGGGGGGGGGGGGGGGGGGCCTGGGGGGAGACGGTAGATTTTGATGAGCAGAAAGATTTCACACATTACGGCAAGAGATAAACAACATTACATCATTCAGACTCAACTGTAGAAAGTTCCTTTAATAGCTGTTAAAAAACGTATAATTACTGCAAAATAATATGACCAATTCTTTATTTGATTTGATTATCTGTCAAATTTGCATGTGACTCATTTAAACAATTACAGTTTAAATAACGTTTTTGCACAAACGGAAGCATGAGGTTGCAGCAGGATATTTTTAAAATGTTTACACATAAAAAGAGTGACCCTCCTCCTCCACACAACCTCTGCCTGCGGTACTGCAGCTCATGCATCTGTCTGTGTGTCTGTGTGTGTGTGTGTCTGTGTGAGTGTGTCTGTGAGTGTGTGTCTGTGTGTGTGTCTGTGTGAGTGTATGACTGCCGGGAACACAATCACGAGAACAGGATAAACACACACACACACACAGACACACATGCACACATACACACACTCCTCCTCTCTCTAACTCCTCTCTGCTGTAGTAGGTCAGTCTGGTGTCAGTGATTCTCTCTAGATTCATAAGATTCATCCACATTTATATTTTATTGAGCTGCTTCATTTGTTTACTTCACATTTGTCTTTCATCATTTATCTCAGTTCTTGTCTTCTTCGACCACCTGTTTCAGCCCGTAGTTAGAGCAGGGTCAGCTGTGAACACAGCTTCACACAGCATGTCATAGTGTTACTTTAGCACCAGGAGTGGTTATATAGGCCCATCACATGAGAGGGAACCTGAGCAGCTACTCAACAAGTCTAATGAACACTCGTGGTCTTTCTGTGGCTGACCCTACCTGACCCTCC
The DNA here is from genome assembly GCA_023658055.1 of Thaleichthys pacificus. Classification (NCBI taxonomy): domain Eukaryota; kingdom Metazoa; phylum Chordata; class Actinopteri; order Osmeriformes; family Osmeridae; genus Thaleichthys; species Thaleichthys pacificus. The sequence goes on from CM042854.1 coordinate 1,311,708, forward strand.
CCTGTCCTCCCTCTCCTCTCCTCCCCTCTCCTCCCCTCTCCTCCCCTCTCCTCCCCTCTCCTTCCCTCTCCTCCCCTCTCCTTCCCTCTCCTCTCCTCCCCTCTCCTCCCCTCTCCTTCCCTCTCCTCCCCTCTCCTTCCCTCTCCTCTCCTCCCCTCTCCTCCCCTCTCCTTCCCTCTCCTCTCCTCCCCTCCCCTCTCCTTCCTCCCCTCTCCTCCCCTCTCCTCCCCTCTCCTCCCCTCTCCTTCCCTCTCCTCTCCTCCCCTCTCCTCCCCTCTCCTTCCCTCTCCTCTCCCCCCCTCCCCTCTCCTCTCCTCTCCTCCCCTCTCCTCTCCCCTCTCCTCCCCTCTCCTTCCCTCTCCTCCCCTCTCCTTCCCTCTCCTCTCCTCCCCTCTCCTCCCTCTCCTTCCCTCTCCTCTCCTCCCCCTCTCCTCTCCTCTCCTCCCCCCTCTCCTCCCCTCTCCTTCCCTCTCCTTCCCTCTCTCCCCTCTCCTCCCCTCCCCTCCCCTCCCCCTCCCCTCTCCCTCTCCTCCCCTCTCCTCCTCAGCTCTCTGTGTCCTGACACACAGGCCTACTTTATCAGTCAGAGGTTAATCCAGTTCACCAGGGTATTATCAGGAAGACAGGGTTACTGCCGGCTGACGGACTGTATCCTTCCACCCTCCCTCCACGTGTCCTTTTGTGTAATGTGTGAAGAAAGACATTTATGTGGCGTTTGCTAAATTATGGGTGTGTCTGTGTGTCTGTGTGGGTATGTCTGTGTGTGTTGTGTGTGCGTGTGTGAATGTGTGTATGCTTGTGTGTGTATGTGTGTATGCGTGCGTGTGTGTATGTTATGTGTGTGTGTATGAGAGGCTATTCTTCCTACACACATCCTGTATTCAGAAAAAAACATTGCAAAACTTTTTCTTAGAAACTTTTTTTCCACACACAATTTTTTTAATAGTTTTCTTCATTGAGTTGAGGACTCTACTATACTCAGCTCTGCTTTAATCTAGTCTGTTCCTCTCTCCTCTTTTCTCTGTGTGACAAAACGTTTCTAAAAAAGTTTCCAAATGTTTAACAAAACAAAACTACAAAGAAATACGTTTCGAAAGGTTGCAATATATATTTTTTAAGTTAACAAATAACAAACGTTTCCATCATTGATGAGGTCCAGTTACCAGCGTGACACTAAAACAGGTAGTAGTCATGGTTACATTTTACTGAAGTATTTATCAGAGCCCACACTTCTTTACTTTAACTTGGGTGAAAAAGTGTAGTCAGCACTTCAACTTTTACCAGTCTATTTATAGTATTTGTACTTGAGTGAAGGATGTGTGTACTTTAGCCATCTCTGCCTGTAATCTACTCCAGGTCTGATGGGGGGGGAATACTTTGTTTACTTTGTTTAAGAACGGGTCAGTGTGTTAATTAATGCCACTCCACTGAGCAACCTTGCCCAATCTAAACATATGTGAAGTTTCCGGATGCATGTGCAGGATATCTCCAGGATCAAGAGGCTGCCTGGTTGGACGACTTTGGCCAGACATGGGCACAGAGGATCTGGCCTAGACAGCAGTACAGGCAGCAGTACAGGCAGCAGTCTGGACAGCGTGTCCAACCTCTTCACCACCCCAGAGGTCTGTCTTGGCTGGCTCTTATCAGTTTCCTCATTCATCCAGCTGATAGCCGCTGGCACCGCTGCAGTGCCCTGTTGGAGGGTTTCACTGAGCAGCGGCAACCATCCTGAGAGACTATGAGCTGGTGACTAGTCAGTTACTGTGAGAGACACACACACACACACACAGACACACACACACACACAGACACACACACACACACACACAGACACACACACACAGACACACAGATGCACACACACACACACAGACACACACAGACACACAGATGCACACATACACACACAGACACACACACACAGACACACAGGACACACCGACACACACAACACACAACACAGACACACACAACACAGGACCTACACAAGATGCACACACACACACACACAGACACACACAGACACACAGATGCACACATACACACACAGAACACACACACAGACACACACACACACACACAGACACACACACACAGACACACAGATGCACACACACACACACAGACACACACACAGATGCACACATACACACACAGACACACACACACACATGCATACTGTAATATACATCATGTTCACAGAGAGCACAACCAAACACATCAGCCACTATGACCTTAGAGCGGTTGCAATTTTTTAAAACTGGTTTCCAAACCGTGTCCTTCTTCAAAAACAAGTTTTCCATCACAATGAAGGAATGAGAATCCTTGAGTGGCGCTACTAGATGTACCAGTTATGCCTGAATAACGACTGACGGCTGGTTGAACAGTTGTGCAAACTTCTGTGCACACAGTCAGAAGTGATTCAACACTATGGGAGTGATCTGTATGCTGGCATCTACTGACCTGTACTAACTTTAACCCTGTAATAATGCAAAACCCTGTCTTAACCCTGTCCTAACCCTGTCCTAACCCTGTACTAACCCTGTCCTAACCCTGTACTAACCTGTACTACCTGTCCTAACCCTGTACTAACCCTGTCCTAACCCTGTACTAACTGTACTAACCCTGTCTTCACCCTGTCCTAACCCTGTCATAACCTGTCCAAACCCTGTCCTAACCCTGTTCCTAACCTGTACTAATCAACCCTGTCCTAACCCTGTCCTAACCCTGTCCTAACCCTGTACTAACCCTGTACTAACCCTGTCCTAACCCTGTACTAACCCTGTCCCTAACCCTGTCCTAACCCTAACCCTGTTCCTAACCCTACTCCTTCCTAACCCCTGTCCTAACCCTGTCCTAACCCTGTAATAATGCAAACCCTGTCCTAACCCTGTCCTAACCCTGTACTAACCCTGTCCTAACCCTGTACTAACCCTGTCCTAACCCTGTCCAAACCATGTCCTAAACCTGTCCTAACCCTGTCCTAACCCTGTCCTAACCCTGTCCTAACCCTTAACCCTGTCCTAACCCTGTCCTAACCCTGTCCTATACCCTACACCCTGTCCTAACCCTGTCCTAACCCTGTCCTAAACCCTGTCCTAACCCTGTCCTAACCCTGTCCTAGTGTTTCTCGCTGCACCAGTGTTCCCGTGCCGACCTCTGCTCTGCCACTGCTGCTGTTTGAGTGTCACCGTGGCAACAACCCAGGCCATGCGAGGGCCGACCCTGAAGCCAGGTATCACGTCCTTGACCTTTGACCCTGAGATAGGAGGAAACGGGGATGACTGGCAGAGGACAAACTCTCATCTATTTGCTTCTCTCTCCCACCATGTCTCTCTCTCTCTCTCTCTCTCCCTGTGTATTCCTTATTTGATTATTCTCCTACTGTTTGTCTTTATCACACACACACACACACACACAACACACACACACACACACACACACACACACACACACACTGGTCTCTGGTCTCTGGTCTCTGGTCTTCCCTCTCTCTCTGTCTGTCTGTCTGTCTGTCTGTCTCTCTCTCTCTCTCTCTCTCTCTCTCTCTCTCTCTCTCTCTCTCTCTCTCTCTCTCTCTCTCTCTCTCTCTCTCTCTCTCTCTCTCTCTCTCTCTCTCCCTCTATCTCTCTGTATTTAGAGTATACCCCAGCAGGTTTTAATCTGCTTTAATTGGAGCTTGTAAATAAGGTGATATCAGTGAGATTCCATGGAACCTCTGACTGGCTGGGATTGAGCAAGGTAAGGAAGGAGGAGAGAACAGAGAAGAGAGGAGAGAGGGAGAAAGAGGAGAAGAGGAGGAACAAAGGCAGAGAAAAAAGGGAGCAGAGCCAGAGAAGGAGGGAGGAGAGAGGGAGGAGAGAGGGAGGAGAAAGAGAGAGGGAGGAGGAAGAGAGAGAAGGAGAAGGAGAGAGGGAGGAGGAACAGAGAGAAGGAGAAGGAGAGAAGGAGGAGGGAGAGAGAAAAGGAGAAGGAGAGAGGGAGGAGGAAGAGAGAGAAGGAGAAGGAGAGAGATTGTCAGAAGGGAAGGAGAGCTGTAGCATTTGAGGAATGTACAGTCAACGAGACAGACGTGTCGTCACTTTAGAAACGTGAGTGAAGACGTTCTGTCTGAGGAACATCATAAAAACGTTACATTTTGGGTGATAAAAATTAAGAAAAGAGAGAGATTGAGAGAAATGGAGCTGAGGGGTAGAGACATGAAGGGTAGAGAAGGAGGGATGGAGAGAGAGGATGAGATGAGAAGGAGAGATGGTGAACTCTGGCCCCTCGTTCAGCCCCTCCAGATTACACCCTTGCAAGAGGAACTGTTACATAACTAGGAAATCTGCCAGTCAGCTAATTAGTCTGACGAGTCAACCTATCAGCCAGTCCACCATCTTCCCCCACCTGCCACTAGCAACTCAGTGAATGGACATGATGTAGACATTAGGGT
>CM042854.1:1316242-1351172 GCA_023658055.1 Thaleichthys pacificus
TTCCTCTCCTTTCCCCGCCCCATCGAACACACCACAACAAGGAACCCCCCCCCCAAAACAGAGGAAGGGGTGTGTCAATTAACATCACACACACAGTTCGTCGTCCTCGTCACATCGTATGCGCCCCCCACCCCACACACAAACACCCCCCCCCCCACACACACACACACACACACACACACACACAACACACACACAAAGAAACACATGCATTATCAACACAAATATTTGTAGCCTACCTCGTTACTTCCCATCTCTGCATTTCATAAGCAGGAGGGGAACTCCGATTCCACCGAGGGTTTAAATGATGCCGGCACTTCATTTAAGAATTAACAAACGATTTGATTGAAGCAGGAAGCAAACAGGTTTACTGAAGGAGGAGAGGAGATGAAGAGAGTTAATCTCTTTGGATTCACGACGGTAATGACAGCGGAACACCAGGATCAGAACCATGGATGACTTACTGTGTTGAGTTTATGATCTGGGATAATCTCCCAGCAATTAACTTCTGGGGAAGACTGTCAAAGTCAACCTCTGAAGAGACAGACAGACAGACAGACAGGCAGCAGGCAGGCAGCAGGCAGGCAGGCAGGCAGGCAGGCAGGCAGGCAGACAGGCAGCAGGCAGCAGGCAGGCAGGCAGGCAGACGGCAGACGGCAGACAGACAGGCAGACAGGCAGGCAGGCAGGCAGGCAGGCAGGCAGGCAGACAGGTCTCAATCACCTCACACACACTTCACATACAGCTGTGTTTGTCTGCTTGCGTGTCCATGAACTGTTTCCTTGTGTGTGTGTGTGTGTGTACTGTACGTGTGTCTATGTGTGTGTGTGTGTACTGTACGTGTGTCTATGTGTGTGTGTGTGTGTGTCTGGCGCGTGTGTGTGTCTGGCGCGTGTGTGCACGTGGTCGAGTGAGCGTGTGAGTCAATCCATGGCAGTTCGATAGAAACCCTCTCTCTCTATCTCTCTCACACACACACACACACACACAGAGGGTGAGAGGGTTACTGTTCGTTGTTGTAGCTCTCTCGCTGTCATCGATCCAGTCACTCTACTGGTCTCTGACATTTAGCCTGGACAAAGAGGAGGAGAGGGGAGGGAGGACAGGAGGAGTGGGGAGAGGAGGAGAGAGGAGAGGGGGGGAGGAGGATGTGTGTCCAGGGGCCGGAGACACACACAGACACACACACAGACACACACACAGAACACAGCACACAGTACACACACACAGACACACACACAGACACACACACACACACAGACACACACACAGACACACACACAGACACACAGACCACACACACAGACACACACACAGACATGCTGACTGAGTAAATGATTGAACCAACTCTCCCTTTTCATCAGACTGTACTTTAAAATATCAAGCTTTCGGATCACAACTGTGTTTTTTTTCTTTTCTTCTCTTGTTCTTAAATGCCATATCAAACTTGTGTGAGTCTGGGTGTGCTTGGTAGGGCTGTTAAGAGAGTATTGATCAGACCTCAGGAGGAGGAGGGGTGGGGCGGTGTGGAGGAGAGGGGCTGGGACTGGAGCTGGTTTAATGTAGTTAGTCACGACCTCCATTCTGAACCCTGGTGGCTGTCTGAGTGCAGTCCAATTGTCTGAGCGTGTGTGTGTGTGTGCGTGTATTTATGAGTGTGTGTGACAGACAGTGTTTGTGTGTGTGTTTACGAGTGTGTGTGTGTGTGTGAGAGAGAGTTTCAGCTCAGTAAAAGTCTGAGGCTTCAGTGATAAGAGGAAAACCAATTAGTCTGCTGAGACACAGAAGAAGCAATTAACAGACACACAAACACACAAACACACACACACACACTTGTATACACACACACACACAAAATTCAGTTAGAGGGCAGTCGTATCCCGTACAGCTCTGCAACTGTCTCCTGTACCCCATCACTTCACCCCCCCCGCCCTCATCACCCCTCACCCCCCCGCCTCTCACCCCTTACCCCCCCCCCCCTCTCACCCCTCACCCCCCCCCCTCTCACCCCTCACCCCCCCCCTCTCACCCCTTACCCCCACACCCCCCTCCCCCCACTCTCACCCCTCACCCCCCCCTCCCCTCTCACCCCTCACCCCCCTCTCACCCCTTACCCCCCCCCTCTCACCCCTCACCCCCCCTCTCACCCCTCACCCCCCCCTCTCACCCCTCACCCCCCCCTCTCACTCCTTACCCCCCCCCCCTCTCACCCCTCACCCCCTCCCTCTCACCCCTCACCCCCCCCTCTCACCCCTTACCCCCCCCCCTCTCACCCCTCACCCCCCCTCTCACCCCTCACCCCCCCCTCTCACCCCTTACCCCCCCCCCTCTCACTCCTTACCCCCCCCCCTCTCCCCCCTCACCCCCCCCTCTCAGTTGTGAGGTTGAGGAGTCAGAGGGAGCAGAGATGACCCCTTGGGAGCCAAGAGGTTGCGACCTTCAAACTTCTCAAACTTCCGAGAGTTCTCTCCGTTTACCCAGAATCCTTTGTGTTTGAACCCTTTCAGGCAAACACAGCGCTAATCCATCTGCTGCTAACCCTGGCCAGATGGCTGGGATAATTACTACAGCACAGGCCTGAGGAACGCTCACACACACACACACACACCAGCACACACACACACACACACGTATGAGCACACACATACACGTGTATACACACACACACACACACACACGTATGAGCACACACACACACGTGTATACACACACACACACACACACGTATGAGCACACACATACACGTGTATACACACACACACACAACACACACACACACACACACACACACACACACACACACGCACACACGTATGAGCACACACATCACACGGTATACACACATACACATACACACCGATGAGCACACAACATATACATATCAAAAACACTGGACACACACATCAATACATACTTCAATACAAACAAACACACACATCTGAACAGATACATGCTGGGGGAGGGGAGGGGGAAGGGGGAGTGATTTACCCTGCTGTGAGGGTGTAAATGATGATGGAAAAACTCCTGATTGCTCTCACTCTCACTCACACACACACACACCAGCACACACACACACACACACACACCACACACACACACTCTCACTCACACACACACACACACACCAGCACCTTCCCGTCCACCATGGAAAAGCAAAGTTCATGTGTCCTCTGTGGTGGCTGGTGGGTGAAGAACACACATCACAGAGTCCACAGCAGGAAGTTAATTACTGGCCGCAGCAAGGAGGGGGAGCGGGGGATGACAACTACCCCCCCTCACCTCCCCTCACCTCCCCTCACCTCCCCTCACCCTCCCCCTCACCTGCGCCTGTGTGTGTGTGTGTGTGTGTGTGTGTGTTGTCACAAGCCACGGAATCTACCAGCTCCTCTGTTGACAGAGGGAGAGAGAGTGTGTGTGATTGGGGTGTGTGTATATATGTGTGTTGTATGTGGTGTGTGTGTATGTGGTGTGTGTGTGTGTGCCGTATTCCTGACAGGAGGGGGTTGCTGAGGTCCACAGACACGGCATGGCGTCCACGGCATGGCGTCCACGGCATGGCGTCCACGGCATGGCGTCCACGGCATGGCGTCAAAACAGATGAACTACAGACTGTCTGTCTGTTTATCTGTCTGTCTGTTTATCTGTCTGTCTGTTTAACTGTCTGTCTGTATGTCTGCCTGTGTCTCCTCTGTGTGTGTGTGTGTGTGTGTGTGTGTTTGTGTGTACATCAGTAGCAGAGCCAGATTGCTCTCCCCAGGATCCATAAGGCCCCTCTCTAATGATCTCTAATGCTCCAACTGGGGGACCCCTGCGTCACCATGGCAATTATCCCCTCCACCCCTACCCCCCCCTCCCCGCCTCTAACGCCCCCCTCCCTCCTCCAGGAGAGGGGGAGAGGGGGAGAGGGGGAGAGGGGGAGAGGAGGAGAGGTTGATATGGGAGTGTAGTTTCAACTAGGGCTCCCTAGAGATTAGAAATCAGAGAGGAGCTATGCTCCCAGTCTCACCTCTCTCCCTCTCTCCCTCTCTCCCTCTCTCCCGCTCTCCTCCCTCTCTCCCTCTCTCCCTCTCTCCCTCTCCCTCTCTCCCCTCCTCTCCCTCTCTCCTCCCTCTCTCCTCTCTCCCTCCCCTCCCAGTCTCTGTCCCTCTCTTCCCTTTCTTTCTTTCTTTCTTCTTTCTTTCTCACTCTCTTCCTATCTCCCTCCCTCCCTCTGTCTCTCCTCCTCTCTCCACACCCTCTCCTTCATCTCACACCCCTCTCTTCCTCCCCATCGCCACCTCATCTTCTACTCAACCTCTAATCTCCCCTTCCCCATTCCTGTCTCCTCCACCTCTCCTCCAGGCCTCCCTCAAACCCCCTTCTTCCTTCTCTCTCAGCGGAGCCCTCAGACAATCTCTACACATCTCATCCTTCTCTACACATCTCATCCTCCCTCTCTCTTGCTCCCTCTGTTTCCCTCGGGTCCCAGATTCGTAGCCCCTGGAGGATCTTAACACCTCTCCTGCCTTCTCCAAACCTCTCCTCCACCCTCTTATCTTCCTCATTGAGTCACATAGCAGTGTGAATCACCAGAGAAGGATATTCTAGCTCTTTCTCCAGAACAGTCAGAATGTGACCGGATACAACAGGACATCCTGGTAGTTATGGCCGACTACAATTGACACACTGAGTACTGAGACATGCTAAATCTTTTGCTGGTGTTCTGAAGAGTGTGAAACAGAGTGTCTGTCGGGACTCACGTACCGTCTGAAAGCTTTTCACAAGGACGCCATCTCTCTTTGCCTCACACACACACACACACACACACACACACACTCACACACACACAACACACACACACACTCACTCATTCACACACTCACACACACACTCGCTCACTCATTCACACACTCACAGAGAGGGCCTCTGTTCAAGGACCCATGTGAATTATCCACACAACGCCACTTTTCCAGAAATACTAAATTGGATCGATTTAAACATGGCCCCCGCACGGAACACTAGATCCAGGTTGCCAGGCAACAGGCATGCACCCTGATGGCAGCGGGCCATCAGATTGGCCGGCCAGGGCCAGGGGTTCCGGTAAAGGGTGCGTGTGAGAACTCTGGAGGAGAGGTGCGGTGATGACAGGAGAGAAGGACAGACACACACCTGCTCCCGGTGGCGACTACAACCCTAACATCAGCTGGTGCTGTTAAGGGGCAGTTGGTGCTGTTAAGGGGCAGTTGGTGCTGTTAAGGGGCAGTGGGTGCTGTTAAGGGGCAGTTGGTGCTGTTAAGGGGCAGTGGGTGCTGTTAAGGGGCAGTTGAAGGTTGTGTTACTAAAAGATCAATATTTACATCCACTCAGCCCTGGAAAGCCCAACCTCCAACCTCCACACGTTCCACTTGTGTCATAACTTGTGCCACTAACGAGAGTCCAGTTGTTATCTGAGGTGGAAAATTGAAGCCTTTATCGGTTCAATATGTATATATACAAAGCCTGTGTCGACTTGTATGTAATAATAAACAACTTACTGTTACAGTAAAAGTGTCTGTGCCACTTTCTCATATCCAATTATCTTATCCAACATTCAGAAATGGGTCACCTGAACCTCAAGGCCATCACATCGCTGAAGAAACAGGTGTTACAGCAGTTATAACATGCTTAGAACATGTTTATAAGGGTTAGTTATAACATGCTTAGAACATGTTTATAAGGGTTAGTTATAACATGCTTAGAACATGTTTATAAGGCATCTTACAGCACAGTAATAACTCATGGCACCATAACAGCGATTGGAAACTTCACCAAATGTCAGGTGCTTTTCCTTCTCAGGTGGAACGGTTGCCGTGGCGCAGGGGAAAAGCCTCCAGGTCTATTATGTTGTGGAACAAAGACACGGCAGGCTACCGTCTGTCTCCACGGAGACAAGATGTCCAGAAGAAACCAAGCAATTTATTTTGAGTAATTGATTTACTCAAAAGGACACCAATCCAGCTGAAGACCCAGTTATGTTTTTTGGACACAGACAGACATACAGAAAGACAGACAGACAGGCAGGTAGACAGATAGATAGACAGACAGAAAGGGAGACAGACAGACCGACAGACCGACAGACCGACAGAGACACACACTTACTGACTTTATGTAAATGTGTGGTGTGTGCAGGCGGAGGAGGTCTGGGTCTGGACTTGAGGGCTGTGGAGAAGCAGAAAGACTCCTGGGTTAGGATGAGGGAGGGAGGGGGAGGGAAGGAGTTAGGAGGGGGTAGAGGAGAGGAAGGGAGGGAAGGAGAGAGGTGCAGCAGCTGGAGGAATGGATGGCTGAATCGATAGGTGGATGGATGGATAAATGGAGGATGGACTGATGGATGGATTGGTGGATGGATGAGTGGATGGAGAGAACAGAGAGAATAGAAGCTTGTGTGACTAATGAAACTGAAGCAGAGAAACGGGACAGTGTGAGAACAGAGAGAATAGAGAGAGAGAAAGAGAGGGAGGAGAGAGAGAATAGAGAGAAAGAGAGGGAGGAGAGAGAGAATAGAGAGAGAAAGAGGGAGGAAAGAGAGAATAGAGAGAGGGGACGAAGGGTATTCAGAACAAGATCCAGCTGGTACAGAAGTGTTTCATCATCACTTTGTTTGTTGCGTGATGTTTGTTTTGTACAAAAGCATCTCTCCCACAACATAATCAACAGTCTGTCTGAAGCACTCTCTCTCAGCCCAGGGGCTAATAGAAGCTGTAGCCTGTATCAGTGCTTCACACCTCAGCTGTTATTCTTAGCTTCGGTTATTCTCAGTTGTTTAGTGAATTACTCAGTGTTATAAATTGTCTCTCATTTGTGTTGGACAGCTGACGTAAGTGGATGGATGGACATTGTTAATTAAACAACAGTAGCTCGTGTAGGATTCATATTTATTGTAGGTTTAGTTTGTTTGTTAAAGGTTTATACAGGCAGCTATGAGTGGAGCAGGACCCACAAACTCAAACCTCCCTGTTTCTGTTCTGGTTCCTGTAACAAACAAACCTGAAACGTCAAAGCGGAATAGGCATGTGAATGTCTCTACCTGCTGGTGGAATATGGAACTGCACATACCAGGGAGGGTTATAGAATAAGGACAGAATTTCTGTGTAGGTGAAATAAAAAATAAATAAAAAGTCATTCGTGTTGGAATGGAGAGGCGTATTAAAGGCGATCAATGTCCTTTTGAGCTCAAGAAGACATCGGACAACTTTCCTTCCTTCTGCGCCACACAGGGGCGATGCTATTGGACGGAAGACAGAAAGTAGGCGGAGTCCATGGCTGATGTCATACACACCGTTTAATAGTAAACCATCAAAAGGAGGCGGGGTTAAGAGCATAAGTCCAGCTCATTGGTTACTGGAGTTTGAGTTTGTTCAAGATTACTTTGTTAAAAAATAAACAGTGTTCTTTGTCTTTCTGACACAAAGACCACTAATCTTTATTTGTCTTAGAAACTGACAAACTTCCAAGTCAAATAAAGATAAATAATAAAAGTCACTAAAAAGAACTACAATCATGGAGGCAACACTTTAGCAAGACAGCGGGCATACACCTGGGGCTTGTAGTTTGATTCATGCTGTGCCTCTGTGGGCGGTATCACAATGAATGATACCAGGAAGGTTTTGAGGTCGTATCATTTAAATCTTTTATTTAAGTAATGCTAGATGTAGGGTGGATGTTTGACAAATAACCATTATGCTGTTTAAACATACTGTACATGTTATCTGACCAACCTTCCAGACTTTCAATCCGTCCAAGCTTACATAATACCCCTCGAAAGAGAGAGAGAAAGATAGAACAAGGAAAAGTGGATAGAGAGAGGGGGAGAGACAGAGGGAAGGAGAGGGAAGGAGAGGGAAGGAGAGGGAAGGAGAGGGGGAGAGACAGAGGGAAGGAGAGGGAAGGAGAGGGAAGGAGAGGGGGAGAGATAGGGAGCGAGTGAGAGAAAGATAGAACTAGGAAAGGTGGATAGAGAGAGAGATAGAGAGGGAAAGAGAGAGAGAGATCGCATCACTAAGGAAGTCTTCACAGTGTAAACAGAAGCGTCGACAGACCTCATTGGTCGATCAGTGCCTTACTTCTGTAAAGTGACGGCGTTAACCCAAACAGACTTCCTGTCAACAAGCCTAACGTAACCGACCGCTAGCCAGGTAAAGAATCACAGAACAGACGTTATCACTATATGAGAACGTGTTTGCAGTTTTCCCATTGGACCCCAAAGAGGACAGTTATTCCTAATCCAGGAAGTATGACACAGGTAGAAAGAAACACTTCAGAGTAACAGCTGCCTTCTTCTAACAGCAGGGTTAAGGAACTAGCTGCTTCCACAGCTATCTGCCATGCTAGGAACTAGCTGCTTACACAGCTAGCTGCCATGCTAGGAACTAGCTGCTTCCACAGCTAGCTGCCATGCTAGGAACTAGCTGCTTCCACAGCTAGCTGCCATGCTAGGAACTAGCTGCTTCCACAGCTAGCTGCTATGCTAGGAACTAGCTACTTCCACAGCTAGCTGCCATGCTAGGAACTAGCTACTTCCACAGCTAGCTGCCATGCTAGCTGAGCCCTTCCCAACACTGGGGCCATGTTTGGAAATGAGTTGTAGCTCCCAAACTGTGCTGGAGATGGGAGTTATAAACCACAAGCTAATAACTTTGTTGTAGTCCATTGACTGAAGGGGAGTTGGGAGTTGTAGTTCAAAGGCAGACTACACAGTGAAATGAGAGTTGTAGTTCCCAGACTGTGCTGGAGATAGGAGTTATAAACCACATGCTGGTGACATGGTTGTAGTCCACAGACAGGCAGGGAGATGGGAGTTGTAGTTCAAAGGCAGACTATATGGAGAGATGGGAGTTGTAGTTTCAGTAGCAGGGCTCTCCCCGAGGATGGACAAGTCTCTTGTGATGACTTCCAGGCTTAAATACACCATGCCAGTCCACATAGTTCTTTAGAGTGTGTGTGTGTCTGTCTATGTGTGTGTCTGTGTGTGTGTCTGCGTGTGTGTGTCTGTGTGTATGTCTGCGTGTGTGTGTGTCTGTGTGTGTCTGTGTGTGTGTGTATGTGTGTGTCTGTGTGTGTGTGTAGTCCCATCTAAGTTCTGCTCCGACTGACTTATCCATTCTTGTTGTGCTCTAATTCTGTCTGTCAGTGTGAATGTGTGTTCTTGTGTGTGAGTTCCTGTTTTGTGTGTGTTCATGTTCCTGTGTGTGTGCTCATCTTCACGTGTGTGTGTGTGTGTTCATGTTCCTGTGTGTGTGCTCATCTTCACGTGTGTGTGTGTGTTCATGTTCCTGTGTGTGTGCTCATCTTCACGTGTGTGTGTGTGTTCATGTTCCTGTGTGTGTTCATGTTTTCTGTGTGTGTGTTCTTGCGTGTGTGTGTTCATGTTTTCTGTGTGTGTGTTCATGTTTTCTGTGTGTTCATGTTTTCTGTGTGTTCATGTTTTCTGTGTGTTCATGTTTTCTGTGTGTTCATGTTTTCTGTGTGTGTGTTCTTGCGTATGTGTGTGTGTTCATGTTTTCTGTGTGTGTGTTCTTGCGTGTGTGTGTGTGTTCATGTTCTCCTGCGTGTCCTCAGTGCTGGCCGGCCTTCAGGGGCGCCAGTCTCTCCAGCAGGGCCCGGTGGTCCTGCCCCACGCTGGCCAGCAGCCCCCCCGGGTTCCCTGCCGTCCCCGAGTACTGGATCTGCTCGCCCTTCAGCGTGGTCATGTGACCGCCCACTGAGCTCAGCAGGGCGTCGCCCGCGCAGATGTCCCACTTCTTGATGAAGGTGGTGTGGAGGTAGAGGTCAGCCAGGTCGTACTCCTCGTCTCTGGCGTCCAGCAGGGACAAGACCTTGTAGCCTGGGGGAGGAGGGGGGAGGGAGAGGGAGGAGGGGGTGAGGTGAGGGGAGGACAGGGAGGAGGTTATAGCAATGACACACACACATAGACACACACAGACACACACCGAGACACACACACAGACACACACCGAGACACACACAGAGACACACACACAGACACACACGCAGGAAATGACAGTTCTCACCGGCGCCCCCTGCAGGTATGATGACAGTGTTGTTCCCGAAGCTGTTCTCCACAAAGGCCCGGACGTCGCCGGAGTGGGACCGCGACACGATGACCCTGGGAGGGGTGGAGCTGTACGACGACCTGGGCTTCAGGTTGGAGCCTTGTCCCACCAGGCCCCACGCTGACACACACACAGGCATAGACACACAGACACACAGACATGTTATGCGACATACAGAGATTAAGTGGACTCACTCATCCACCACTAGTTTCTTAGATAAAACAGACATGTGTGCTGCTTGTCTTCCAGCCAGCGCTAGAGGGCGCCAGACTACCAGCAACCAGATCTTCCTCCCCCACACACACACACACACACACACACAACACCCCAGGTGTGTTTTTGCATGGGTCTATTTTCCTGTGACAGAGACAAAGACACACCCCTACCTGTGAATCCAGTGAAAGGCTTGTGGATGACTCCTATAACAGGTTTTCCATCCACGGCCACACACACCATGGTGGTGACGTACTTCACCAGGTTCTCTGTCAGAGACACACACACACACACACACACAGAAGTGTGAAACAGGCACTGCCGGTAACAAGACACTGTTGTCACAAACACAGGCCTTACACACACACACACACTCAGGCCTGACACACCAGACACACACACACACACACGACACACCCAGACACACACACACACAGACACACACAGACAAACAGAAAGGCTGGGAAATCTGACCACACCTATATCAAGTTCTGCCCTTACAATAAACAACCTGGACACACCTGCTCAGGTAGCTAGCCTAGCCACCAAGCTAACTCCAGTAATTGGTCTATATCTAGTGAGATCAGCCTGTCGATCTCCAGGGTAACCTGTCTATCTCCAGGGTAACCTGTCTGTCTCCAGGGTAACCTGTCTGTCTCCAGGGTAACCTGTCTGTGTCCAGGGTAATCTGTCTGTTTATCTCCAGTATCTCTTTGGATAAAAGCATCTGCTGAATGAAACTGCATACATCTCTCGATTGATCATACCTGTGTATTCCAAAAACATCACCCTGCACTTTGATTGACTGTACCAGCTCACCCCTACACTGTGATTGGCTGTCGGAGTGTTCTATCATCTTACGATTGGTCGTACCGACTCACTCCTACACTGTGATTGGCTGTCGGAGAGTTCTACCATGCTGTGATTGGTCGTACCGGTGTACTCCTGGGTGGCGTCGAGCGGGTCGATCCACACGGTGATGCTGTCGGCGGGGACCAGGTGTCCGGGGTGGATCCCCTGGAGGATGTCCTCGGGGACCTCACGGCTCCAGACCAACACTTCGTCCACCGTCGAGTCATGCTCCTCCGAGTTCACCTGTACGGAGAAGCAGCGTTGTCACGGAGACGGAGGTGTCAACGTCAAGTACAGTCAGCCCTCAGGGAGGGGGGAGGGAAGAAGTGAAGAAGTAAACCAAAGGTGAACATCTGCCCCTCCTGCTTAGTACAATGTGACATTTTCAAACTGCATGTCAGAACGGAGACTTGGCTCGCACTATAGAGAGCATTGCGATCACTATCAAGTGATAGTCAAACACAGAATGGCACTATATATACTGGTGGAAGGATGGTGTATGACAGGAACCAGGTGAACCAGATTATGGAGAGGAGGAGCCATGTATAGGTGTTGATGGCTGTGATGATCTGCGCTATGGGGAAACAGACAGCACAGCAGGGAACACACACACACAACACACAACACACAAACACAGAATGCCATAGACTGGGGGTCGTAACAGTTGATAGGCAATATTTACAGAGGATGAGGTAAGAGGGGGGAGGATGAGGGGGAGAGCGCGAGAGGGAGAGAGAGAACTGATGTAGTATGCTACAAGTGCAAATGTGACCCATCGCTTTAAAAAAACTATCCTGTTTGACCCATTCAAAGTAAATGTCAAAGTGAGACTCGACACGGACGATAGATTGCATTCAATCAATAGAAATGTTGATAGACAATGGTCCAAACACCAAAAGTGTCATTGGACACTGTCAATTTTTGTAATAATTAGTTTGAGTATCCCTCTCATACCGTCAGTTCCGGGTAAGTATTCTTGATCAGGTAATACATCTTCTTGTGAGAATACAGGTCTCCCAGGGTCAGCTTCTCGCTGGCTCCTTCATTCGTTTTCCCCTTCGTTTTCTCCTCCAGGACGTTATTCTCCCTTACTCTCTTCACCTCCAGGCCGCCCTGCACCGCCGCCTCCACCGACAGCGCGAGCAGGTCCCGCAAGTCAACCGTCTTCCTCTGCCGGAAGGCGGCTATCCGGCTGGAGATTACACCGGCATAAAGGTGGTAGATAACACCGAGCCCGAGTAAACAAAATACGGCCACTCCGACTGGCGACAGCCGAATCCCCATCGGAGACATAGTTTCGGATCACCCGTTATTCTTTTCAAAACAACCGTTCGTGGAAAGACACAGTAGCGACGGATCTAAGAGCTTGCTAGCTTGCTGTCATTGGAAAACGTATATGCATTTTAAAACAATGCTAATATTTCCTTACGAGCTTAATGGGCTAGCTAGTAACGATGCTAGCGTTAGCAAATGCTAGCTGTCATTTACAGTACCAGCAGCTGTCAAATGAGAAACGTAGCAACCACATACACTACAGGTCAAGATGATAACACTGGCTATGTTATTCGTCGTTTCAGTTTGGATCTTAGCAGTCGCTGTTCTTTATCCAACCAAATTCCTTAAATAATGAGAGAATAGAGGGACAACTGTTCATTTTATTTCTCCACGTACACGGTGGGCAGGGGCGGAGTTGAAAGGTCGCCGATTGTTTGTTTTATTTCCGGGTCAGTAGGACACGTGGCCATCAAATGTAGTTCATCCAGAACCAAATACACATTATCTACATTTGAGCAAAATCAATTTATTAAATTTCCGGTCATTTATTAAATGGTTAATAACAACGAACGGCATCTGTCATTTAATTTATTTCTCGCTCCGTTGTGAAAATTATTCACCGCTAGATGTCAGTAAGACCCAGTGTTACACAGCGGTTGGGCAAGCGCGAGCAGTTGGCTACGCCCATGGTGTAATGCACAACACGCACAAGACTGGATGAATCGATCCATTAAATGATAAGGATTAGAAATATGACCGTTCCTCACACACACACACAGTTGGCAGATGAATTATATCTAGAAGCGTAGCTAGTTTAGTACATAAGCAACAGACTAGCTAGCGTCTGAGCCTGTCTGAACGTGATTGTGTGCGACTCACTCGAGAAGGCGGGAGGAATTTAGGCCTGCTCGCGAGTGCGTTGTGGTCGTGCCGCTATGACAGCTGAAAAGACAGTCAGATGAACGACTCTCCTAGCTACTGGACTGAGCATTAGGAAGCTGGCTAAAATACCAAGTTAGCTGTAAGACTGCCTGTAGGGGGCTAGCTAAAATACTCTCGTTGGCTGATCTTCTTTTGTTGTTTCTATGGAGAGGATCCAGAGGGAGAGAATAAGAGAAGCCTGCCCAAAGCTTTAGTGTGTGAGTGTGTGTGAGTAGGGTGACTCACAAGGAGCTTACAGAAGGCTTCATCCCTTCACATAGCTCAGAGGAGAAGGGAGGAAGGAGAAGGATGAAGAGGGAGAAGAGGAGAAGGAAAGACCAAGACTGCACTACCATACTAGTCTACAGTGGCCTCCTCTCTTCTCCCCTCCTCTCCCTGCATCCTTTCCTCCTCTCCCCTCCTCTCCCTGCATCCTTTCCTCCTCTCCCATCATCTCTCCTCTTCACCCATCCTCACCCCATCCTTTCCCCTCATCACCCCTCCTTTACCCACCCCTCCTCACCTCTCCTCACGTGACCTTGCGTTCAGAATGTTGAGTATGATGACGAGAGAGAGTTCTGTCCTCCCCACATGTTTGGTGTTAGCTCACTTCCTGAAAAGCTCCAGGAGGGCAACAGCATCCCATAATGAATCTCCTCATCGACGTGGCCTGCAGCCTTGTAAACTGGTGCCGAGGAGAGGTGGGGGAAGGGGGAAGAGAGACACCGTGTACATCCTTATCCTCCACTGTTCACAAGGAGCTGTTTGTGTACCGTCACTGTGGAACATGGATGAAGTTAGAACACAGAGAATACACATTATTTTATTCTGTGTTCCGCGGTTGCCATGGACCCATACAAGAGTTCCATTGTGTTTGTTGTCATAATCACCCATACGAGGAATGACACGCTATTTTAAAGTAAAATGTGTTGCGTGGTAACCATAGATGACGACAAATGTGAGAGGAGCGGGTTTCATCAAATATATATTTTAATGAAATAATACTCACAAAACCTTCTGACGCGGATGCCAAAAGATGGCGGATAAAACAAGCCATTTATTGAAATAAATGCAAAAGAACCGAACGCGATAAAACATCATCTGGTTGCTTTCTTTAACAGCAGGGTGGAGCAGAGCCCCCCTTAACAGCAGGTATATGTCATCAGTACACTAATGACGAAGATCTTTGATCGTGGACAAAAGACACACTTGGTCTTCCGTCTCACTGCTAGACTGAGAGAGAAGCCAGACCAAGCTATGGCTTGTATAGAAACAGAATTGTACGTAGCTTATTACAGATGCCCTCTTGACAAACTCAAACACAGTCTTGTTGAAATTATACACTTTTTTTCTTTTTCTTACAGCATTTTCACAGGAAAAAATAAAGCAAGTAGTACCACAAAATCCAACTGTCAATGGAAACATCATGGGACAAAAAATCAAATAAAACAGGAGCAAAAAATCTAATTTTGAAGAACACGGAAATGCTTGAAGAACAGTTCCGCGATGCTGCCTGAACGATATCGCCATAGTAACTCAGAGAAAGAGAGAGGTGTGGTAGGGGAGGGTGTCAAGCTGGGGTGTCCCCTGGAAGGGGGCAAGGTGGAATATACCAACCTCTCCTGGTACCACAGGGGTGGTCTTTATAGGACACGTCTAGACTGTACCATGCTTCCACAGTCCTGGGGGGGGAGGGAGGTTTGCTAGTCACATACGAAGCTGAGATGCACCAGAGGGGTTTATTATCAGACGGTCGAAGACAGAGGACCTGTATCACCACACACAGCGACGGGAGCTCTGAAGGTTTGAGAAACAGAAAGGGACCATTCAGAGAGACCAACCTAAAGAGAGACCGACCGAGAGACTCGTGTATGGGAGACTATACTCTAAGAGACCATCAAGGGTCCCGTTCAAATATTTTTAATCGGGCCTCTAGGTTGTGGAACCCTAAAATATACGATGTTGATCTGTGGTGGCCAAGATTTAAGACTTAGTGGGGAGATCTAGAGGAACCAAGACCTGAAGGAACCAAGATCTACAGGAACCAAGATCTGGAGGAACCAAGATCTACAGGAACCAAGATCTGGAGGAACCAAGATCTACAGGAACCAAGACCTGGAGGAACCGAGACCTGGAGGGGTGCCTGATCTAGAGGGACACACCTAAGTATGGCTGGCATCAGGGTTCTGCTGGTCAGACGAACGAAAGCAAAAGACAACGACGACAGAGAGAAATAATGAAATAGGAGATCCCTTCATCCCAACGCTCCAACGCTCCTCCCCTGAGATCTGCACTTCCCCGGGGAATGGTGTGCGCATGCACCTACCACAATGGGGCTTTTGGTATCCGCAAAGAGTGGATAGGGCAAGTGCATATTTCAAGGTAAAAAAGAAAGGTGTTGTGGGGACTCAGGGATCCAGATACAGAGATTAAGAGAGAGGGCGCTGAGAAAAAGGCGGCCATCTTGAAAAAAAGGCTCTTGTTTTTCCTAGACCTGCTGGATCAGGAGGCCGTGCTGGCTGGGGGCGGGGCTGCCGAGGAGAAGGGGGAGGAGTCATGCAGGTTTGGAGAACAACAAACACCGAAGTTCGAGGAATCGACCTCTAGAGTCCTTAACAACCCTCGACTTCTAACCTTTGACCTCCAGACAGTCAGAGGTCACCCCGAGAGCCCAGCCTCACAGATCTTCTAAAAGTCTGATTTCTGAAGACCTGGAAGACTGCACCACGGGGAGGGGGGGTTGGGCGGTCTGGTAACCAGTTCGCAACGCTGTCATCCGTCCGCCGGTCGTTTCCGCGAGTCCGTCTGTCCGAATGCGTCTGCTTGCCTAGACGTGGGACACCTTCTGCGACTCCCGAGCCTGCTTGATGCTGTACAGCCACTTGATGACGCGCGCGTTCCTCTCAACCGCCGAGATCCCGTAGGGCACGCGCTCCCCGGCCTCCTCCTCCTCCTCGTCCGTCAGCTCCTCGTTGCTGCGCCGCGATTGGTCGCAGTCCGAGCTGATCATGCTGGCGCTACGGAAGTTGAGGGAGATGATGTCGGAGTTGGCGCGTGCGAACCCTTCCACGCCGACGCTCTCCAGCTCCTCGGGATCCAGGCCGCAGTAATTGAAGAAGCGCTCCACGTCCGCTCCCGCCCGGGCGTAGCGGTCGCTCAGGTCCGACTTGGAGCGGTGCAGCGAAGGCCGGCGGGCCACGGAGCTGCCCAGTTCCAGCTCCAGATCCGCGGGGCCTCCGCCCAAGCCTGGGGCCGAGCCCGGGAGGACAGCGCTGGGCTCGCTGTCGCAGGGCTGGAGGGTGGCGTTGTCGCAGGCCGAGGCTGAGGCCGGGCTGCCCAGGGCGGGAGGGAGGGACTTGGGGCTGGGCTTCGGGGGGAGAGGGGGTGCTGAGCTGGAGCTGGATCGAGCGGCCCGGAGGGGCTTGCCGTTGCACAGCCGCCGGATGTCGGAGGAGGAGTGGGAGGCGTGGAGGGGGGAGCGGTCTCCCCCTCCTCCCCCGCGACTCCCCCGCTCCTCCAGGAGACGGCGGCTCAGGTTGAGGTTGGCCCCCTGGGGGCTCCACCTCCCCCCACCCGAGGGAGGCGGGACTTTGAGGGATTCGGCGAAGGAGCGGAGGCTGGAGGGCTCCGTGAGGTCGTGGGTGGAGCGGTGTGTGGCCCAGCTCCTAGCCCCGCCCACCGGCCGCAGCGTAGCGCTCTTGGTCGGCCCCTCGGAGGTGGAGCCCGAGGAGTTCAGCAGGTTCTTCAGGATCTCCAGGTTCAGGTTCTCTCGCTTGGTCGTTGTGGCGCACGTGTCCGACTTGGAGTTGTTGTTGGATGCCTTGAACAACGCTCCCGCCCCTCTCTTGACGAGGGCGGGGCACACGGGAGGCTTGGCCAGGAGCTGAGGCTTGATTGGCTCCTGCTTGGCGTTGATGACTTCCTGGCTCTTGACGTACTTGGACTTGTCCGCCTCCAGCCGCTCCACAGCGCTCAGCCTCTTGGGGTTGGGCTCTATCTGCCTCCGGAAGTATTCGGGGCCCTTGTTTAGGATGCGGAGGGGTACGGCGGAGGCGAAGCCCGCGCCAGGGCTGGGGGGCTTGCTATCTGGCAGGGGGGCCACTGTCTCGGTGGGCATGTCTGGGCTGGGGGGGGTCGCCGTGGTGGCTGCGGCGGAGGGGGGGCGAGCCGAGGGTGGAACAGCCGGGGGGCTGTAGACACATGAAGACAGGGGGAGGGGGAGGGGAGGGGGGAGGAGCCCTGCGGAGGGGGGAGGAGCTGGTGTTCAGCAGCCTGGCCTCCTCATGCTGACTCAGCATCAACACTGACGTCCTATTGGCTGAGGACTCCCGCTGCCGTTGTCCTATTGGCTGGGGACTCCCACTGCTGAAGTCCTATTGGCTGGAGAGTCTCACTCCTGCTTTCTTATTGGGCAGCAGGGAAAGCCTCCTGAACCTTCACCACACCACTCCTGAACTCAGACAGGACAGGGGGTGAGAGAAACGAGAGAGAGAGAAACGAGAGGAGAGAAAGAGAGAGAGAGAGTGAGAGAGGAGTGCGTGTGCAGGGCAGTGTTCCGGATCACCGGGTCCAGGGCTGGAGTGAAGGATTGTGGGAAGAAGCTGCCTTGTCTCACCTCTGTCCTGCAACAGACACATGCCAACCAATCAGGTTATGGTAGCAGGTGACATCACGGTCATAGCAACAACAAGCACAGCTGGGAGAGAGACAGGCTCATGCATGGACACATGTTCTCACAACACAGATGATGTTATCCTTATGTAAGTGTGTCTTCGTGACACACACACACAGTCAGCATATTCTTGCTGAAGAGGCAGAGTGAACAAAACCTACACATCTGATCTGTTCTTTTTCTTCAACATGGAGAGAGTTACATAAGGTAGGATAATAACTGTCAAACTGAGAAGAGTCTTTCTCCCACACACTCACACACACACACACACACACTCACACATACACACACACTCACACACTCACACATACACACACTCACACACACACTCACACACACTCACACATACACACTCACACACACTCACACATACACACACACTCACACGCACTCACACACGCACACACATACACACACATGCACTCACTCACATTCCCACATCCACACTCCCACAAAGAAAAGTGCTGACTAAGCCACTAGTGGTGTGTAGTTTTCCACCACAGAGCAAAAAAAGTAGGGGGGTGGGGGTGATAGATCAGAAGAGGGAACGATTAGAGAGAGAGACAAAGAGAGAGAGCGAGAGCGAGAGGGAGGGATAGAGAGGGAGAGACAGAAAGATGAAAGAATAGAAAGAGAGAGAAACAGAGAAAGGGATGTAGAGCAGAGAGAAACAGGAGAAAAGAAGAGAAGTGAACAGAGGGAGAGAAGAAAAGGAAGAGGGAGGATAGAGGAGAGCTTGAAGAAGAGAGAGAGGGAGGGAGAGAGGGAGAGAGAGAGGAGAGGGGGGGGGGGGGGGGGAGAGGGAGAGAGAGGGGGGGAGAGGGAGAGAGAGGGGGGAGAGAGGGGGGGAGAGGGAGAGAGAGGGGGGGAGAGGAGAGCTTGAAGAAGAGAAAGAGGGAGAGAGGGAGAGGGGGGGAGAGAGGAGAGAGAGAGAGGGGGGGAGAGAGAGGATATTGGAGGGGAGAAGGAGAGTGACATTTTGCAGTGTCATAAACTACACCGGTACTCCCCCTAGCATTGACAGCCTGTGTGACTAGGATGGAGAGGAGAGGAGGAAAGGAGAGGAGGAAAGGAGAGGAGGAAAGGAGAGGAGGAAAGAAGAGGAGGAAAGAAGGAGTGAGGAGAGGATAATCCATGGGGGGGGGGGGTCAGTCCCAGACTAGGATTGAGACTCTAAAGACAATCCACCCCCCTACTGAGCAGATCACACGCACACACATGCACACACACACACACACACGTAGGTTTATCCTGTCTGAGTGAGCCCCTGGTGAGTACAGGAGAGACAGACAGGCTCTGGCGTGTGTGAGTACAGGGTGAGTGTGTGTGTGTGTGTACAGGGAGAGTGTAGGTAGAGTGTGTGTGTGTTCTAGCCTGCACAGAAGGGACCTTCCATTAAATGTTTTAAAGCACAGAGAAGCAGTAGTTCAGAAATCTGCTTCTCTCTCATTACAGGATAGTGTGTGTGCGTGTGTGTGTGTGTAAGTAGGGGGGGGGTATGCCGTCATAAGGTTAAAAGACTACATCTCTCTAGAGGAGGGATGGGGGGGGGGGGGGGTATATATGCCGTCATAAGTGCTGAATTGTACTGTAATTAAAAGGAGGTGGGGGTCAAGTCACACACACACACACACACACACACACACATATACACACACACACACACACACACAGTAATGCTAGTGAAACCAGGCTGTGTCCCAATATCCCAAATAACTATAATCCTCTACAGCCTCTATCGTTGAGCTACCCCTCCTCCAATACTCTCCTCACCCCTTCTTTCCTCTCCTTGCCTTTCCCCTCCCCCCTCTCTTCTACCCTCCCTTCCCCTCCTCTCTCCTCTCCTTTCCTCCTCTCCTCCTCCCCTCCTCTCTCCTTTCCTCCTCTCCTCCTCCCCTCCCCTCCTCTCTCCTCTCCTTTCCCTCCTCTCCTCCTCCTCCCCTCCCCTCCTCTCCTCTACTTAGTATGTCATACTGGCCTCTCTTGATTGTGTCGACTCACCCATTTAATATTCACTCATTTATCTGTAAAGTGATTTAGTCTGAGTGTATCTTCCCTTTTCCAGACACACACACAGACGCAGACACACAGACACACACACATACCCCCCACAACAAAGGTCGGTGCATCATTAAAGTGGTCAGTCTCCAATCCACTGTAACAACCTGCTTAGATTCAATCATCAAATGCAATCTTACTGGATTAGTTGGTCAACTCGCATGCACACACACACTCTCACACACACACCTCCCCCTCTCTCGGGCAAAGTCCATCCTAATTAAAACCTTGTGTGTCTGGTCTCTCTAACAGTACGTCTGGAACAAACCTTCATGTCTTACGACCGTGTGAGTGTGTGTGAAAGAGGGTGTGTGTGTTTGTGCATGGAAGAGTGTGTGTGAATGTGTGTGTAAGAGTATGTGCGTGTAAGAGTATGTGTGTGTAAGAGTATGTGTGTGTAAGAGTGTGTGTGTGTGTGTAAAAGTGTGTGTTAGTGTGCATTCCTCTCTCCCAGGAATCTAAATCAACACCTCATCGCCAGGCCAGCAAGCATCGAGTAGAGCATCAGAGAGAGACAGACAGAGAGAGAGAGAGAGAGAGAGAGAGAGAGAGACAGAGAGAGAGAGAGAGAGAGAGAGAGAGAGAGAGAGAGAGAGAGAGAGAGGGAGAGAGGACAGACAGACAGACAGACAGACAGAGAGACAGATACAGACAGACAGACAGAGAGAGAGAGAGAGAGAGAGAGAGAGAGAGAGAGAGAGAGAGAGAGAGATACATACATACAGACAGACAGAGAGAGAGAGAGAGAGAGAGAGAGAGAGAGAGAGAGAGAGAGAGAGATACAGACAGGCAGGCAGGCAGACAGACAGAGAGAGAGACATACAGACAGGCAGGCAGGCAGACAGAGAGACATACAGACAGACAGACAGACAGGCAGGCAGGCAGCAGTGGGAATCAGTGTCCTGCTCACAAGTAGCCCATGTACCAACCATTAGACCAAAATACAAAATGCTCAAACATAAGTTCATGTTTAAGTCTCTGGTGGTGTGTAAGTCTCTGGTGTTGTTTAAGTCTCGATTCGTGGATTACAGGCTCCTGCTGGTAGGGTTGCTACTTGCTGCAGGGTGATGTCATGTGTTTACACCTCCTGCCTCGCGGCTGGACAGAACAAGGTGAAGGACAGAACAACAGTCTAGTCCTAGAGAGAAGCAGGAGACACACCTCCTCCTCTCTCTCCCTCTCTCTCTCTTTCTCCCTCTCTTCTCTTCTCTCATCCTCTCTCTCCCTCTTCCTCTCCTCCCTCCCCCTCCCTCCCTCCCTTCCTCCCTCTCTCCCTCCCTCTCTCTCCTCCTCTCTCCTCTCTTTCTCCCTCCCTCTCTCTCTCCTGCCTCTCTCCTCTTTTCTCCATCTCCCCCATCCCTCCCTCCCCTCCCTCCCTCTCCATCTCCCTCCCTCCCTCCTCTCCTCCCCCTCCCTCCCCTCCCTCCCCTCCCTCTCTCTCTCCCTCTTCCTCCCCCCTCCCCCCTTTCCTCCCCCTCCCCTCTTCATACATCACATCTGGGCCTGTAGCCAAGAAGCAACCCCCGCTAGACACACACACACACACAAACGTACATACACACACATGTAAAGGTACGTACACACACCCTCAAAACTCTTCTGTTTCACAATTCCCCCCCCTTCTCCTCTCCCCTCCCCCCCATGAGAGCAGCATTCTGGGAATGACCTCTAACAGTCAAGAGATCCACTATCCTTCATAGCAACCACATAGAGATACACTATCCTTCATAGAAACCACATAGAGATCCACTATCCTTCATAGCAACCACATAGAGATACACTACCCTTCATAGCAACCACATAGAGATCCACTATCCTTCATAGCAACCACATAGATACACTGCCCTTCATAGCAACCACATCCATACACTATCCTTCATAGCAACCACATAGAGATACATTACCCTTCATAGCAACCACATAGATACACTATCCTTTATAGCAACCACATAGATACACTATCCTTCATAGCAACCACATAGAGCTACACTATCCTTCATAGCAACCACAGAGATACACTATCCTTCATAGCAACCACAGAGATACACTATCCTTTATAGCAACCACATAGAGATACACTATCCTTCATAGCAACCACATAGAGATACACTATCCTTCATAGCAACCACAGAGATACACTATCCTTCATAGCAACCACATAGAGATACACTATCCTTCATAGCAACCACAGAGATACACTATCCTTCATAGCAACCACAGAGATACACTATCCTTTATAGCACCCACATAGAGATACACTATCCTTCATAGTAACCACAGAGATACACTATCCTTTATAGCAACCACATAGAGATACACTATCCTTCATAGCAACCACATAGAGATACACTATCCTTCATAGCAACCACAGAGATACACTATCCTTCATAGCAACCACATAGAGATACACTATCCTTCATAGCAACCACAGAGATACACTATCCTTCATAGCAACCACAGAGATACACTGTATGGAGATCCACTATGCAGAGATGTGTACGTTTAGCAGACGCTTGTATCCAAACCCACAGAGATGTGTTCATGGATCTGCTGGGATGATCCGATGATGAACAGAACAAGACCCTTCAGGAGGTCTCCAGCTCCACCATCGTGATTGGTCCCAGAAACCATATCCTCCAATCAGAACGCTGATTGTTTTTCCAGATCAACCTTATGCAACATGCTCAGACTTTGAGTGTCTGTGTGTATTTTTAGCCACTAAACATGACACTCCAGAAGAACAAGAGTCTCATTCACATCTGAAGGTTCCTCTGTTCAAATCTATTTATTTTCCTTCTCCTTCTCAAACACTCACTCTTTCTGTAAGTCTCTTACACACACACACACACACACACACAACTCACACACACACACTCACACACACACACACTCCAACTGTCTATACTCTCTCTATGTACACTAACACCCATGTCTAGAGAGGGTGGGGCTTACCGATTTACAACTCAGCTATTGGCTGAATCTGAGTTGGACGATGTCCCCCTCTCCTCCAGATGCTGCTGTCAGTGGGGGCCACGCCTGTCAACAAACAAACAAACACTTGTAAACAAACACAGGGACGAGGGCAGGGCTGGAAGGTCACACAGGAGACCACGTCGTCATGGTTCCCTCAGACCACGTCGTCATGGTTCCCTCAGACCACGTCGTCATGGTTCCCTCAGGTCTGCTGCCTACACCAGTCAGTCCTGACCACTACACCAGTCAGTCCTGACCACAACACCAGCCAGTCCTGACCACAACACCAGCCAGTCCTGACCACTGATCTCCCCTCCTCTCCCCCTCCTCTCCTCTCCTCTCCTCTCCCCCTCCCCTCCCCTCCCCTCCCCTCCCCTCCCTCCCTCCTCCCTCCCCTCCCCTCCCCTCTCCTCCTCAGCCAGAGACAGACGGCCGGTACACTGTGTTCCCTTCTACACAGTCAGTGGCACACACACACACACAGTACACACACACACACAGTACACACACACACTTACAGTACACACACGCACACACACTTACAGTACACACACACACATACAGTACTCACACACAGAAACACACACACACACCCTAACTGTTTGTGTCGTTCTGTGTGCTCTGTAACCTCAGGGTGAACCATATGTTGAAATCATCTGTCGTACAGGTTTACACTGCAACCACCACACAAGGCCTGCATGTGTGTGTGTTTGTACTGCGTGTGTATTGTGTGTGTGTACTGTATGGTTCTGTGTGTGTGTACTGTGTGTGTACCTCCTGTGCTCAGTAGATCTCAGCCTCCACACCTTAGCTCCAGTATCCCAGCATGCACTGGTGTGGGCAGCACTATTTATAAAACAGGCTTTTCTACCAGGTCCTGATTCTCTTTCTCTCTCTCTAACCCCCCATTTCTATCCGTCCTACCCTCTCTCTATGTCTATCGCTCATTTCATTTCTCCCACAATGTACTCCATCTCTCTCCCATCTCTCTGTGTGTGTGTGTGTGTGTGACCAGAGGGCACTGACCACTCTTGTGACACCGAAACTGGCAGCAGCTAACTGCTTGTTTCACACACGTACACGCACACATACACACACATTCAGATGGAATAACACACAGAATTAATTGAACAGGCAGGCTATTGTGTTTGCCTGATTACATTTCATCATATAAGATGACTCAGGCTGGCAATCTTTTGCTATGGTATCACACACACACACACACACACACACAGGCACACATACCCAGTCAGTCTCGTCGCCCAGTCGCCACTGTTGAATACTTTATGCTGACCTTTAGAGAGATATGAAAACAAAGTCCCCCTCCTCTCCCCTCCCCTCCTCCTCCACTCTCCCCTCCTCCCCTCCCCTGTTGCCTAGCCCACGTATTTTCTGCAGGCGGTGAGATGGACAGCTTGGCTGCAGCGAGGACCCAGTGAGGGGGGGGGGGGGGGGGTCCTCTCTGCAGTGTCAGGAGATTACAGGAGGGGGGAGACAGAGGGAGAGAGAGGGAGGGAGGGAGGGGAGTGGGAAGAGGCAGAGGGAGCGGGGGAACAGGGTGGAGACAGATGAAAGGAGAAGGGATTGAAAGAGAGAGAAAGAAACAGTGATAGAGAGAGATGAAACAGAGAGAGTTGGAGGTGGTAGAGAGGACAAGAGAGAAGAGAGGGAGGCCTGTCCACCTGTCTGAGTGTGACACCGAGGGACATCACAGCGGCATGCCACTGTCACCTGCAGCGCCACATAATCACATGACACCCAACAGCTGACTCGGATAGGCTGCATGTAACCAGCTGACCCACATCTCCCTCCTGATCACTCTCTCTCTCTACTCTCTCTCTCTCTCTCTCTCACTCTTCTCTCTCTCTGTCTCTCTCTCTCCTCTCTCTTCTTCACTCACTCTCTCAGTCTCTCTCTCTCTGGCTGGGTAGATAGAGAGGACATGTTGGAATAGAGGAGAGGGAGGAAAGGATCAAGAGAGGTGTGTCAGAAAAAAGAAAGAGATAGGAAGGTGAGAGGGAAGTGGCCAGGGAGGTGGGGAGGGAGTGAGGTGGGCAGGGAGGGGAAGGGCCAGGGGAGGTGGGGAGTGGAGGGGGGAGGTGGGGAGGGAGGGAGGGAGAGGAAAGTAGTTATGGGCACAGAAGCAGGTTATAAACAACATTCTGATTACGTTGTCATAACAGAGGGTTTAAAAGAGACGGTATTGTCTAGATAGACTTTAATAACATACACACTGGGCCCTGGCCTGTGTGTATGTGTGTATTAGTGTGTGTGTGTTGTGTGTGTGTGTGGGCTGGGGCGACACACAGAAGCAGGGATACTGTGTCTGCCTTCCATGACCTCATGAAACACTAGCTGTGTGAGAGCACTCGAAATACACGTGTGTGTGTCTGTGAGTGTGTGTGTGTGTGAGAGAGATGCTTGTCTCTTAACCTGAGAACACCTGTGTCTCAATAACAGACAAATTACCAAAAAGTCACTGAGGTTCATTTGATTTGACTCACTGTAGGCTCTCCCTATAATAACCTGTCTTGACTGTGGCAAATGCTAATCCCAAACCTACCACCACAGTATCTTTAGTGAACGGTAAAGCAAATGCTAATCCCAATGCTATCACTGCAGTAGCCTTGGTTGACACTAATGCTAACCCCGACCAAATCCGCTAGCCGGCCAGTCTAAAGATCAACACCCATTCATCAGCAATGTTAATCACACGAAGAAGGAAAAACTATGACAATATTCTCGTAAAACTCATTCCCACTTTGGGCTCCTCATCCACTATGGGGCCTGTCTCAGTCGAGATAAAGAGAGAGTGAGAGAGAGAGAGAGCGAGAGAGAGACTTTGAGAGAGACAGAGAGAGAGACTTTGAGAGAGAGAGTGAGACTTTGAGAGAGTGAGACTTTGAGAGAAAGCCAGTAATCTGCCGGATGAGGTGCTCAGCACAGATTAGCATGAGTAGGTTGTCCTCTATCAGAGGTTACCAAGACAGCGGGGGGTGGGGGGGGGGGTGACGAAGGGTTAATATCAGGAGGAGGGCTGATTTGACCTTCACCTCAACTTTCAGGAGATCCAGGGGGTTGGAGAGAGAAAGAGAAGGAAAATAAAGAGGAGATTGAGAGAGAGGGGATAGAGGGGAGGGTGAAAGGGGCAAGAGAGGGGAGGGTGGAAGGGGCAAGAGAGGGGAGGGTGGGAGAGAGGGGAAACTCAAGAAAGAGAGAGAAGAGAGAGTAATATCAGGAAATGGTAGATCCGTTCGATCTGTGAGACATTGGCCTCTAACTGGCCTCACATCGGCCTCATATTTGATGTGATCCATACCAAACTTCTACAGACTGCTCTGTTGCACATAATCTTCTAAAGCCTCGCTGTTTCTCAAACTGGAAACCATCATGGTGAACACACACACACACACACACAGAAACACAAGGCTCACCCACAGTTACACACATCCCTGTTTAAAACCTGAGCATCTGCATAGAGACAACGGAGACAGCCTCTCTGCTCTCTGGACTGTTATGGATCGGTTGTATTAGGGTTGTGGTGGTCATTTAATAATAATAAAGCTTTCATCCAAAGCTACTTACAGCACAGGGGTTTCTAAACCTGTGACCTCTTGATCATTGATCAACCTCTTGATCTGTAGCCAAGTGCTTTAACCACTAAGCTATACCCCCCACACACACACACATTTATGATTTCCATTTCAGGAAGTTGGCCCTATTCAACTACCAGCCAACACTGCATCCAGTGATTTTACTAGTGTGTCTCAGTCTGGTTCTATAACTGACCTCGCTAGCAGCAGGGGTCCTCTATGGAGTCCTCTATTAGAGATGGAGCACGCTAGGCTAACTGGTAAACAGCTGAACTCAGTTGCTCTATGCTAACATGCTAGCTCAGCTTCGCCTTGCAAGCTAGCTAGTTAGCCCACTTAGTAGCATGGACAACTCCACTTCCTAGCTAGCTAGCTAGCTAGCTAACTTAACATGAACTGTCTAATAAGTGTACCTGCATGTGGGATAGTTAGCTAACATGGACAGTCAGCTTAGCTTTTCCACACACACTAATGCTAAAGCTAGTGGACAGTAATACGCTTATCTGACGTCAGGAAGCTGGCTTCCATGCTACCGCTTCTCTAATACCAGATACTAGAGATTTTTTGGCACTGGTTCGGTCTGTTTGAGACTTGTCAGAGCCGCAGTCTTTGACGTGGTTTTAGTAGATCATCGAGTTCACGACTTTCGCAGAAAGCAGGGTGCTGCCTGAGAATCCATTTAACCAATTAGCAAAATAATCGGTAAGCAACTCTGCTGGCCATTAGAGAATTTGCGCATGCAGATTATTATGATTCGGTCATTCCAGTAGATCGAGTCAGACGGTGACGTCACTCATGTTCAAAACCCAACAGCCCCTACGCTGTACATCGCTTTGGATAAAAGCGTCAGCTATATGTTACATTTTACATTTAGTCATTTAGCAGACGCTCTTATCCAGAGCGATTTACAGTAGTACAGGACATTCCCCACCGAGGCAAGTAGGGTGAAGTGCCTTGCCCAAGGACAAAAACGTCATTTTGGCACGGCCGAGAATCAAACTGGCAACCTTCAGATTACTAGCCCGATTCCCTAACCGCTCAGCCACCTGACTCCATCCATGTAAGACTGCATCAGCCCAGGAGGTCCTGGATGCTCTCTTGGTCTAAAGGTAGGACGAGCCAGCGGGACTGAGGAGTGACGTCGGTGTCTGGGGAGTAGGAACTCCGGGATGACTGATCCTCTTGTTTAAGGATTCTGGGTAAAACCACTTAGTCGTCCGACAAATGGATGACGGTTCTCAGAATATACCTGAGGGCCCACTGCAGATCACAGGAACAGGGCCCGCGTCGTAGCGGTCCTCGGCAGTCAGGTTCGATTTTTCAACTCAATAGTTTTGTCAGGCTGAGCTTGACACAGCGGTTTGGAAACCACAACCTTGTTGGACACCTAGGAAAACAGGAAGCAAACCCAGGCATCAGAATATAATTGGACGTCATCCAGGGAGCAAGCCCAAGGTTCATAGCCTGATTGGACGTCACCCAGGAAGCAGACCCAAGGTTAAGAGCCTGATTGGACGTCACCCAGGAAGCAGACCCAAGGTTAAGAGCCTGATTGGACGGCATCCGGGAAGCAAGCCCAAGGTTCAGAGCCTATATAGATGTATTCAAATGTACTAGAATCAGAATCAGAATGGGTTTTATTCGCCATGAAAGTTTGCACAGACAAGGAATTTGCTTTGGCAGGACGGTGCAAACATTAAACATATAGGAATCTAAAATTTTAATACTAAAAATACTAAATATCCCATACAAAACAAGCAGGGCCTGGGGCAACCTCTTCTAGCTTCAGCTGACCCCCCCCCCCCCCCCCCCCCCCCCAGGGATTTGGGTTAGTCCGTTAATCCCCCCGGCGGACAATTGGACTGATCCCTTTGCTCCCTGCTGTCCCGTCCAATAAGAAGCGTCCTTCAGCCAGCAGTTACGGTGAGGACAGCCCTGAGGGGCAGCTCACCGTAACACACACACTCAGCTCACACACACTCTGACACACACACACACTCTGACACACACACACACTCTGACACACACACACACTCTGACACACACACCTGGATAGACGTAAGGAGGACTAGACATGTAATGCTAGGTGAAGCCACAGCATGGCGTTCAACATCTAGGAGTGTAGGGGATGAAAAGCTAGGAGACTTCTCACCATGTAAGGGTGTGTGTGTGTGTGTGAGGGGTGTGTGTGTATGTGTGTGTGAGGGGGGGGGTGTGTGGGGGGGTTGGCTTCTACATCCAGTAGACGGCATCTGAAAATAGACTTTCCCAGAAATCCCTGGTCTGCTCTTCATCACTTTACAAAGAGCTGGGAGCCGAGTCGAGCATCTTAAAGAGCTTATATAGCCATACAGATAATCACCGTAAACACACACACACGGATACACACTCACACACTCACACGCGTGTGCTGTGGATGCAGACACGCGTGTGCTGTGGATGCAGACACGCCAGCCTAGTTGTGACCCAAACATTTGGGGTCGAAGCAACTGTAAACCCCTCACCCCTCACCCCCCTCACCCATCCTCACCCCCTCTCACCCCTGACCCCCTGGCCTTCCCTTCTGTCTGGTGACACCGTGCTGCTGCCGTGAGGCTCTCTGCAGACTGGGGCATCCATCACTGTGATGCTCCTCCAATTAAAGGAGTATTAGAAAGTAGTCACGGTGACAGAAACTGAAAATAGCCCAGCAGCCTCTGAGACAACGAGGTAAACAAAGCTGAACTCTGGTGGAGAGAAAATGAAGAGTTGGTGGAAACTCCTGCTCCTCCTGAGGTTTCTGACCATTTATTTTTACCTTCATGACGGTTTTCTTCTGTTTTCCTTGTCTTCTCTGAAGCTTTCAACCTCTCTCTCTCTCTCTCTCTCTCTCTCTCAGTCTTTCAGCCTCTCTCTCTCTCAGTCTTTCAGCCTCTCTCTCTCTCAGTCTTTCAGCCTCTCTCTCTCTCAGTCTTTCAACCTCTCTCTCTCTCTTTCTCTACCCCACTTACTTTCAAATTGATCTTTGTATCAGACGCATGTACTGGTGTGGGTCTAGGTACTGGTTTGGGTGCTGGTACAGTGTTGGTTTGAGGGACAGAGGAACCAACCCAGGATATGAAATCTGTTTCCAGACTCACTGCTGCGCTGCCTGGCCTTACTACTGTGGTGCTAGACAGTGACGCCAGACCTCTCAGCTCTGTGTGTGTGGTGTGTGTGTGTGTGGTGTGTGTGTGTGTGTGTGTGTGTGTGTGACTGCGCATGGGAGAGAGACAGAGAAAGAAAAACAGACAAGAAGAGAGAAACTAAAGATAGGAGTAGGAAAATGTTTTGAAAAGAAACGTATTTTCAGTGTCGACTGTGTCCTTCCAGTCTGCTCTACCTAGGTACCTGGACAGTAGGGGGAGGAAGGGGGAGGAGGGGTGAGGAGAGGTGAGGAGGGGGAGGAGAGGTGAGGAGGGGGAGGAGGGGGAGGAAGGGGAGGAGGGGGAGGAGGGGGAGGAAGGGGGAGGAGGGGGAGGAGGGGGAGGAGGGGGAGGAAGGGGGAGGAGGGGGAGGAGGGGGTGAGGAGAGGAGGATCGTGACCTGGCTTTCATCCACCACTCCAGACTTCCGGAGCGTTCCACCCCTACCTGCCATCTGTCCCAGGCCGGTGCTAGCTGGGTTCTACTGGGTTCTGCTGGGTTCTGAACTTCCTCACAGCCCTGCTGGGATTATAATCCCAAACTACAGCCAACCTGAGAGTGGAATAATCCTATCACGAAAAGCAATCTGTAGACTGCAACCCTAGCCCTACGCCACTTACACAGAGGACAAATACAGGCTCTCACACACACACACACACACATACATTCACTCACACACACACACTCTCTCTCTCTCTCTGTCATTGCTTTTGTTGCTGCAGGATCCGGATATGATCTGTCTGGGCTCAGGTGTGTGATAGCGGCCATGCTGTAATGTGTTGATCATCACAGTGTGTGTGTGTGTCACATGATCTCATCAGCTGGTGCTGTGGACTCAGATACACAACAAGCAGCAGGTAGGCAACTGGGTCACACACACACACGCAGGCACACACACACACACACGCACACACACACGCAGGCATGGCTGGGTCACTATAGTAGTGTCAGTAACAGTCAGATGAGGATATCTGTCCCCAGAGATCCAGTCTGGTCTCAATACAACCCACTATCTGACCTAACTGCTACAGAAACACACACCACTTACACTGCTGCTGGTACTGCACACACACATACACACTTTATACACTACAGACAAAAAGCAGAAGAGAAGAGAGGAGAAGAGAAGAGAGGAGAGGAGGAGGGAGGAGAGGAGAAGAGAGGAGGAGAGAAGATTGGAGGAGAGAGGAGAGGAGGAGAGAAGAGAGGAGAGGAGGAGAGGAGAGGAGGAGGTGTCTGTTCCAGCTTGTTAGGATGCATCCCCTGTTACGTCCGACCGTCAGGGAGATGGGGTCCTGCCAAGCGAGGTACAAGACCAGGGTCTGTCCCTGCACATGCCCGACAGAAAAGACCGGAACATCAATCCCTCACAGCTGGAGCTGAGGACTACACACACACAGACACACACACGCCAACACACACACACAAACAAACAAACAAACACACAAGAGCAGATGATCCAGGCCCTTGGGGAGATGTTGGTATGGGCTGGGAGCATCAGACACACACACACACACACAC
Source organism: Thaleichthys pacificus (assembly GCA_023658055.1). Classification (NCBI taxonomy): domain Eukaryota; kingdom Metazoa; phylum Chordata; class Actinopteri; order Osmeriformes; family Osmeridae; genus Thaleichthys; species Thaleichthys pacificus. The sequence continues at coordinate 1,347,555 of CM042854.1, forward strand.
ACACACACACACACACTGGGTGGCTAGTCTGGGAGCATCTCTAGAGAAGGGCCTGCTTGTCTGATCACATGTTCTCATGTTCCAGAGCTGTCTGAACATCTTCAACACGTGTCCTGGAGGATCTCCCGGAGGGAGGGAGGAGGGAGGGGGGGAGGGAGAGAGGCAGGGAGGGAGAGAGGCAGGGAGGGAGGGAGGGAGGGAGGGAGGGGGGGGGATACACCACTTCCATCCATCATCCACCATTCTCGTCTCACACAGTTCATCACACACACACACACACGTTCTCAAAAACCTACTTCATCACACGCACACACACCAGCCCCCCACACACACAATTTATTTCACAAACAAAGCATCAACCCCCCCACCCCCACCCCAATCCGAATAACGCTGCCCAGGGATTATTAATCCCAGATCCTCGCACGGCTGACCAATCAGATGATTGGTTTGACAAAACTGACAGGGCTGAGGGTGATCGTGGGTCACGGCCTGGTCTGGACAGCTCATCGCTAACTCTCCTCTGGGCCACCTCTGCTACCGACCCTGCTACTGACCTCTCCTAGGGTCTGGCTGTGCTTTTAGGTCTCTCTCTGTGTGTGTGTGTGTGTGTGTGTGTGTGTGTGTGTAAGAGAGAGTGAAGCTTCCATGTCAGTGGAACAGTGGTGGGGTTTGTACAGTAGTTCATCTTTAACAAAACCTGATAGAACAGGATCTCACCATGCCAACCCCTCCCTCTCTCCATCTCTCCCCCTCTCCCTGTCCCCCTTTTCATCTCTCTGCTGACGACTCTCTCTCCGCTGTGTGTGTCTCTTCCTGCTAACAGACAGGTCCTCTGGTATAGTCATCATGACATTCCTCTTACAGACAGAGAGAGAGAGAGAGAGAGAGAGAGAGAGAGAGAGAGAGAGAGAGAGAGAGAGAGATGATGATGAGCTGCTACATAAACAGCAACCTGCATTCTCATCAGTTCTGTGTGTCTACTAAATTCTACTAGGTCTGACTGTTTTCATGTTCTTTATTTTACTACACTATTCTGCTTTGATGAATGAGCATTTAGCAGCCAGAGCCTACGTAACACACACACACACACACCAACATCTGTGTCTGGTTCCTAGATGGGCTCCACTACACTACGCTGTCAAAATACTAATACATGAAGCACCAAACCATGTGATATAAGGCCAATACAATCTGCACCAAAATACCCTGGATCTCGTACAAAGTGTGCAAGTGTGAGTGTGCATGTGCATGAGTGTGTAAGTGAGTGAGTTAGTGAGTGTGTGTGAATGTGTGTGTCAGGGGCCAGCCTTCGTTGCAGAATAAGGGTTGTTGTGTTGTGTTAATGTGATCAACAAGGAATTCTAATTGACCCATTAAACCATCAGGGTTGTGTGTGTCGGCACGATCTGATCTGAAGTCTGTTTCCCATGACACACGTGCATACACACAAGCACATGTAGCCGGTGTGAATCGGTGAAACTCACTCCTCAAGTATGTAACAGGCCACCCGCATCAATGAATAGCTAGCTTTTCTTTGGCGTAGCTGGTAGTGGTGGCGCTTGGGAAGTCAGAGATGGCGTGTTCGATCCTCGGTGAAGGATGGACACGGTCCGGAAAACTCTGACGGAACTTGCAAGACCACGTCTGTTACATAACCCGTCACACACACACACACTCACAACCTCTCCCCCCAACACCCACATCCCCGCCTCCCACACACAGATATGTGTTATTTTCAATAAAACACACACACACACACAGGTCTGTGATCTGACGCTCTGCTAAAACCATGAGCTGCTAAATGTGGCCTCTTTCCTGGAGTGTGTTGACATCTACAGCAGTCTGGAGCTAACGGCTCAAACTCTGAGAGGGCTGTGTTCTGGTGTGGAACCTCTGACATCACATCCTGTATCACAGGTTAGAACAGCTGACATCACATCCTGTATCACAGGTTAGAACAGCTGACATCACATTCTGTATCACAGGTTAGAACAGCTGACATCACATCCTGTATCACAGGTTAGAACAATCACAACATAACACAAAGACATAACATCCATAACCAGGTTAGCTGTTCCCTGAAAAGGCACTCACAGACCTATCAGTGGAACAGCTTCCAGTCAGACCTAGCTATGACCTCACCCTGCCTTCTGACACAAAAAACACACAAAGCTGTGACCATAAATCCATTGAAGAATAAGTCATTTTAATCCAATAGTTTCCCACATGCACTCACATACCGTTCATTCTTCGAATACTTTGCAAAACACACACACACACTTTCTCTGTATGACACACACACACACAGACATGCTCTCTGTTTAACACACACTCACAGACTAATCCTGATACTTGGTGTGTGACAGTAAACCAGTTCTGTGGTTGAGGGTACCAGGTACCAGTCAGATCAAAGCCCCTCGCGAGCCCCCGGCATGCAGCCTTCACCATGTTTAAAATCTGCCCGAGGTGCATTTGATTCGACTCAATTCCAGTTTCAATTTCAGATCCATTGATTTATTGAATAAAGTTCAATCAAAACCACCCAAATGTTTCAGAGTGTTTCACATCAGAGCCGGTCTGTCTGGAGCAGGTGGTCCACTCAGAGAGAAGCAGCGCGGGCTAGCGCAGGTCCTAGGCCAAACCTCCTAGCCCCGTGTTTCGGTAACTACAGAGAATGCGTTGCCCTGGACCGTTGTTGTGCTGGCGATGTTAAACTTCAACATCTGTGCTACCTGTAGAATATTCCATGACTTGACGCTCTGAAACGCCACAGTCTGACCACATGATTAGTGCAGTAAACTACAAGTTAAAGAAAACGACCGATTGGAACTCAAACTCCATGTTTGTTAGAACTAGAACGCACTAGAATGACCAGTTAGAACTACAGCGATCTTTTAGAAGCGTAACGGATCTGGTGGAATCAGACCACGTCGTTGTCTTGGTGACGTGACTATTGACACCTGTGACTGTCCATGACTTGACAAATGTGAACGGTGACAGCTTAACCGTGACCCGTAGACACAGCCTTGCTCTATATACAACTAACCGGGCCACATGCATGTTTAACTGATGTTGATATAGTACTTGGCAGACATACCCGTACTATACTGTAATACCATACGACAAGGGATTCTGTGCCACGGCCTCCGAAGCAATACATCAACGGTAACAGACAATAACACCAAGATCAACGTGGCTCCGAAAGCGCCTGGATTCATAAGTCTCTTTCTTTATACATGGCAACGTGTAAAGTGGTATTTGCTTGTTATGGCTTCAAATTAATCACATTATATCACGTCGCACCTTATAACCTGATACGACGGAGGCTGCTGACTGCGCGAGCCTCACAAGAGAGCGAGCCAACCGATCGCGACGAAAAAAAAAAAACTAAACCGCACGACCGAATCTGATGAGCATCTTTGCAGAGCATCATTTCGTTTCGCCGTGTTCTCGTCCTCCTTCCTTTATGTGTTTCCATAATAGTTATGAAACAGGGCTAGCTTACGTTAACTGCTGCACCGTAAGATCCCCAGCGCGCGACAGACAGCCACAGACTACCTACCTGTGTGGTTCTGGTGCAATGTGATCCAAAAAACAAGCGAGGTCTGAACGTGACTG
>CM042854.1:1351272-1353772 GCA_023658055.1 Thaleichthys pacificus
TTCTTGTCAATTTCCCCCCCCCCCTCACAGACACTTCCAAATGCAGTCAGCTCACATTCAGGTGTTACTTTTGCCACACAAGACAGACACTTTATCATTAACCTAGTCCTTGATGTACCATCATTATTTTTGTAGCCTGTAGCCTAACGGGATAGTCTTGGCTAATTAACACCGTTCGCCTTTGGCGTGAAAAATGCCAGGCAGACAGTTCCCATGGAAGAACCCAAAGAATAACATTGAGGAAAACTGAGCTGAACATGTTTAGAGATAACGTGTTTACCTGAAATAGTCCACTTTGCAGAAAACGTGTTTGTCTTTAATGTAGCAACTGACATGTCTCCCGAGAGGCGTTTGGCACACGCTGCACGAGAGGCATCTCACGTGCCAGCACAAGTTGTTAACCTGCGAGGCACACCGACGAAGCCGTTATTAACAAACACCTTCAGAGGTTTCAGAAAGTTTCTTTAAAAGCTAAGCTAAGAAGGACACACGACTCCTTGTTACTCATCCAGTAAGTACTTTAATCAAGAACATGTAGGCTAGTCTTTTCTTAGGCTCAAAGAAAGACGTCAGTAACGACATTACAAACAAACGTGATAACGCCCCAAGAAATGTTTTGACTGCTATAGCCTACAGGCCTTTAGTCATCCATAGCCCGTGAGCGTAGGCTACAACAACCTCTAAACATTACGGCCCTTGACTGACACACAATACCTTAACACACGTCGGTTGCCTTGTTTTACAGCAGCGGCTACGTACCTTGAGCAGGTATTTATCCACAATGTCCAGACCGCAGCTGGTGCACAGCGTCTTCCCAGCGAGAGAGGCTGCAGACATGGTTTGAAGCGTCGAGGCCGACGAGAGGGAAGAACAGGCCGTCGAGAAGGAATCATCATCTGACGAGCTCTAATTGGGAGAAAATGAAACGAACAATATTTGAATATTAGAAAAAGTTAAGAAATCGTAATATAGGCCTAATAAGGGTTTTAAATCATAATAGGCTTCCGCTAAATTTCGATGGAGCAAACATTTTTCTGAGGCCAGTTGTGGGCTAGTTTACATCCACATGCTCATTGTGACTGCACTTTGGAGATGTTCGTGGTTAGGGTTTTACGCTTTGATATGGTGACACCGCAGGTATAAAACATTGTTGTGCTAATTCGATATAATGAAGTATAGCCTACCTCTGTAAGAATATACTCGTGTGTGAGGGGTGAGCAAAGAATGTTCACCACATCGAGTTCCTCCGACATCATGGTCATTAGTTGGGCAAATGCGCGGCTTTAATTTTCAAGATATCCGTTTTTTATTTGGGGGATCCAGACTTCCTTCGATAGCAAAGGCAATCCCGTTGATGAAAGATAATTTCAGTAATACGAAGAAAAAAAGAAGACACCTGCGCAACTTAGACAGATCTAATTAGGCCACACCAAAAACTAGCTTTTAGTTTAAACTAACCATAACTATTTACAATACTCACTGCGAATTTCACAACCTAAAATATGTCAACAAATTGGGTTGTTCAAAAATGACCACCGATTCAAAATGTATCAAATTGCTCGCAGGACTCCTGAAGGTCTGCTAAGCGGCAAGCAGAGCGCATCCAGCTGCAAGTCATCGTTCTGATTGCACTGAAGTCAACTCGCCGGTACACCTATTACGCTAAACGGTTAGCTCAAATTACCGGGGGAACACACACCTGTAGGCCTACGTTTTCAACGTGACTTTAGGTTGCGTTAATTTGTAGCGAGTAAACTCTAAATAATAGCTAAGCCCACTTCATGCAAAGTAGCTTGTAGGTCTATAAACTTTAATGACCCAAAGTTAAAATAATGTTAAAGCGTCACATTCTAGAAGATCCGTTTCTGGGTTAGACAACATTTCAAATTAAAGTACAACTTTTTAAACGGTATTGATAAGTATTGGGAACAACCAACCGTGCTGTTTGCAATTATAGAGTTGAATCCGTTGTCAACGTCTCCTCCGTCCAACTCTGAAAACCCCAACATCTGATCAGTTTTCCAAAACATTAAAGTAGAGATCCACGACAAGCCGTTATTCCGCCACAAGATAAAATGGGCTAATCAATTCCAGCATTGATCCAGACGTCAAATTTCCAAACACATAGGTACTCCTGCGGAGGGCTCCCTCTCTTAACGAGGGTGGATGTTTCACCCTCTCTCCAAACTCCCTTTTCAACGTCCTGGTCGCGCCTCCCATACACTCCAATGCCCCCGCCTCGCAGCACGATACCCATCCGGTAAAAGCACGGGAGGAACACGTCAGAGACGTTGACATTCCGCTTTGGGGGTTTCTTGAGACTTCACCTTTGACAAACTGAAATACAACTTTTTGAATGTGACAACTACATTTGAGACGCATCTCTCAAATGTCTTCTCTATCGGCGGGTAGGCTAAAACAATAAGCTTATTTAGGCTTGTAAATCGCCTCTCGGACTTCGGATTGCGTGGCCGCACTAACATTTCTAGTTTGACTTTCT